>JAPXFY010000015.1:83415808-83453308 GCA_030674185.1 Monoplex corrugatus
ACAAGCAATGTGGTAACCACCATTGTGTAAGAGAGCAAAAGAGTTCGAAGAATTTTAGAAGCTATGGGTGGCTGTTTCAGCCAGTAATTGCCTGCAAAGCGGAAAGGGAGTTTGAAAAGATGAGAAAATCTGTATGCTTGGATTGGGAGGCCACTTTTAGTGCCAAAACCAGAGCAGTCAGTTCAGCGGTACAGATGGAACTGGCGGAAGAACGTGTTTTGAAAACGATGGATTGAGAACAGCAGAACAGAAGGCAGCAACAGCAACACCATTATCAGGCTTTGGTCTGTCTGTAAATATTTTGTGGGCTGACAGGAAACGTTGACAGTTGTGCATAAAAGGATTTGTATGCCAAGAAACTGGTAGAGTCTGTAGGGCAGGCAGCAAGATGAAAACGGACCTCAGCTGTTCTCAAGGTCACTGAAGGGCTGTCCGCACTTTGGGCAAGTTTGAAACAACTGCAAGATCTATAGCTATGTATGTGAAGAAGAAATACATGGACATAACACACACACATACACACAAACAAACACACACACAAACAAAACACACACACACACACACCACACACAAACACACACACACAACACACACACACACACACACACACACACAAACACACACAAAACACACACACACACGCGCGCACGCACGCACGCACGCACGCACCACACACACACACACACACACACATACACACACACGTTCCTCTAGTTGATTTGAAACCATCTCCCTCGTTCTTAAAAAGGAAAAAATACAAAATTAATTTTATTTTTAAAAATGAAACCATCGTGTCACTCGTGGTGTACATGTACTGCTTTCTATTCGAAGCTATTCATCAGAAGAGAGAGAGAAAGAGAGAGAGAGAGAAAGAGAGAGAGAGAGAGACAAGAGACAGACAGACAGACAGACAGAGACAGACAGACAGACAGACAGAGACAGAGAGAGACAGAGAGAGACAGAGAGAGACAGAGAGAGACCGAGTGGGAGGGGGAGAGGGGAGGGATGAGGGGTGACAGGGATGGCGGGATGGAGGGTGAGACAAGAGACATTGGTTACTGGTCCATTTCCCTCCCGTATCCCCTGGGGGGTGGGGAGGCGAAATATGTGTGTGTATGTGTGTGTGTGTGTGTGTGTGTGTGTGTGTGTGTGTGTGTGTGTGTGTGTGTGTGTGTGTTGTGTGTGTGTGTCTGTGTGTCTGTGTGTGTGTGTGTGTGTGTCGTGTGTGTGTGTCTGTTCGTTCCTTGATTTAACGTCTTTTCACTATAAGTGATATTAGACGGATAAAAATGGCATGGAGGATGATTTTTTTTTGGGGGGGGGGGGAGGGAGGAGGGGAAAGAAGGGAACAGAGTAAGAGCCGGAAAAAAAATTAAAAGGAATCGGCAAGGTCTTTAGAAAAATGATATGGATGATCAGAGAAATGAAACTAGAACAACGCTAACATCAAATGTAAAAGAAAAATCGTCATAAAAAGCAAAACAAAACAAAATAAGATAATGATAATTAAAATAATAACCTTAAAGCAACGCATTAACAGGACTGTTAACCAATGATTCTGAAATTTTAACTAACAGAACTTGATCTGATATCACTTCTTTAAAATGCTTTTCAAGATAGTTTCCTTGTGTAAACATCTTTGGTAAAAAATAACGAAGCTTTCTGCAGTAAAACAAACAGTGATATAATGTGAATTGTTCACCGCAAATACATAAAACGTTTTTACAATATTTTATTTTCAAAGCGTTCAGTTGAATACGAAAATATGTGGTAACAATTAATCTCAAATGATATAATGAAAAATACTGCATTTTTTTACAGATATTTTGAACTGAAAGTTTGATTCTTTTTTGAGACACAAATTTTTCATTTAAATGTTCATGAAATCGAATCCATGATGCTAATTCTAGCGAGTTGTAAGCTTCTTTTACCGAGGTGTTAACATGTAATTATATGGAATTTTCAAAACGGAGTGCACCGGATTTAGCTGCTCTGTCAACTACGTTGTTGCCGTGAAGACCAACGTGAGAAGGCACCCAGCATAAACTAGATTTCCGAGCCATTTACCTTTAAACAGTGTATTAGATGATTTGCCTCAATTATTAAATCAGGTCTTGTGTCTGTATCAAAAGACTGTAAGGCATATAATACAGATTTTGAATCAACAAACAGAACTACTTGAAAGGCACAGGCCGAAGGCTTATTAAATAATGCAACGCTTGAACAACAGCGACCAATTCAGCTGTATATATAGATACATTTGTCCCAATGAAAAAAGACTTTTTAATGTTAAATTTTGGAACATAAAACGCTGCTCCAGCACTCTGATTTGCTAAGACTGACCCATCAGTAAATATGTGGAGGTGGGTACGGTACTTTTCATCGATGTGTTCACAAGCTGTAGATAGCGTAATGTTGACATTATCATCTTTTTTAACGTCTGCATAATCGAGATCAAACGTGGCCTTTAGCATTTCCCATGTAGGGATAGGCGTTAACGTTGGTTTTTCGGCTATTTCATCCATAGTTATGCTGGATTGTTTGATCAGGTCAGATATGTAAGTTGCGGTTGTAATTTGTGATGAAATGTTTTTTGCTCGTTTTGGAAAGTCAATATCAGACCTGATTTTAATTTCTTTGCTCACAAAATTATTGCTTGTGAAGTAATTCTAATTGCAAACTTTGCTGTAGCTAGCTCACGATGGTTGTGTAGAGGTAGAATTCCAGCAACTTTGTACGTTTCCAGAGTAGAAGCATGAGTTGGTACACCTAGTGCAATTTTAAGACTTTTGCAGTCCAAATTCTGAATCTTTTTTAGTAAATATTTAGGTGCATTGAAAAAAACTTCTTGCGCGTAGGATAATTTAGACCTGACCAGCGCTGTTGACTGATGAATCAGTATATTTGTATCCATTCCCCAGGGTAATTTGCTTATTATCATTAGAAAATTTAAGGTTTTTCGTGCTTTTGTTAAAATATAATCAAAATGAACATTCCAGCTTAATTTCGAAGTGATGTAAACTCCCAGAAATGTTACGACCTGTTTGTAATTTAACACTTCACCAAGCAATTTGAAAGTAGGCAAGTTATTTGAGTTACCACCAGGATCAAACAGCATCATGTTAGTTTTTTTCTGCCGACAACGACAGACCATTTTCTAACATATAGTTTCCAAGATTATCAAGATCAATTTGATACAATTTCCTGATGTAATTCCGTGTTCTCTGTGGAGTTGTCTTTTTTAAAGTGATATTCATCCAAGTGCATATATCATCAGCATACTGTACTAAAACAACACGATTTGAAAAAGCTTTAGGAAGATCCTGTATAAGGATATTAAATAAAATAGGTGCTATCACTGAACCTTGTGGAATCCCCATGTCGAGGCGCCGTGAAGTAGAATAACTAGCTCCCACTCTAGCCTGTATTGTTCTATTAGCTAAAAAAGATTTAATGAAATTGTACATATTGCCAGATAAACCAACAGATTTTATTGTTTTTCACTGTGGTGTGCATGATTTGAATAGTAAAGATCTCGCTACAACAACTAAACATCTCGCTTCAGGCATAAAACAAATAGCACAAGAACATCCTAATTCAAAATTAGTCGTTAGTAAGGTTGCCCCTATACGGCAGGCACGAATGGAGGTTCAACGAAAATCTGTTCAACGCTTTACTATCTGCTGAACTTGTTGATATCAAAAATATTTCTTTTGTATCACATGAGAACCTTCGTACCACTCAACAATTTCTAAAAGATGACATTCACCCCACCACCAGAGGAAGCAGCATCATTGCAGGAAATCTTGGAAGACACATTCGAGACCTCTTTTGGGAGACTCCAAAGAGAACAGCAAGATCAAGATCAGCACAGCTACACCCTTCCAGATTCTCCAGAGAACGGTACCACCTTTTCGACAACTACGTACCATGGTGGCCATATAATGTTTTGATATAACAGTATTATATATACAATTCTTGACGTTCATGTCACAGGACTTTTTCCTCGTCATCTCTGACATTTTTTCTGCTGAAAGTATACAATAACCAGGTTTTAGTCCGACTATCAAGACTCAGACTATACACTCTGTTCATTTGAAGACGTGTATGCTATTATTTTGTTTATTGGTTATTTGTTATCCATTGTAATCTAATATCTCTTCAATAAGTTATTTCTACGTTGACTGTGTAAATTTCTTTTCATCGTTTTGCTACAATTTTGTTATCTTTACTTCGTAGTCTAAGTAATTGCGTAATTTTCTTTCTGCCCATCTCTCCTGTACACAGAAAATCAAAGTATTCGTTATTATCGTCCATAAATAACAGTCAATAGAAAGTTGGAGATAAACCAGTATCAGTAATGCGACAACAATCCCAAGTCAAGTTTTTGCAATGGAATTGTAGATCCCTTTCCACCAATTCGGCATACTTGGAGCATTTCCTGACATCAAATAGATGTGAAATTTTGATTCTGCAGTCGATGAATGTTGTTGCAACCAAGCTTCCCAATTTCCCCAATTATTACTATCCTCCAGTCTATGAATGTGGGAATCACGGGAAGAAGGTATCCACCGCGATATACATACTCAAAGAGTTACAATACTGCTTACTTACTTCCCCGGTTTTGAAATCAAGCGACGATTTGCACGCTTGTGCTGCCACTGTCCAATTAAGCAATTCTTTAAACATCAACGTTTTATCAGTGTATCTGCCAACAGGTCCAAATGACCACAACACAGAATGGCTGCGCACGATCCAAGATCAGCAGCGTGGTAAATGGCTAATAGGTGGAGACTTTAATTCCCACTCCCCATTTTGGGAAAAGAACTGTTCTACTGTTACGAGCAATCGTTTGGTAGAAAATATCGTTGATAGTTCGCTTTACCTTCTAAATGATGGTAGTGTCACTAGGATCCCTGATGTCTCCAAACACAGGGCGACAGCCATCGATTTGTCTCTGATATCACCAGAATTAGCACCATCCTGTACCTGGGAAACTCACAGAGACACTTTGGGAAGCGATCATCTACCTATCATCATAACCATAACTGACAAAAACATCAGGATGAAAGACAGCTCTCCTGATATTATTCCAAAATGTAATTACAAGCATGCAGACTGGTCCTTATTTCGAACTGTTCTTGCTAATCAGGATTACAGACATTATGAAAGTGAAAATGTAGACACATTATGTTTTCTAAATTCCATGAATCAATTCTAGCCGCTGCAGACGTATCAATTCCGAAACTCAAAACTTCTAGATCGAATAATCGATTGGGTAATGTTTGGTGGACAGAGGCATGTGAGAAAGCAGTTCAATATAAAGGGAGAAATTCAAAATCTACATCAAAAGCCGGAAACCTGAAGATCATGTGGAAATGAAAAAAGCTAACATCCAATGTAACAAAATCATTGCTGAAGCAAAGAAAGATTATTGGGCATCATTCTGCAAAAAAGAAATTTCAGATTTCAAAGATTTCCATAAAGTCTGGACGAAAATGAATCAAATGAAGAATGGAACCAACTTACCTAGGTGTCCGATAATGATAAAACATGTAACACATTTCCTTCAGACATGGACAAAGCAGAAACCTTTGTGGACTTATTTGCTAAAAACAGTAAAGTTGAAGGTTTATCTCCAGACTGCAAACATCACAGAGAAATGGAAGATAGCAACTCAATCTACACTGATCCAATACCTCAGAATGATCTCTGGTTTAATTCTCCAATCATCTTAGAAGAGCTAAAAAACACAATACTGTTTCTACACAACAAAACGAGTTCGGTAGGTATTGATGCAGTTTCGACTGAAATGATTAAACATCTCCCTGAAAACTATCTTATTTTCCTACACAAAATTTTGCAGAAATGCTGGGTTAGCGGAACTGTACCACAAATCTGGCAAAAGTCTATAGTTATACCGATATTAAAAGCAGGAAAATCGAAAACTGATAAAAACAGTTACAGGCCCATTGCTTTGACGTCCCACACGAGCAAACTAATGGAAAGATTGATCTTAAACAGACTTTTACACTACTGTGATAAAAATAACGTTATTCCGGTAAACCAGGCAGGTTTTAGAAAAGGGAGATCCGCAGTTGAACACCTGGTTAAACTTACGACTCAGATCAAACAACAGTTTGCCCGCAGAAAAAGTGTTTTAGCTACTTTCTTTGATGTAAAAAAAGCTTACGATCAAGTTTGGCATAAACGTTTATTGTTCAAGCTAAAATCTGTGTGTGTCTGTGTCTGTGTGTGTATGCGTGTGTCTGTGTGTGTGTCTGTGTGTGTGTCTGTGTGTGTGTCTGTGTGTGTGTCTGTGTGTGTGTCTGTCTGTGTGTGTGTCTGTGTGTGTGTCTGTGGGTGTCTCTGTCTGTGTGTCTGTGTGTGTGTGTGTGTGTCTGTGTGTGTGTGTGTCTGTGTGTGTCTCTGTCTGTGTGTCTGTGCTGTCTGTCGTGTCTGTGTGTGTCTGTGTGTGTGTCGTGTGTGCGTTTGTGTCTGTGTGTCTGTGTGTCTGTGTGTCTGTGTGGTTCTGTGTTGTCTGTGTGTCTGTGTTGGGGTTGTGTGTGTGTCTGTGTGTTTCGTGTGTGTCTGTGTGTGTGTCTGTGTGTGTTGCGTGTGTCTGTGTGTGTTCTGTGTGTGTGTCTGTGTGTGTTGCGTGTGTCTGTGTCTGTGTCTTGTGTGTCTGTGTGTGTGTCTGTGTGTGTCTGTGTGTGTCTGTGTGTGTCTGTGTGTGTGTCTGTGTGTGTCTGTGTGTGTGTCTGTGTGTCTGTGTGTATGTGTGTGTGCTGTGTGTGTGTGTCTGTGTTGTGTCTGTGTGTGTCTGTGTGTGTGTCTGTGTGTGTGTCTGTGTGTGTTTGCGTGTGTCTGTGTCTGTGTCTGTGTGTGTGTCTGTGTGTGTGTCTGTGTGTGTCTGTGTGTGTCTGTGTGTGTCTGTGTGTGTGTCTGTGTGTGTCTGTGTGTGTGTCTGTGTGTCTGTGTGTATGTGTGTGTGCGTGTGTGTGTGTGTGTCTGTGTGTGTGTGTCTGTGTGTGTCTGTGTGTGTGTATGTGCGTGTGTCTGTGTCTGTGTCTGTGTCTGTGTGTGTGTGCCTGCATTGTGTGGGTGTGTTTAATATGTGTATGAGAAGAGACATTGTGTGTGTGTATATATATGTGTGTGTGTCTGTGTTCTGTGTCTGTGTCTGTGTCTGTGTGTCTGTGTGTATATGATGTGTCTCTGTGTGTTATGAATGTGTCTCTGTGTGTGTATGTGTGTGTGTGTCTGTCTGACTGTGTGTCTGTGTAGAGCGTTCGTAAGTATGTGGTCGAACGCACGTAACGCGAGCATGTTCACGTTTATGTGTATGGGTGCCTGTGCCCGGGAGTTGAAAAGATAAAAAAAGATGTCTAGCTTCCTGTTTGTCTATTTCTTTTTTCTTTCTTTCTTCCTTTCTTTCTTTCTTTCTTTCTTTCTTTCTTGGGGGTGGGGGGGGGGAGGTTTAGGAACGGGGTGGGAAGCGCCGTCAACCTGCACACGCAGTAGGGGTTACCGTGTGCTATAAATAGACGTTGGCCCTGACTACAAATAGTGACTGCGGGGCCTTGAGGTGTTCACAGCAGTTGGCGGTGTGAGACGTGACAAGACGAAAGCTGTACACGATGAAGGAGATTAACACCTTGTGTTTTTCGCTTCACACCGGTTTTAAGATGTTTGTCTTGGTTTTTTCAGTCTTGGTAAGTCACGACTTTGTAGTTTGGTTTCATTGGTTGGTTGGTTGGTTGGTGGTGGTGGTGGTTGTGGTTGTTGTCATTCTTCTTCTTCTTCTTCTTTTTTTTTTTTTTTCTCTCTCTTCTTCTCCTCCTCCTCCTCCTCCTCCTCCTCTTCTTCTTCTTCTTTTTCTTCTTCTTCTTCTTCTTCTTCTTCTTTTTCTTCTTCTTCTTCTTCTTCTTCTTCTTCGCATTCTTCTTCTTCTTCTTCTTCTTCGCATTCTTCTTCTTCTTTATTTGTTGTTATTGTTTGTTCTTGTTCTTGTTCTTGTTCTTGTTCTTGTTCTTGTTGATGGTGGTGTTGTTGCTACTGTTGTTCTTTTTACTTTGTGGAAGTAGTTGTGTCTTTTTATTGTGGCCATTTCTTTGCCTAGTCAGCCCCTTTGTAGTTTTCTTCATTTCGTTGGCGTGTTTCTTACGTCAGTCACACGGCTTTTCTTGGTGTAGTCAACGGGGTTTGTTTGTTTGTTTGTTTGTTTGTTTTGTTTGTTTTTGTTTTGTTTTTATTTGTTTTTGTTTATTTGTTTGGTTTTGTTTGTTTGTTTGTTTTGTTGGTTTGTTTTGTTTGTTTGTTTTTTTGTTTGTTTGTTTGTTTTAGCACACAAAAATAGACAGCATTGGCAGCCCTATGGGGGAAAATGGCAGATGTGAAGTCGTCTGCTGCTTTCGTGCAAAGTGTTGTGCATTTTTCCTTTGTCTTCTTTCGCATACGCTTGGCAAAGACCAGCTGTCCGAACATTTGCCTTTGTTTTGTTTTGTTATCAAATACACGTTCTATGCCTGTTGTTTTGTTATCAAATACACGTTCTATGTCTGTTTGTTTGTTATCAAATACACGTTCTATGTCTGTTTTGTTTGTTATCAAATACATGTTCTATGTCTGTTTTGTTTTGTTATCAAATACACGTTCTATGTCTGTTTGTTGTTATCAAATACACGTTCTATGTCTGTTTTGTTTTGTTATCAAATACACGTTCTATGTCTGTTTTGTTTTGTTATCAAATACACGTTCTATGTCTGTTTTGTTATCAAATACACGTTCTATGTCTGTTTTGTTTGTTATCAAATACACGTTCTATGTCTGTTTTGTTTTGTTATTAAATACACGTTCTATGTCTGTTTTGTTTTGTTATCAAATACACGTTCTATGTCTGTTTTGTTTTGTTATCAAATACACGTTCTATGTCTGTTTTGTTTTGTTATCAAATGCACGTTCTATGTCTGTTTTGTTTTGTTATCAAATACACGTTCTATGTCTGTTTTGTTTTGTTATCAAATACACGTTCTATGTCTGTTTTGTTTTGTTATCAAATACACGTTCTATGTCTGTTTTGTTTTGTTATCAAATACACGTTCTATGTCTGTTTTGTTATCAAATACACGTTCTATGTCTGTTTTTGTTATCAAATACACGTTCTATGTCTGTTTTGTTATCAAATACACGTTCTATGTCTGTTTTGTGTTATCAAATACACGTTCTATGTCTGTTTTGTTTATCAAATACACGTTCTATGTCTGTTTTGTTATCAAATACACGTTCTATGTCTGTTTTTATCAATACAGTTCTATGTCTGTTTGTATCAAATGCACGTTCTATGTCTGTTTTGGGGGTTTTCTACTTACATGTACTTGACTGCTGGCAGTCACTTTGATTCAGATTTCTTTTAATCATTTGAGAAAATACGAGAACAAACATGCATACATTAATACATACACACACATAATCATTTGAGAAATTATCAGAACAATCATCATCATCATCAGGTGCCCTGCTGCATGGCGTTGGCGATCATGGACTTCCATCTGTCTCTATTTCTCGTTGCCCCTAGCATCTCTCCCACCCTCCTCGTCCCCAGCCACTTTGCAAGTCCGTCCAGCATTTTCTCCCTGGGTCTACCTGGTGCTCTTTTTCCCTCCAGCTTTCCTGTTGTAACCAGGTGCTCCAAATCCCCTTCCTCATAAAATGGCCTATAGATGTTGCCTGTCTTTTCCTAATCTTCCTTATGAGTGATCTACTTGTGTCTGCCTCCATCAAGACTGTCTCGTTTGTTTTCATTGCTGTCCATGGAACTCTCAACATTCTTCTTAGAAACCACATCTCGGCTGCCTCAATCTTGTTCTGGCTTTGCTTGTTGACTGTCCACGCCTCACATCCGTACAACAGTATTGGTTCTATATAACATTCAAGAACTCTCTTCCTGATGTTTATTGATAGGCATTTGTTAGTAAGAATACTTGTCATCTTCTTGAATGCTGTTTTGGCTTGGCCGATTCTGCCGGCTTTTTCTTATGTGCGTCTGCCGTCTGATGAAATGATCGTTCCCAGGTATTTTGAATTTATCAACCTGTGTCAAGGTTGTGCCATTTGCTGTTATTTTGCATGAGGGGATTTCATGTTTTTTACTGATCACCATGACTTCAGTCTTCCTGCTGTTTAGTTCCAACCCCTTACCTTTGCTTTCTATTTCTAGTATATTCACAGTTTTGTGGGTCCCTTTCATTTTCTGCAATTAGCACGTTGTCATCTGCGTATCGAATGTTGTTTATCATTTTCCCTCCAACCTTTAATCCAGGGTCTTCTTCTAGGTTTCTCATGATGTTTTCGCTCTATAGTGAAAACAGATCTGGTGACAAAACACAACCCTGTCTGACTCCTCTTTTGATGTTTTGGAAAGAGCTTACATTGTTTTCTATTCTCATTGCAGCTGTTTGTTCCCAGTACATATTTCTGATTATTCGTAGATCTTTTCCATCAACATTGAGTCTCTCCAGTTGGTTGATCAATTCCTCATGTCTTACCCGATCAAAAGCCTTGGTGTATTTCAACAAAGCATAAATACAAATCCTTATTCATCTCAATTGACATCTCTATGATAGTTCTTAGGATGTATATGGCATTAATAGTTCCTTTCCCTTCCACAAATCCACACTGTTCTTCTGCTATTTCTCTTTTGATTCTATTCCTTGTCCTCATCATGATTATTCTTAGCAGGATTTTTGTTACATGACTCATCAAACTGATTGTGCGATGGAGTTCGCATTCTATGGTCCCTGTCTTCTTTGAAAGTGCAATGAAAATTGATTTTGACATATCCTTTGGGATTTTTCCAGTGTCGTAAATTTCATTTAGGAGGACTGTTATTAATTCTATGCTAAATTCCTCCAGGGCTTCAATCATCTCTGTAATAATGTTGTCTTGTCCTGGGGCTTTTCCTGGTTTCATCTTTTTCAGTGCCGCTCTAATTTCATCTTTCATTATGGGTGGTCCTTCAAAGTTCTTATTTTATAATGTGTTCTTTGTTTCTGTCATTCTCAAAAAGGTCTTTAATGTACTCTCCCCATCTGGCTAATATTTTGTCTTTTTCCATGATAAGCGTGCCATCTTTCGATTTAAGCAACCAGTTGATGTGCATGTATTTTCCTGTGGACAATTTCTTCAATTCGTCTGTACATATCCTGAGGATCCGTTTTGTGTCGGTTTTCCATTTCTTTGCTCTTTGTTTTCAGCCAAGCTTCCTTAGTTTCATTGCATCTATTACTGATCTCCTTGTTTATCTTCCTGTATATTTCCTCGTTTCTCTTTTCCCTCCTCCTTTCCTCCATCAAGCCCAAAATTTCATTAGTCATCCAGCTCTTTTTTGTTTTTCTATCTGCCTTAGGGATTTCTTCACAAACTGACTGAGTGTTCTGAGCTTACAGATTTTGTGTTTTGTATCTGCTTCTATGCTAGCTGAATGGGTAGCGCAAACTGTGTTAGATTTGAGAAGTTTCACAACATGGGAGATAATTCCTACGTGACTCTCAAGAGTTATGTCCTTTGGTTGATATTATAAAAATTCTCCCTGCTTCCCTCTTATTTCTTTGGTATAAACAAACACTAAATACAAAAATTGTGAGAAAAAGACTAAAATATCCCTGCTGCTTCGTCCAGTGGGAGAAAACGACTAAAATGAAATCATAATGTGTTTGTGAGTAATGGACACTGACATGACTCACAGGATCTTTAACGTGTACAGTTGATATTCTGAATGCGTGCTGACAGTTCCACACACACGTGGACCCGGAGATGGAAAAATCTGTAACCTGTTCAACCAGGCGGAGTTGTCAACGCTGATCGAACCCAGGATTTTTCCTTTCACAAGTCCCAGTTTTACCAACTTGACTATCACTCCTGCCAAAACAAAGTCTTTGTTCAAGCAACCGCTTCCTAGTTACAGTGTTATGACATGCTTTGTTCGGTGCCTTTTATTGTGGCAGTGATTTCATTCAATTTCTTTGTTGATGGTTACTTATTTCTATAGCAATATCAACTTTTTCCTCTTTCTATCTATGCTGGCCTCGGTAGCTGAGTTGGCTGAACGTCGTATTCACATGCTAATGGTTGTGCGTTCGAATCCTGGGGTGCGCTATATTCAAACTGGCCTTCTCACTGTCCCATCTTAACATCATTGTTGTCCTTGTAGTGTCATTATAGGATTAGATAAGTCCCCCTTCCCCCACTTCCCTGGGATGATCCCTGTCGGCCATATCACCTGAAGTGGGTGCAGACATAAAAACTTATCCAAATCAATCAGTAAAAAATCAAATCTTTCTATCTATGTACCGTATGTATATCCATTGTACGTCAAAATTTAACAGGGGTTTTATTTCAGTTACACAGTGAAACACTTGGTTCTTTTTGAACACTGTACCAATGGTCCATCTTGAAAAATAAAAACAAGAACGCACAACCGAACAGTCCTTGAATACTTTGCTACAAACTAGTAAAACTAACTGAGCATCTTTAACTAAATGGAAAAAAATATATCGCCTTCTAACCGTTCACACATAAGTCCAAGGGATGTTTGCTTGTCATTGAAGATGAAAAGATTGTAAGGATTATAGCCAGTCCAGTTTAGTGGATGAACGTGTATTGCAGACGTCTATGTTATCTCCTTTGTGTGGGCTGGCTGACCGCATGGACTGTGCACACAGTGAAGGATTTGTCATGACTGCTCTGCTTTTGCTAGCTGACTATTGACTGAGTTGGTTGGTTGGTTGGTTGGTTGGTTGGTTGGTGGTTATGGTTGGTTGGTTGGCTGTTGGTTGGTTGGTTGTTGGCTGGTTGGCTGGTTGGTTGGTTGGTTGGTTGGTTGGTTGGTTGGTTGTTGGTTGGTTGGTTGGTGGTTGTTGGTTGGTTGGTTGGTTGGTTTGGTTGTTGTTGGTTGTGTTGTGTTGTTGGTTTCGTTTGTTTGTTTGTTTGTTGTTTTATTTGTTTGTTGTTGTTTCGTTCGTTTGTTTGTTTGTTGTTGTTTTTGTTTGTTTGTTTGTTTGTTTGTTTTATATGTTTGTTTGTTTGTTTGTTTGTTTGTTTTTGCGTTTTTTGTTTATTTCCATGCCGTTAATTTTCGTTCTGATTTCATGATGTCCGTATTTGAATAATGATTTGTAATACAACTGTTAACTGAATTTGAATATGTCACTTTAAATAGTCATTTAAGCCCTACATTAGACCTACTCATGGCGGCAAGTGGTAACTGAGCACCTCACGGACTCAGGCTAAATCTCGAGGGACTCTGAGGAGGTCTGGCCCCCAGACGTGCGGCACGCAGGCCACCGGCGTGTGGATATGCCCTGGAGCCCACGAACCAGATCCCCAGCTATGGGTAAATAGCTCCACTGCCTTGTGGACATCTTGGGAGAGAACAAGGCTAAGGGAGTAAACCCTGAAAAAAATCACCCTAACCCTTGTAGGTTGTCGTGGGAACGACAAAGGCTAACGGACAGACCGTAAACAAACCGATGGAAGGCAACGGGAAACTACCATCGTACTTTCCCCAGAATAATCATGGCCAGACAAAACAAGGAAAATGGATAACGACGTAAATAGGGGCTACTATGGAGCACCTTTGTCCGGTAGGGATCGTCATGCTGCACAGGTGACACAAGACCGTCAGCAAGCTACTGCGTTAAATCTAACAAAAATCGCAACATTGAATGTCAGGACATTGTTTCAAAAAGGTAAATTAGACAATGTCAAAATGGAGATGGAAAGGCTTAACATTAGTATTTTAGGACTAGGGGAAGTGAGATGGAAGGGGGCAGGCATGATAACATCAGGAGAGTATACAGTAATATATTCTGGTGGAAACTCTCATGAAAGAGGTGTAGGCATCTTAATGGAAAGGGACAAATCAAAAGCAGTTAGGGGATACTGGGCTGTGTCCAACAGAATTTTGCTGGTTAAATTGGATGGCAGACCATTTGATATGAAGTACTCAGGACGAAATTCACAACTTGTACGAATTATTAGAGATGGCCAAGGTCCAAAATGTAAATCACAAGAAGTTACAGTAATAATGGGAGATTTTAATGCTAAAGTGGGACAGGATAGGGTGGAGGATATAGTTGGACCTCATGGCCTTGGTACACAAAATGAAAGGGAGGAAACTTGTAGAATGGGCACAGATGAATGAGTTCATAGTAGGAAACATCTGGTTTGAGCAGCCTAATAGAAGAAAATGGACATGGATGAGTCCAGGAGATAATACCAAAAATCAGATTGACTACATCCTGATTAATAATAGATTTAGAAATTCTTTACTGACAGCAAAACAACTACAAGGCGCAGACTGACAACAGTGACCTCAATCCTGTAGTGGGAAGATTTAGGCTGAAATTAAGGAAAAGGAAACAGACCAAAAGCAACATCAAACTAAATCTTGGACTCTTAAAGACAGGTGAAGTGATATGTAAAAAATTTAATGTACATGTTCAAAACAAATTCAGTGCTCTGGAAGACGTTGGTGACAGTGAGGAACAATGGACAAAGTTGAGAAATTCGATAAATGAAGCTAGTGAAGAAATCCCTAGAATAGATAGAAAAGTAGAATAGAACTGGATGACAAAAGACATTCTAGGCTTGATGGAGGAACGGAGGAAGACAAAGAGAAAGGAGGAGATATACAGAAAGATAAACAAACAAATCAGGAATAGGTGCAATGAAGCTAAGGAAGCTTGGCTGAAAATAAAATACAAAGAAATAGAAGACCAACACAAAATTGATCCTCAGGGTATGTACAGAAGAATTGAAGAAATTGTCCACAGGAAATAATACATGCACATCAATAGGTTGCTTAAAATCGAAAGATGGAAACTTATCATGGAGAAAGACAGAGTATTAGATGGATGGGGCGAGTACATTAAAGACCTTTTTGAAGATGATACATGTAGAAACGAAGAACACATTATAAGAAAGAACGTTGAAGGACCACCCATGATGAAAGATGAAGTTAGTGCAGCACTGAAAAAGATGAAACCAGGAAAAGCCCCAGGGCCAGACAACATTACTACAGAGATGATTGAAGCCCTGGAGGAATTTTGTATTGAAAAAATAACAGTCCACCTGGATGGGATTTATGACACTGGAAAGGTCCCCAGAGATATGTCCGGGTCAATTTTCATTGCACTTCCAAAGAAAACAGGGGTTATAAAGTGCAAACTCCGTCGCACAATCAGCTTGATGAGTCGTGTGGCACGGGTCCTATAAAGAGAAGTCGTGAAGAGGACAAGGAACAGAATCAAAAGAGAAATAGCAGCGGAACAGTGTGGATTTGTGGAAGGGAAAGGAACTATTAATGGCATATACATCTTTAGAACTATCATAGAGAGGTCAATCGAGATGAATAAGGATATATGTTTATGCTTTGTTGATTATACCAGGGCTTTCGACCGGGTAAGACATGAAGAATTGATCAACCAACTAGAAAGACTCAATATTAATTCTTTCCAAAATATCAAAAGAGAAGTCAGGCAAGGTTGTGTTGTGCCACCAGATCTGCTTTCATTTTACAGCGAAAACATCATGAGAAACCTAGAAGAAGACCCTGGATTAAAGGTTGGAGGAAAAATGATAAACAACATTCGATACTCAGATGACACCGTGCTAATTGCAGAAATTGAAAGGGACCTACAAAACCTTGTGAATATACTAGAAAAAGAAAGCAAAAGTAAGGGGTTGGAGCTAAACAGCAAGAAGACGGAAGTCATGGTAATCAGTAAAAAACATGAAATCCCCTCATGCAAAATAACAGCAAATGGCACAACCTTGACACAGGTTGATAAATTCAAATACCTGGGAACGGTCATTTCATCAGACGGCAGATGCACATCGGAAATAGCCGGCAGAATCGCCAAGCCAAAACAGCATTCAAGAAGATGACAAGCGTGAGGCGTGGACAGTCAGCAAGCAAAGCCAGAACAAGATTGAGGCAGCCCGGATGTGATTTCTAAGAAGAATGTTGAGAATTCCATGGACAGCAAAGAAAACAAACGAGACAGTTTTGATGGAGGCAGACACAAGATCATTCATAAGGAAGATTAGGAAAAGACAGGCAACATTTATAGGCCATTTTATGAGCAAGGAGGAATAGGAAACCTGTTCACAACAGGAAAGCTGGAGGGAAAGAGAACACCAAGTAGACCCGGGGAAATAATATTGGACGGACTTGCAGAGTGGCTGAAGACAGAGAGGGTGGAAGATGTGTTCGTGACAACAAGGGATAGATGCATATGAAGGGCCATGATCGCCAACGCCATGTGGCAAGGCATTTGATGATGATGATGATATTACATGTATATATAGATACCTTTTTAAAGAATGAAATAACGTTTTGTATAAAGGAGATGTTTTTACATTTGTTTAAAAATAAAAATTCCGTGTTTGATAAAAAAGATAGACAGTGTATTTCGTCTCATATCCTTGTTCTACCATAACGATATCCAGCCATTGAAACTTACATATGGGATCCACCTAGGTTCAGTACTTGAGCCAGTCCTCTTCACATTCTACAGCTCACTAACTGCTAATGTCATCCGTCATAACAACATCAAATATCATTTCTATGCTGATGACTCCCAACTCTCATCATCATCAAGTGCCTTGCTACATGGCATTGGCGATCATGGACTTCCATCTATTTCTATCCCTTGTTGCCGCAAGCACATCTTCCACCCTCTTTGTCTTCAGCCACTCTGCAAGCCCGTCCAATATCTTCTCCCTGGGTCTACCTGGTGCTCTCTATCCCTCCATGAAATGATCGTTCCCAGATATTTAAACTTATCAACCCGTCTCAAGATTGTGCCGTTTGCTGATATTTTGCATGAGGGGATTTCATGTTTTTACTGATCACCATGACTTCAGTCTTCCTGCTGTTTAGTTCCAACCCTTACCTTTGCTTTCTATTTCTAGCATATTCACAAGGTTTTGTAGATCTCTTTCATTTTCTGCAATTAGCACGGTGTCATCTGCATATCGAATGTTGTTTATCATTTTTCCTCCAATGTTTAATCCAGGGTCTTCTTCTAGGTTTCTCGTGATGTTTTCGCTGTAAAGTGAAAACAGATCTGGTGACATTTTCCATTCTCATTGCAGCTGTTTGTTCCCAATACATAATTCTGATTATTCGTAGATCTTTTCCATTAATATTGAGTCTCTCCAGTTGGTTGATGAATTCTTCATGTCTTACCCGATTGAAAGCCTTGGTATAATCAACAAAGCATTAATATAAATCCTTATTCATCTCGATTGACCTCTCTATGATAGTTCATAGGATGTACATGGCATTAATAGTTCCTTTCCCGTCGATAAATCCTCGCTGTTCTTCTGCTATTTCTCATTTGATTCTATTCCTTGTCCTTATTATGATTATTCTTAAAAGGATTTTGTTACATGACTTATCAAGCTGATAGAAATAGAGTGCCTTATAACAACAATATAGACTTCAGCTTAATGACGACAAAACAGAAGCTATCCTCATTGGCACCCGTCAGAAACTTTCTCAGCTGCCTCCTCTTTCTCTCCCATTATGTAACACATCAGTCCCAATTTCTGATTCAGCTAAAAACCTTGGTGTCTGCATTGACTCTACCCTCTCCATGAACAACTTTGTTTCTCAAACTGCCAGATCCTGCTACTATCATCTCCATCGTATAAAGCTGATCAGGAAGTATCTCTCTGTCGAAACAACTGCAAAACTCGTTCTCTCCTTCATAATGTCTCGCATTGACTATTGCAATTCACTCCTGTCTGGTCTTCCTGCCTCCACCATTCACATCCTACAGCGCATTCAAAACAATGCTGCACGCCTTGTACTCAAAAAGAAAAAAGCTGACCACATATCTCCTCTCCTGGCACAACTTCACTGGCTCCCTGTATCAAAGCGCATACAGTACAAACTAGACACCATGTGCTACAAAAGCCTCAATAACGCAGCCCCCGATTACCTGTCAAGCCTACTTGAGATCTATGTTCCCTCACGTACCCTCCGCTCTGCCTCTGATCCTCTGACTCTTCGCTTTCCACGCACTAAGCTCAATACCTATGGTCCACGAGCCTTCTCTGTTTCTGGTCCACTCTCCTGGAACAAACTTCCTCTCTCAGTCCGTCAGCAACCTACTTTTGTCTCCTTCAAGTCCGCTCTCAAAACTCACCTTTTCTCTCCTGCGTAAAATCCTAACCTCACTCAACCCTCCCCTCTGCAGCCTGTCTCCGCTCGGAGGGAATCACATGGTTATAATATATAATTGTATGCTATGCTCTCTATAATTTTCCATTGCTTTTATTCTTGCTTTTATTCTTTCTCCCCATTTATAGCCATGCGTGTGTGTGGATGTGTGTGTGTGTGTGTGTGTGTGTGTCTGTATGTGTGCGTGCGTGTGTGTGCGAGCGTGCGTGCCTGCGTGTGTGTCTGCTTCAGCGCTTAGATTTGATTTTATCAAGATTTTGCGCTATATAAATATTGTAATTATTATTATTAATTATAATGTGTATGGAAATAGAGTGCCTTATAACAACAATCTGTATGGAAATAGAGTGCCTTACAACAACAATCTGTATGGAAATAGAGTGCCTTATAACAACAATCTGTATGGAAATAGAGTGCCTTACAACAACAATGTGTATGGAAATAGAGTGCCTTATAACAACAATCTGTATGGAAATAGAGTGCCTTATAACAACAATCTGTATGGAAATAGAGTGCCTTACAACAACAATCTGTATGGAAATAGAGTGCCTTATAACAACAATCTATATGGAAATAGAGTGCCTTATAACAACAATCTGTATGGAAATAGAGTGCCTTACAACAACAATCTGTATGGAAATAGAGTGCCTTATAACAACAATCTGTATGGAAATAGAGTGCCTTACAACAACAATGTGTATGGAAATAGAGTGCCTTATAACAACAATCTGTATGGAAATAGAGTGCCTTATAACAACAATCTGTATGGAAATAGAGTGCCTTACAACAACAATCTGTATGGAAATAGAGTGCCTTATAACAACAATCTATATGGAAATAGAGTGCCTTATAACAACAGTCTGTATGGAAATAGAGTGCCTTATAACAACAATGTGTATGGAAATAGAGTGCCTTATAACAACAATGTGTATGGAAATAGAGTGCCTTATAACAACAATGTGTATGGAAATAGAGTGCCTTATAACAACAATGTGTATGAAATAGAGTGCCTTATAACAACAATGTGTATGGAAATAGAGTGCCTTACAACAACAATCTGTATGGAAATAGAGTGCCTTATAACAACAATCTATATGGAAATAGAGTGCCTTATAACAACAATCTATATGGAAATAGAGTGCCTTATAACAACAATGTGTATGGAAATAGAGTGCCTTATAACAACAATGTGTATGGAAATAGAGTGCCTTATAACAACAATGTGTATGGAAATAGAGTGCCTTATAACAACAATGTGTATGGAAATAGAGTGCCTTATAACAACAATGTGTATGGAAATAGAGTGCCTTATAACAACAATAATGATAATGATAAAAATTGTGATAATGAGTACTACTATTACCACTACTACTACTATACTACTACTGCTGCTGCTGCTACTACTACTATTAGTACTGCTAGTACTGGTGCTGCTGCTACTACTATTACTACTGCTACTACTGCTGCTGCTGCTACTACTACTATTAGTACTGCTAGTACTGGTGCTGCTGCTACTACTATTACTACTGCTACTAGTGCTGCTGCTGCTGCTATTATTACTACTGCTGCTGCTGCTATTATTACTACTGCTACTAGTGCTAACTGCTACTACTATTACTACTGCTACTACTGCTGCTGCTGCTATTATTACTACTGCTACTAGTGCTACTGCTACTACTATTACTACTGCTACTACTGCTGCTGCTGCTACTACTATTACTACTGCTACTGGTGCTGCTGCTACTACTATTACTACTGCTACTAGTGCTGCTGCTGCTGCTATTATTACTACTGCTGCTGCTGCTATTATTACTACTGCTACTGATGCTGCTGCTACTACTATTACTACTGCTACTGGTGCTGCTGCTGCTGCTACTACTATTACTACTGCTACTGGTGCTGCTACTACTACTATTACTACTGCTACTGGTGCTGCTGCTGCTACTACTACTATTACTACTGCTACTGGTGCTGCTGCTGCTACTACTACTATTACTACTGCTACTGCTGCTGCTACTACTATTACTACTGCTACTGCTACTACTACTACTGCTACTGCTGTTGCTACTACTATTACTACTGCTACTGGTGCTGCTACTACTACTATTACTACTGCTACTGGTGCTGCTGCTGCTACTACTACTATTACTACTGCTACTGGTGCTGCTGCTGCTACTATTATTACTACTTTTACTATTTCTGCTGTTACAACTGCTGCTGTTACTACCACTACTACTACTACTACTACTACTACTACTGGCTGCTGCTGCTTCGGCTACTGCTATTACTACTACTACTACCACTACTACTAGTACTGCTGCTTCTGATACTGCTATTGCTGTGACAAAACAGTCAAGTTCTATTTTCCAACAGTGACAGATATTAGCCTGAAGGCGTTTTTCAAAATGCTATTGCTAACCTGCATGTCAACGTTGAACTAATCATACTGGTAAAGGACTCAGTCATGTGATACTCAACAGTGAAGAAAGTGAAAGAGACAGCATTTGCTGTTGTGTCAGAGAGACACACAGAGCGACATAAGTAAGAAAACAATGATTAGTGTGTATGTGTGTGTGTGTGTGTGTGTGTGTGTGTGTGTGTGTGTGTGCGTGTGTGCGCGCGCGCGCGCGTGTTTGTGTGTGTATGTGTCTGTTTGTTTGTTTGTGTGTGTGTCTGTGTGTCTGTATCTGTGTGTGTGAATGTGTGTGTGTGTATGTGCATGTGCGTGTGTTTGCGTGTGTGTTTGTGCGTGTGTGTGTGTGCGCACGCGTTTGTGTTTGTGTGTGAATGTGGGGGGTGGGGGGTGGGGGGTGTTTGGGTGTGCGTGTGTGTATATTTTTGTATGTGTGCGTTTGTTTCTGTGTCTGTGTGTGCATGTCTGCACATTTGTATGTGTATGAAAGAGAGTGGGAGGGGGAGAGAGAAAGATAAAGAGTGAGCGCGAGAAAGAGACACCGACACTGACATTGACACGGACACATGGTTTATTGTGAAGGCCACCGACCCATACACAAACCAGGGATTGGGGGGAGGGGATTACATTGTTAACATACATCCTGCATACTTTTCATTCGTCGTCCGTTTTGTAGTAGCAGTGTACAGACATTTTCAGACTGTTACCTCTTCCCGAAGCTTCAGAGCATAAAATATGAAAATCGCCAATTTTTTGGAATGTTCTGAATTGTTACACTTTAGGGCCATACTCCATGAGGGATCAGTGCTGTTTCCAATGATTCCTTGTAAATGCTTATTTTCTGATGTCTTTATAGACTGGACAATCGAATAGAAAATGAGATTCATCTTCTAAAATATTGGGACAAAAGGGGCAGCTTTTTCTAGCATAGTTTTCTGTTAAACATCGATTGTTTACACCCAATTCGTTTACGCTTAATCTGAATCTGATCAGGCAATCACGGAATTTATTGATAGTTACGTCGTTAATATATTTTTCTGGTTCGTGGAGTGATTTAAATTTGCGATAGGCAGAGTATCCGTCGCTATTGGGTATTTGACAGTTCCATTCTTCTTTAAATCGCCGTATCATTTTTTGCTTAAAAGAGGCCAAGAAACTTGACTCGTTAGTCACGCCATTTATCCATACTTCGTGAAATCCGTACTCTTCTAGACACTCTTTAATATTTCTAGTCCAGTTCCTATTTTCACTCCTTTGCTTTCCTTCTAAACTATTTAAAAGCATGGTGTAAGCTTGTTTTGGTAATCTTGATGCTGGCAATTTAATAAGTTTTAACCATATCGCAGTGCTGCAATGGTACTGTCAATGTATAAAGGATACCTCCCGGTTTCTCCATATATCATATAGTTCGGTGTTTCATTGCTTACACTCAAAAGACGTTTGCATCCAAATAAGTGAGCTGTCTCTATAACAGCAAGCCTTGACATACACCATATTTCTGCCGCATATAACAACATAACGTTTAACTTGTGCATCAAACAATTGAAAGAAAACGGTAGTGTTCAAGGCGCCAAGGGACCACATGGTTTTCATCAAATCTAAGATTTTACTTTTTGCTTTGCTGGAAAATTCATCACAAGCAGTGTTAAAGGACAGTTTTGTTGAGAGAGTGAATTCCAAATACTTGTAGCGATTTACTATTTCAATTTCATTATTTTCATAGAACCATTTTTCTGTAGCTGCAATATGTTCTCCTTTTTTTAAATATGATAACTTTACTTTTATCTAAGTTTACTATGAGGCCGAGAGATTTTGATGCTTTATGGAGATTGTCTATTTGATTTTGTAATCATGACGGCGTGGAAGATGAGTGTAATGTCATCAGCAAATAATAATAAGAAAATTTCATCCAGATTAGGAACCATCTGGATACCATGTTTTCCGTGCTTTTTGACGAAATCAGCTACCTCAGATATTAGAAGTGAAAAACAAAACAGGGGACTTAACAGACATCCTTGCTTTATTCCATTTGGACATTGAAAGAAATCTGAGATTTTAGTTCCCCATCTTACACATGATTTAACTGACTTGTACATAGATTTTAGCATATTTATTATTTTGGTTGATGTTTGTAACTTTTGCAGAATGTTCCATAACTGGTCACGATAAACAGTATCGAAAGCTTTTTGTAATCGATAAAAGCAACGTAAACCTTCCCACGATGTCTACTATCAAAGGCATTTCTCACTATAGAAACTAGAGTGAAAATATGATCAATAGTTGATAAACCCTTCCCAAACCCTGCCTGTTCTTCACTAATCTTGCCCTCCTTCTCTGTCCATGTATACAATCTCTTGTTTAGAATATAGGTGAAGACTTTACTTACGATGCTCAATAAGGAAATGCCTCGATAATTATCTGGATTTTGTTCATCTCCTTTTTTATACAGAGGTATTATTACAGATCTACACCAGTCTTCAGGGAAAAGATTGAACTCATACAATCTATTGAAAAGCTTTGTAAGAAAGGGTACAACCACATTTTCAGCATATCTAATGAATTCGCAAATGTCATCAAGCCCAGGAGCTTTACCACACTTAATGTTTCTGATAGACTGTTTTACCTCTTGTTCACTAATTGAGTCATCTAACTCAGCGATATACATTTCCTGCGTCAGTGTGTTACACTGTAGATGAACACTGCCTATGGTATTTTGCTCGCCATTGTCGCTATCTTGATTTTTTTCCAAGAACGTTTTGAAAATGTGTTTGCCTTATGGAAATGTCTATTTCTGGCTGTTTTCGTTTTCGTTTTCTTGAGGTGCGTATCGTGTCCCAAAACTTTGACCCATTTCTTTTGTTGTCTAAAAGTGTTTGATGCACCGCAGTTCTGTAGCTTGTTTCTTTTGCTTGTTTATAGCTTTGTAGTGTGCTCTCTTCTGTGTGTATGCCAACTTATCTTCAGATTTGTTGGTTTTGTGAAAACGATTCAAGGTGTGGCGTGCTGCACGCTTACTTTCGGGCACATTCCCTGTCACACCATTTGTTTGTTGCTCTTTCTTGGCCTCTATTCAAGTATATGTTTCGTCTCATACATTCACCTGCTTTGACCAAGGTGTTGAAAAACTGAGAGTGCTGATTCAATATCAGAGTCTAAGATGTTATAAGCCTCTTTTAATTTAGTATTGGATTCAGAGGAGTGAATTGCTTTTGTATATTCTACGCTTTTTGGGGATCCCATCTTATGACTGTTTTACTGTTTTCTGTTGTGCTGCCTTTGTCATCTTGTGTCTGTGAGTGTATTTTGTTGATGGTAAGATGAACAGGCATATGATGGGACTCTACTCGTTTGCCCACTTCAAAATAATGTTTGATTTGGTCATGAAACAGGGAGAGACAATAAAATAATCTATTACACTGCTACCTTGGTCAGAAATAAAAGTGAAGTGTCCCTGTGGATCACCAACGTTGTTTCCATTCAATGGGATGCACTGAAAGGTCTACAAAAATCTATTAAAATTCTATCAAATTGATTGATATCTTTATCGAGTGATCTTCTAGTGATGTCCCCTTCTCCTTCCCAGTAAAAATATTGTCGCCGTCGTCTGGTAAATTCCATTCCCCAATACGTGCATTGAAGACGCCCCCAACTGTTAAATGAACATGTTCTCCACGTTGATAAATATTTACCAAATAACCTTCTTGGTCATGTAAGCTACAGCTCTTGCCAGTATGTTTATAATAAGTGCTTTGATAAGGTAGATAGAAAAACAAAACGTCTAAATCACTTCCAACGATGTCTTTGGACATCTTAAGACATATCGTGTTATCGTTTGGACAGTCCATTTGTTTGACAAATGGCATCAGTGTTCTGTTGACAAGCACTGCTACACCACCAGACCTTCTACCACGTCTGGACAGTTTAATGGCGGAACAGTGGAAACAACAGTATTCAGGAAACACTGTGTTGAAGTCAAACTGACTTGATGTGAATGTCTCAAGAGCACAAAAAATGTCAAACGTTTTAACATAACTGACAAAATCGGGATCACATAGTTTTGTCACAAGATTTTCAACATTAAATGATGAGGTTTTGATTTGATCGTGTGTGTCAAAGTGTGTATTCACCGAATCATGATTTTTAGTATTTACTGATGGGTCTTGGCCTATTTGTTATTGTTGTGTTTTGTCCTGAGGTGTGTACCAGGCTGACTGCAAACTGGATATGTCTGGTACTACCTGACTGGGACCTGGTGCGTGTTGTGTGAGAAAGCGCAAGAAAGAGAGACAGAGACAGAGACAAAAGATCTGAACCTGTCCTAACAAAATCGTTTTACTGCCGCAGTAATGATTTCTGTGATGAGTTAAGTGTTCTTATAAGCCCAAAATATGTTGTTTATCTTTCTCAAAATATGGAGCCATATCATTTCGCCATGTCCACATTAACATAAACACATAAGTAACTGACATTCTGCGCACTTCTCTAGACTATGTACATTCAGGTTTTGGTTGTCGTTGTCGTTGTTGTTGTTGTTGTTGTCGTCGTTGTTGTTGTTGTTGTTGTTGTTGTTGTTGTTGTCGTCGTCGTCGTTTTGTTATTGTTGTTATTGTTGTTGTTGTTGTTGTTGTTGTTGTTGTTGTTGTTGTTGTTGTTGTTTGCTGGGGGTATGAGGGACGGCAGATTAGGTGTTTGGTATGGTGTCGTTTGATATTAGGCTTTCCAAAAAAAAAATTTTCGGTGGGTTGTTGTTGTTGTTGTTGTTGTTGTTGTTGTTGTTGTTGTTGTCGTCGTCGTCGTCGTCGTCGTCGTCGTCGTCCTTGTAGTCGTTGTCGCCGTCGTTTTGCTTGGTTTGGGTTTTATTTTTTGTCGTTGGTGATGATGTTCTTCTCCCACACATATCGTGTTTGATATAGACATAACAAACTGATATAAACATTATAAAAACTGATATAGACATTATAAAAGCTGATATAGACATAATACAACTGATATAGTCATAAACATGTAGCATAATACAACTGATATAGACATTAATACAACTGATATAGTCATAAAACAACTGATATAGACATTAATACAACTGATATAGACATAAAACAACTGATATAGACATTAAAACAACTGATATAGACATAAAACAACTGATATAGACATAAAACAACTGATATAGACATAAAACAACTGATATAGACATAAAACAATGATATAGACATAAAACAACTGATATAGACATAAAACAACTGATATAGACATAAAACAACTGATATAGACATAAAACAACTGATATAGACATAAAACAACTGATATAGACATAATACAACTGATATAGACATAAAACAACTGATATAGACATAAAACAACTGATATAGACATAAAACAACTGATATAGACATAAAACAACTGATATAGACATAAAACAACTGATATAGACATAAAACAACTGATATAGACATAAAACTGATATAGACATAAAACAACTGATATAGACATAAAACAACTGATATAGACATAAAACACTGATATAGACATAAAACAACTGATATAGACATAAAACTGATATAGACATAAAACAACTGATATAGACATAAAACAACTGATATAGACATAAAACAACTGATATAGACATAAAACAACTGATATAGACATAAAACAACTGATATAGACATAAAAAACTGATGCAGAGTTTTCGTTGAGGGCCGGGTTGAGTTTTTCATTATTCTGCCAGCTTTGATAATTCGCTTCTGTTTGGTGTAAAAGCATGCGGCACTTCTTCTGACAGCAGAACACATCGTTTAAAACGTTTTAGAACTGCTGCCAATGTATTCTTTCACTGACAAATCATCATTCATCTTCCATGTAACTGGCTGTAATGCCTACATCTTTCACTGACAAATCATCATTCATCTTCCATGTAACTGGCTGTAATGCCTACATCTTTCACTGACAAATCATCATTCATCTTCCATGTAACTGGCTGTAATGCCTACATCTTTCACTGACAAATCATCATTCATCTTCCATGTAACTGGCTGTAATGCCTACATCTTTCACTGACAAATCATCATTCATCTTCCATGTAACTGGCTGTAATGCCTACATCTTTCACTGACAAATCATCATTCATCTTCCATGTAACTGGCTGTAATGCCTACATCTTTCACTGACAAATCATCATTCATCTTCCATGTAACTGGCTGTAATGCCTACATCTTTCACTGACAAATCACCATTCATCTTCCATGTAACTGGCTGTAATGCCTACATCTTTCACTGACAAATCACCATTCATCTTCCATGTAACTGGCTGTAATGCCTACATCTTTCACTGACAAATCACCATTCATCTTCCATGTAACTGGCTGTAATGCCTACATCTTTCACTGACAAATCACCATTCATCTTCCATGTAACTGGCTGTAATGCCTACATCTTTCACTGACAAATCACCATTCATCTTCCATGTAACTGGCTGTAATGCCTACATCTTTCACTGACAAATCATCATTCATCTTCCATGTAACTGGCTGTAATGCCTACATCTTTCACTGACAAATCATCATTCATCTTCCATGTAACTGGCTATAATGCCTACATCTTTCACTGACAAATCATCATTCATCGTCCATGTAACTGGCTGTAATGCCTACACATGCAACATGGATTGTGTATCCTTTAGTCATACTGTAAACATATGTACATGCTCCTATTGTCTGTTTATGTGCGTGTGTGTATGTGTGTGTCTATGTCTGGCTGGCTGGCTGTCTGGCTGGCTGGCTGGTTGGCTGGCTTTTTGTCCATCTTTCTGTCCGTCTTCTGTCTGTCTGTCTGGCTAGCTGGCTGGCTGGGTAGCTGGTGGGCTGGTGGCTGGCTTTTTGTCGCTCTTTCTTCCATCTATCTGTCTGTCTGTTTGTCTGTCTGGCTGTCTGGCTGTCTGTCCGTCTGTCTGTCTGTTTGTCTGGCTGGCTGGCTGGCCGTCTGGCTGGCTTGCTTTCTATCCGTCTGTCTGTCTGTCCGTCTGGGTGGCTGGCTGGCTGGCTGGCTGGCTGGCTGTCTTTCTGTCTGGCTGGCTGGCTGGCTGGCTGTCTTTCTGTCTGGCTGGCTGGCTGGCTGGCTGTCTTTCTGTCTTTCTGTCTGTCTGGCTGGCTGGCTGGCTGTCTTTCTGTCTGTCTGGTTGGCTGGCTGGCTGGCTGTCTTTCTGTCTTCTGTCTGGCTGGCTGGCTGGCTGGCTGGCTGGCTGTCTTTCTGTCTGTCTGGCTAGCTGGCTGGCTGACTGGCTGTCTTTCTGTCTGTCTGGCTGGCTGGCTGGCTGGCTGGCTGTCTTTCTGTCTGTCTGGCTAGCTGGCTGGCTGGCTGGCTGTCTTTCTGTCTGTCTGGCTGGCTGGCTGGCTGGCTGTCTTTCTGTCTGTCTGGCTATGGCTGGCTGGCTGGCTGTTCTTTCTCTCTGTCTGGCTGCTGGCTGGCTGGCTGTCTTTCTGTCTGTCTGGCTAGCTGGCTGGCTGGCTGGCTGGCTGTCTTTCTGTCTGTCTGGCTGGCTGGCTGGCTGGCTGGCTGGCTGTCTTTCTGTCTGTCTGGCTAGCTGGCTGGCTGGCTGGCTGGCTGGCTGTCTTTCTGTCTGGCTGGCTGGCTGGCTGTCTTTCTGTCTGTCTGGCTAGCTGTCTGGCTGGCTGTCTTTCTGTCTGTCTGGCTAGCTGTCTGGCTGGCTGGCTGGCTGGCTGACTGGCTGGCTGGCAGTGTCTGTGTGTGTATGTGTTGGGAGAAATTTTTTTGTTGTTGTTTCTTTCTTTCTTTCTTTCGTTCGTTCGTTTTGTTTTGTTTTTCTTAATTGTTGACGTGTATATGCTTTGCATGCAGTATCTGCTTCATGCTCTTATACAGCATCCAACTGGCTGTGGCAGGGAAGGTCATTTTATTGCCACTCATTTTTATAGCTTATTCCCTATTCTATGTCATGGCTCATCTTTTTTACCGTAGTGTTGGAGCCGTGACGTCTGCCTCCTGTTTTGTCTCTTTGCCAGGTTTCCCCTGTCTCCTTTTGTTTCTTCTGGCTGTGTTGGTTGTTGTTGTTGTTGTTGTTGTTGTTGTTGTTGTTGTTGTTGTTGTTGTTGTTGTTGTTGTGGTTGTTGTTGTGGTTGTGGTTGTTGTTGTTGTTGTTGTTGTTGTTGTTGTTGTTGTGGTGGTGGTTGTGGTTGTGGTTGTGGTTGTTGTTGTTGTTGTTATGTGGTTGTTGTTGTTGATGATGATTTTGTTTTGTTTGTTTGTTTGTTGTTGTCGTTGTTGTTGTACTTGTTGTTGTTGTTGTTGTTGTGTGTTGTTGCTGTTGTTGTGTTGTTGTCGCTGTTGTTGTTGTTTGTTTTTGTTGTTGTTGTGTTGTTGTTGCTGTTGTTGTTTGTTGTTGTTGTTGTAGTTGTTGCTGTTGTTCTTGTTGTCTGTCATGTGCACAGAGCGATGTGTGCATGTGTTTTTTGTGTCGTGTCCACGTGGGTTTTGTGTGTGTGTGTGTGTGTGTGTGTGCGTGTGTGTGGTGTGTGTGTGTGTGTGTGTGTGTGTGTGTGTGTGTGTGTGTGTGTGTGTGTGTGTGTGTGTGTGTGTGTGTGTGTGTGTGTTTTGTTTCTTTCTGTCTATCTTTCTTTCTGTCTGTCTTTCTTTCTGTCTGTCTTTCTTCTTGTTTGTTTCTTTCTTTCTGTCTGTCTTTCTTTGTTTCTTTCTTTCTTTGTTTCTTTCTTTCTTTGTTTTCTTTCTTTCTTTCTTCTTCGTTTCTTTCTTTCTTCGTTCTTCTTTCTTCTTTTTTCTTTCTTTTTCTTTCTTTTTTCGTTTCTTTCTTTGCTTCTTTCTTTCTTTCTTTGTCTGTTTTGTTAGTGTTCCTGTCCCTGTTTGCTTGAACGTTGGCAATCATTTTCATTTAACTGAAAAGAGTTGGAGATGGAGATGGTGGAGGAGGAACAAAGGAAGAACTTCCTGTCATAAGACTTAACATTTCCAAGTGTGCATCAGATATCAGATAGCTAAGTGGTTAACACATCCGTCACGAGTGTGAATTGACCTTGACACCCGGCCAACTTACAGGGGCGGGTTCGAACACAAGTGGAGGGAAAAACTGGCGACAGCAGAAGGAACCCAGATGTCATGACCGCCCAGACCCGTTAGAGAGAAAGGAGTTTAGGGCCCAACTATTTGTTTGAGGGGGGGGGGGGTCTCATTCTAACACTACGACTCCTTTGCCCCATCCACCAACTGCAAAAACTTAACCCTCTGACTCGCTCACCCTATTCACCAGCTGCATGCAGGAATCTGGTGTATAGGATAAGGGAGTCAAAGGGTTAAGCTTTTGCTTTCCTACCACGGTTGGCAATGCAAGATGCTGGTGGACGGGGTGCGGGAGTCAAAGGGTTAAGCTTTTGCTTTCCTACCACGGTTGGCAATGCAAGATGCTGGTGGACGGGGTGCGGGAGTCAAAGGGTTTTGCTGTCCAGCTCTCCCTACAATGTCTACTTTAACTTCTTGACCTTTGACTTGTCATTTTTGTCCTATTTGACTCAACGCTGTTTCCCGTCACTGTAGTGAATTGTTTGTTTTGTTTGTTTGTGTATTGTTGTTGTTTTGTTGTTGTTTTGTTGTTGTTGTTTTGTTGTTGTTTTGTTGTTGTTGTTTTGTTGTTGTTGTTTGTTGTTGTTGTTGTTTTGTTGTTGTTTTGTTGTTTTGTTGTTGTTTTGTTGTTTTGTTGTTGTTGTTTTGTTGTTTTGTTGTTTTGTTGTTGTTTTGTTGTTGTTGTTTTGTTGTTTCCGCTAATTTCCATTACGTATGTGGTGGATGTGTTATCCAGACGGTTCACCAGACACAGGTAGATACAATCACAACAGTTAATGATGGTGGATCAACACCTTTAGCACAGTCAGTGATGGTGGATCAACACCTTTACCACAGTGGACTGTAGACTGTAAGGTTATGGAATCGATCCTCATCAGCCCTGTTAACTGGCTGTGGGAATTTTCACCCCTGTCCACCTCCCACCCCGAGCTGTGTGTGCTACTGACTCACTGGGAAAGGCCGCCTCCAACCTGGTATCGGACCGATCACCCCCAGCCCTCAGGTTGTAGGTGGCGGATAGCAGATGGCCATTAGGTGGAGAGGTCAGCCGCTGAACAAGCCAGGATTGAGTGACCGATAAACAGTCCCGATGTGACTGGCGGCTTTTGGTCAGTAGATGCTGTCTGTGTCCTGTGATATATCCGTCAGTGTGGAAAGGACTGCCTTAATCCCTGACCCCTCGCATCCACAGGCTGTTATTTGGCCGTGAGCTCAAGTTCAAGTTCATGTCATATTGCTGATAGCCCAGCCGACTACTAGAACCATATCAGGGCTAACAGCACGTCAAAAACCACAAGCAGGTTGAAGATAAAAGACAACAGTTAAAAACCACGCTCACCGTTAACGGCAATACGCCAAGGGCGGATTTAGTTCATCTGTTTCACCTGTCACCTGTCACCTGTCGGCGTCACCGGGAACAGTGTTAGCCGCTGCACATGATGTCCTCACAAGTTGCCTCCAGCACTCTCGATCTTGGCTAAGTCTGACCACCTCCTGGAGTTTCCTGCCACTGATGTTTGTGATGTTTCTAGCAAGTGATGCAGGTGGCCGTCCTCTGTTTCTCTTTCCTTCCACTTCTGTTCATCTGTTTAACACCCACAAAAACCTAGAGAGCCGAATTCAGAGGTGTACCAGGCCTGTAGATGTTTTCTAACAAACAATGGTGCCATGCAATGTGACACAAACGTCCACATGATCATCTACACAGACGAAAACAGCGCCCGCCCATTGAAGACCCCTCAGGATAGAGCAGGGCTGTGTCCAGAGTTTCAATAGGATCCACCTTAGCTACCAGAGATCCCATCCCTTCCGTACACCTTGTCTCGGTTTCAGTTTCAATTTCTCAAGATGACGTCTCCGTGCTCATATGCACTATCGTCACAGGTGCCATGTGATAGAGAAAATCCAGAATGATCACGGCACAAGCCTTAAGCCTGCACATAAACCCCAGAGCTGGCCAGGTCCTGAGATCCCATCTAGATAGTTCCATAACCATGAGGTCGTAGAGGAGCGGGGTGACAGAGATCTCAACTTTTCCCGGGGCCAACAATTGTCCCCAGACAGTGTAGCCACTGCAGTGACTAAAAAGATGGGACAGAAAAATGCTGACAGTCATAAAGTATAGATCGTAAAAAAACTGAAGGGTTGGTTGGTTCTTTTGATACAGTCGTAGATTGAAGTTGTGATATCCCGAGTTGAGAGTCAGCCCTTAACACTACACACTGGCCTGTCCCTTAACACTATATTGGCCTGTCCCTTAACACTATATTGGCCTGTCCCTTAACACTATATTGGCCTGTCCCTTAACACTAAACACTGGCCTGTCCCTTAACACTATATTGGCCTGTCCCTTAACACTATATTGGCCTGTCCCTTAACACTATATTGGCCTGTCCCTTAACACTATATTGGCCTGTCCCTTAACACTAAACACTGGCCTGTCCCTTAACACTATATTGGCCTGTCCCTTAACACTATATTGGCCTGTCCCTTAACACTATATTGGCCTGTCCCTTAACACTAAACACTGGCCTGTCCCTTAACACTATATTGGCCTGTCCCTTAACACTATATTGGCCTGTCCCTTAACACTATATTGGCCTGTCCCTTAACACTATATTGGCCTGTCCCTTAACACTAAACACTGGCCTGTCCCTTAACACTATATTGGCCTGTCCCTTAACACTATACTGGCCTGTCCCTTAACACTATACTGGCCTGTCCCTTAACACTATACTGGCCTGTCCCTTAACACTATACTGGCCTGTCCCTTAACACTATACTGGCCTGTCCCTTAACACTATACTGGCCTGTCCCTTAACACTATACTGGCCTGTCCCTTAACACTATACACTGGCCTGTCCCTTAACACTATACACTGGCCTGTCCCTTAACACTACACACTGGCCTGTCCCTTAACACTACACACTGGCCTGTCCCTTAACACTACACACTGGCCTGTCCCTTAACACTACACACTGGCCTGTCCCTTAACACTACACACTGGCCTGTCCCTTAACACTACACACTGGCCTGTCCCTTAACACTATACTGGCCTGTCCTTAACACTATACTGGCCTGTCCCTTAACACTACACACTGGCCTGTCCCTTAACACTACACACTGGCCTGTCCCTTAACACTATACTGGCCTGTCCCTTAACACTATACACTGGCCTGTCCCTTAACACTATACACTGGCCTGTCCCTTAACACTATACTGGCCTGTCCCTTAACACTACACACTGGCCTGTCCCTTAACACTACACACTGGCCTGTCCCTTAACACTACACACTGGCCTGTCCCTTAACACTACACACTGGCCTGTCCCTTAACACTATACTGGCCTGTCCTTTAACACTACACACTGGCCTGTCCCTTAACACTACACACTGGCCTGTCCCTTAACACTAAACACTGGCCTGTCCCTTAACACTATACACTGGCCTGTCCCTTAACACTAAACACTGGCCTGTCCCTTAACACTAAACACTGGCCTGTCCCTTAACACTATACTGGCCTGTCCCTTAACACTATACTGGCCTGTTGCCTGCCCATCTGAATGTTTTCATCACTGTACTTGTGTCAGCTTATTGTTTCATTGGTTGATTGATTGATGTTGTTAAGTTTTTACGTCGACACCCACCTCAGGTGATATGGCCGACGGGGATAACCATCCCAGGGAAGTGGGGGAAGGGGGACTAATCTAATCCTACACTGACACCACTAGAACAATAATGATGTTAAGATGGGACAGTGAGAAGACCAGTTTTAATGTAGCGCACCCGGGATTCGAACCCACAATCATTACCATGTGAATCCGACGCTCAACCAACTGAGCTATTGAGGCCCCCTGTTTCATAGGTACCCCCCCCCCCCCACCTCACCATCGCCATTTCAAGATCTTGCTACAGCATACGGTTTGGCCCTGGTTAGGATGTCTGCCAGATTGTTGCTGATAGATTTCGAAGAAGCACATATGAAATTATCCGAGCGCCCTGAACCCTGTTTGAACAAACCCCGAACCCCTTAATGCACCTGACCCACACAGGTCAAGCTGACAGTTAGTGCTTGCTGATCGTGACCCATCACAGTACGTTTGTCAGGCTGAAGTGCAATTGATGTCAAAGGTCATGTCCTTGATCGTGTCTTTGTTCCTCAGCTCTGTTGTAAGGGACGGGGGATCGAGTGCACACATGAGTGTATACCTGTGGGGAGAGGGAGAGAGGTGTAAGCGCGTTGTGTTCCTTGTGGGAAGGGAGGGGCTGGGATAGAGGGAGGGGTCGGGAAAAGAGGGAAGAGGGCTGGGAGAAGTGGGAGGGAGGGGTATGACGAAGTTTATGCTTTGATGATGATGTTTGTACGATGTGGACTGTACTCACAGTGTAAGTTGCTGTGCCATGTTGTGCGTTATGGGCAGGTGTGCAGTTTGGATTATCCTACGTTGTTTAACACAGCGCTGTTCTTCAAACTTCTTGGGACTCATTTGCACATAACACATCATCATATGTTTAGGTGCAGCACAGAGAATGCAGACTGTTAGGCGAGCTGACCACACTCCACTCTATTGTTGTACCGTCATGGGTGGGTGGGGAGATGGACCCATCAATCACTAAGGCCCACACCACCAGGAAGATGGAAACATTCAGATGGAGCTAGTTACACAGCTGGACCTTAACAGGAAGTAACAGACCTTCAGTCCACGGAAAGCTTGTGGATACGGTGGGGGAGTGAAGAGTTTAACCCTTTGACTCCCACACCCAATCTACCAACTGCAAAAATTTAACCCTTGACTCCCACACCCAATCTACCAACTGCAAAATTTAACCCTTTGACTCCCACACCTATCTACCAACTGCAAAAATTTACTTAAACCCCCTTGACTGCCTCACCCTATCTACTAACTGCAAAAACTTAACCCTTTGACTCTCACACCCTATTACCAACAGTAAAAACTTAATCCTTTGACTGCCTCACCCTATCCACCAGATTCCTGCAGGAAGCTGGTGGATAGGATGAGGCAATCAAAGGGTTAAGTGTTTACTTTGCTAGCATGGTTGACAGTGCAGGATGCTGGTGGACATTGTCCAGGAATCAAAGGGTTAAGTGTTTACTTTGCTAGCATGGTTGACAGTGCAGGATGCTGGTGGACACTTCCAGGAATCAAAGGGTTAGTCCAGCAAAGTGTTCAGGGGCCTAACACAGCTATCGTCCATGATTCAGGCTCTTTTCTAGGGTGCACACTTTGTGTGACACTATCTTAGGGCATCAGAGGATAGTAATGATGGGATCATTTGTATTAGCACAATAGCTTCCAGGTGTGCACTTTGAACCTGTAATATTTCTCCATTTAAGTGAATGTCAAGTGTGAATTCGTCATGTGATCATCCTTTTCTCACATTGGACACAGCAGCAGGGAAGTTTCAGTCTTTTTCTCACAATTTTTGTATATGATGTTTGTTTGTTTGTAATCTTATTCTTGACAAAGGCCAGTTGGCCGAAAATTTGCACCTGTCTTGTCTTACTGCATTAAATTCGCGTTCGCATTCTTCTTTCGTGTTTTTTTCAGGTTCCTTTTCATCCTTTGTTTGTTGACTGAAACAGTTCGTGTTAATGTATTGAACTTTTGTCGTGTTTATATTTCAATATTTGTCGTGTTTATGTTTCAATATTTGTCGTGTTTATGTCTTGAAATATTTGTTGTGTTTGTTTATGGAAACATGTGTGTGTTTGTGTGTTGAAATGTTTGTTGTGTTTGTGTATGGAAACATGTGTGGTGTTTGTGTGTTGAAATGTTTGTTGTGTTTGTGTATGGAAACATGTGTGGTGTTTGTGTGTTGAAATGTTTGTTGTGTTTGTGTATGGAAACATGTGTGGTGTTTGTGTGTTGAAATGTTTGTTGTGTTTGTGTATGGAAACATGTGTGGTGTTTGTGTGTTGAAATGTTTGTTGTGTTTGTGTATGGAAACATGTGTGGTGTTTGTGTGTTGAAATGTTTGTTTAAGTATTGAAATATATGTCACGTTTACGTATTGTAAAATTTGTATATACACTACGCACAAAAAGTTAAGGATCACTTGCACAAAAATTCATAACTTTCAAAATAAGAAAGCCAATGCGTTGAAGTTTGGCAAACATTTAATTCCATGCTTTAGTGATAACGATACACAATTGCCTTCAATTTCGAGCAATCGTTTGGTGTGTACATTTGATCAAAGTGGGTACGTATCGAAATTTGATTTCCCAAAGTCATTGAAATCACAAGACAGGGCATTCTGATGCTCCCAAAAGTTCAGTAATGCGTGTAACCGCCATGGCTGTTCTGGCACTCGACGCAGCGAGTCCTCATCGAGTTGACCAGGTTGGTGAAGATCCTCTGTGGAAGCGCCTGCCACTCAGCCTGCAGCATCTGGTAGAGGTGTTGGGCATCCCTGGGAGGGGGGTGGTTGCTCCTCACTTTGCGATCCAGCTCATCCCAGAGGTTCTCAATCGGGTTGAGATCGGGACTGCATGCTGGCCACTCCATTCTGTTGACTCCAGACTGCTGCAGGAAGTCGTTGACCACCCTTGCCCTGTGGGGGCGAACGTTGTCATCCTGGTAGACAGCTGTCGGTCCCATCTGCTGCAGTGTAGGCACAGCCAGCGGTCGAAGGATCTCATCCCGGTATCGGAGGCCAGTCAGGTTACCCTGTACATGATACAAGGGTGTTCTGTGGTGAAGGCTGAAGGCCCCCCAGACCATTACAGAACCTCCACCAAAGGCCACCTTTTCTTGGACAGTGGTGTCAATAAAGCGTTGCCCTGGGCGCCTCCATACCCTCAGTCGGCCGTCGTTGTGGTTCATGGTGAAGCGTGATTCATCACTGAACAGGACCTGGGACCATTGCTGACGTGTCCACCTCACGTGACGTCTGCAGAAGGCGCGGCGTGCTGCCCTATGGGCTGGAGTTAAGCGTGGCCGTACAGCTGGGCGACGAGAACGGAGGTTAAACCCATGAAGGCGGTTCCGTATGGTCTGCTGGCTGATGTTGATGTTAGTAGCCACCCTCAGCTGCCTTCGAATGATGCTGGAAGAGGCTGTTCTTGTCTGCAGGGCTTGTCATTTAATGAGACGATCTTCACGTGGGTTTGTCTTCTTCGGTCGACCAGATCTGCGTCTTTCATGGACCCTCCCAGTGGCTGTGAAGCGCTGAATCAGTCTGACAATGACCGAGATGGACACCTGAAGTCGCCTGGCCACTTCTCGCTTGGGAACACCATCTTGGAACCATGCAACAGCTCGTCCCCTCTCAAACTCGCTCAATTTTCGTCGTGGAGGCATTGTCAGATCAGGCCTACTACTGGTGGAATGTCTTCTTATAAAGCCAAGCAAGAGACAGCATCTCACACATAAACAGCAGTGCTTGCACGTGCATAATGGTTTTTCCATCTGGCTTGTGCAATGTGTTCAGGCAGAACGGTCCAAAACAAGGTCCTTTTTCGCAAGTTTCCGCTTTTCCGTTTGCGGCCAAGCTCAGTAGTAGAGAATCCCGTGCAATTTTCGCACTAACACAACATCGCCCACTTACAGCTGAACAAGAATTCATAACAATTTGGCTGGACTGAGAAATAAATAACAGTAGCGAACTGAGTTTATTACGCACCTGTTTTCTCATAGTGATCCTTAACTTTTTGTGCGTAGCTTAGTTTATAAATCATTTGTCGTTTTTCTGCATTAAAACATTTGTCGTGTTTATGAATTGAAATATTT
>JAPXFY010000015.1:83460808-83468308 GCA_030674185.1 Monoplex corrugatus
CTGAAACGAAACCGGTTTGTGACCTGCAGGCTGACAGTTCTATCGCAGAAATGACATCTACCTGTTCTAGATGACAACACACAAACCCCTTCGTGCCATAGTTCCATGTGTGGTGACAGTATGGACATGGCTGTGAATTGCACACTGTCACCAGACGTTCATTGCTTGATAAAGTAATCAGTGCGTCACTTCCGGGAGCTGTATAATCAATAAAAGCAACAGTCTCTTACACACACACACACACACACACACACACACACACACACACACACACACACACACACACACACACACACACACACACACACACACACAATGCACACATACGCGTGCGCGCCTGCGTGCATACAGGTAGACAGATTCAGTTTCAGTTTCTCAAGATGGCATCTCCGCGCTCGGAACGAATTCCATATCCACTAACGTCACAGATGCCACGTGTATGGTGATCATGACACAAGCCTTAAGCCTGCACATAAACCCATGAGTTGGCCAGGTCCTGAGGCCCTACCTAGACTATGTTTTACCTGGTCTATATTGTGTACTGGTATTTTATCAGCCTATCACTGGAATAATCTTGGTTACATGTAAATGATATGTGTATCTGTGTATGTTATCTTCAGAAAAAGGAATATATATACATACATATGTGCATCTCTCTCTCTCTCTCTCTCTCTCTCTCTCTCTCTCTCTCTCTCTTATATATATATATATATATATATATATATGTATATGATATGTATATATATATACATATATATACTTATATATATACATATACAGTAAATAAGTAAATGATCAAAGGTCTGAATCACAACACAACTAGCTATTCTGTGTAAACTCGTTTCACATATCAGAAAGACCTCCACCCCTTCAATGCACAAAGCCTCAGCTGTCTATCAACTAGGTGAAGGTAATATTTTCTTAAACAAAAGAGGAAATAGGTATATAAGTAAGTAAACAGTTAGTAAGTATATACGAAGCTTTTTTTTATCATTGCAGTTGCCGTTGTTGTTGTTGTTGTTGTTGATATTCTTCTTCTTCCCTTTTTCTTCTTCTTCTTCTTCTTCTTCTTCTTTCTTCTTCTTCTTCTTCTCTTCTTCTTCTTCTTCTTCTCTTCTTCTTCGTTCTTCTTCTTTTTCTTCTTCTTCTTTCTTTTCTTCTTCTTCTTCTTCTTCTTCTTCTTGTTCTTCTTCTTTCTTCTTCTTCTTCTTCTTCTTCTTCTTCTTCTTCTTCTTCTTCTTCTCTTCTTCTTCTTCTTCTTTCTTCTTCTTCTTCTTCTTCTTCTTCTTCTTCTTCTTCTTCTCTTCTTTTCTTCTTCTTCTTCTTCTTCTTCTTCTTCTTCTTCTCTTCTTTTCTTCTTTCTCTTCTTCTTCTTCTTCTTCTCTTTTCTTCTTCTTCTTCTCTTCTTCTTCTTCTTCTTCTTCTTCTTCTTCTTCTTCTTCTTCTTCTTCTTCTTCTTCTTCTTCTTCTTCTTCTTCTTCTTCTTCTTCTTCTTCTTCTTCTTCTCTTCTTCTTCTTTCTTCTTCTTCTTCTCTCTTCTTCTTCTTCTTCTTCTTCTTCTCTTCTTCTTCTTCTTCTTCTTCTTTCTTCTTCTTCTTCCTTCTTTCTTCTTCTTCTTCTTTTCTTCTTCTTCTTCTTCTTCTTCGGATTCTTCTTCTTCTTCTTCTTCTTCTTCTTCTTCGTTCTTCTTCTTCTTCGATTCTTCTTCTTCTTCGGATTCTTTCTTCTTCTTCTTCTTCTTCTTCTTCTTCTTCTTCTTCTTCTTCTTCTTCTTCTTCTTCTTCTTCTTCTTCTTCTTCTTATTCTTCTTCTTCGCTTCTTCGGATTCTTCTTCTCTTCTTCGGATTCTTCTTCTTCTTCTTTCTTCTTCTTCTTCTTCTTCTTCTTCTTCTTCTTCTCTTCTTCTTCTTCTTCTTCTTGGATTCTTCTTCTTCTTCTTTGGATTCTTCTTCTTCTTTGGATTCTTCTTCTTCTTCTTCTTGTTACTGTTGTTGCTGTTACCGTTGTGTTTATTGTCGTGATGTTTACTATAATGTATGGGCCAGTGGATAAACAACTGGCATAGGATGTCAGAAATCTGTTTTCGATTCCCGATCAACAGAGATTGTCCTTTCCCCTCCCCCACTCCCACCCTCGTTTGTCTTCCCCACCTCCGTCACACCTGGAGTAGTGGCCTGAGTCCTAGTCTTTCAGGTGAGACAATGAAGTGAGTCCCCTGTGCAGCGCGCAATTTACGCACGGAAAACAACCCAGGGCAATGAAGAGTTTGTCCCTGGTAAAATGCTTTAACAAAAAAAAAGCCGCTCCAGTTCTCAAACATTAACAAACACAAACGCAGGAGAGAAAAAAACAACAAAGAAAAATAAGTGGCACTGCATTGTGGCGATGTGCTCTCCACATTGAGAGCAACGAAATTTCTCACAGTAAATACGTTGTGACACAGAGAGAGAAATTACATACAGCACAATGTGTTATTAATCAACTTACATGTATGTACTGGTAGAATGTGTACACCTTTAAAACAAAACAGCTGCCATGTTCAACCTTGATAGAACCCCAAGCTTGATACTGTTTCTTCAAATGATAACACACATATTGTGTCATTGTATGTGATGGAATGATACTGTTTCTTCAAATGATAACACACATATTGTGTCATTGTATGTGATGGTATGACACTGTTTCTTCAAATGATAACACACATATTGTCATTGTATGTATGATGTGTGATTGTTTCTTCACAATGTACAATTGTACATGTATGTGTAACACTTTTTTCAAATGTTATTTCAGATTATTATATACTGTCTTCATGTCACTCATATGTGTTTGTAGATGATGTATGATACTGTTCTTCAAATGATAACACACATATTGTGTCATTGTATGTGATGGTATGATACTGTTTCTTCAAATGATAACACACATATTGTGTCATTGTATGTGATGGTATGAACTGTTTCTTCAAATGATAACACACATATGTCATTGTATGTGATGGATATGACTGTGAGTTTGTTTTCTTCACAATGTACATGTACCAATGTATGCTAACAATTTTTTCTTGTTGTTCAAGTTATATATATATATATCATTTCTTATCGTGCTTGAGGTAGATGTGTATATACTGGTATTGTAAACGTATGGGTATTTTGCATCAGTTTAACCTTTTCACTCCAACACCCTAGCACCAACTGCAAAAATAACCCTGCGACTCCCTCACCCTATCCACCAGCTTCCTGGTGGATAGGATGAGGGAGTCACAGGGTTACGTTTTGGCTTTGTAAGCATGGTTACAATGAAGGATTCTGATGGACAGGATGCCGAAGTCAAAGGGTTAAATTTGCTCCTTTGATGTGATTGCAATTACGCTTTGATTTTTTGTTTGTTTGTTTGTTTGTTTGTTTGTTTGTTCGTTCGTTTGTTGTTTGTTTTGTTTTGTTTTCGTTTTGTTTTGTTTTGTTTCTGTTTCTCGTGGGCCATAAGCTCAACGTTGTAAGAGCACTAAACTCACAACACAGGGCTGTAGCCTCAGCAGTCGGGCGGGGTAATGTTTGTTTTTAACAAGGCCTCGTCAGAGTAAAGGGTTTAGCGCAGGCTCAGGGAGTCTGCCAGATAAATGCTGGCAGGCTTGGGTGGAGCACGTATGCCATTGTCCGAGTGCGAAGAACTTTTCTGGAACAAACTCCAAACTCTGAACTCTAAACTTGTAATACTTGTGTAAAATGATTTTTTAAAGAAAGGTTTGAAAGAAAAATAACGTGTATCTTTATACTGTTCTCTCCCCAGAGCCACCCGCCGTGTCATTCTTCTACTCCCATCCAGAGACGTCCCTGCCTGTGATGACGGGGCTGGTGAAGGACGTCATGTTTGTGCACTTGTCACGTAACGTCACCATACCCGTCATCAGGGACCGGAATGGGATGATGATGTCTCAACGAGAGGTACGCTGATCCTTGTCATAGTGCACATCTGGTTTCCATTTTCCCTGCTTAAGTCTGTAACTCACTGGTACTGACATCAGGCCTGCTTGGCGTAGAGGTAGAGCACTGACCATCAGTCTTCCTGTCTCAGTGTGCACAGCTGTCAATCACGTCCCTGGATCTTCATTTATCCATGCAGCCTGCAGTGTGTCCAGTTGTGGACGGGCAGACGACTGTCGTCACAGTTAGGGGAAAGGTAAAGCGGCCAGAGGGAGGAGGTGGGAATCCGCCTTTTATAATGACTGTCCGGAGAAGAGCTGAGATCTCTACCACTTCACTCCCCTACGACCTCAGAGTCATGGGACAACCTTTACTGTCCATGGGACAACCTTTACTATCTTTTTTCTACTTCTAACAACGCTAGAGCTAGCCTAGCCCTGACCCTGACCCTGACCCTGACCCTGACCTGGCCGTATTCTTGACCCTCACCTTGAATTCAGAACTGCAGGTGGAAGGGCAAACTGACACTGAGGGTTAGGGTTACATGTTAGGGTTACATGTTAGGGGACAGTCAGACGGGTTACAGTTTGCTGCACAGTTCTTGAACGAGGAGCAAGGGAGACCTACAGCTGCATTTTTACCTGTTATGCCTATTACCTATAATACCGTATGATCTTTGTGTCTCGCTTTACATGTAAACTGATCAACAGTGAACCCAGGTTTTAAGTCAGTAGCAAGGTAAGACAGGATGCCTAATGTTACCACTGCACTTCAGCGTGACCATAGATCGCGTGACATGATGAAAAACCGAAGACCAGCCAAGAGCATCAGCTCTACTCTTGTTTCAAGTTTAGGACATGTTGACTTCCATACATGACACAGCATAAATCTCCCACACTCATGGACACATGCAGGGGAAAACATCCCATCTCAATATCTTTGCTCAATAAGCAGGCCTAAAGATTAGTCAGAAGGAAAAAAAAGATGGTGACACCGAACATCTGGAAACACTCACAAATCCAGATAGATGGAAGAGACGGACTTACAGCTAAAGAGCTAACCTACATTGACAGCAGTGTCGGACATGACAGAAGACAGACAGTGACATCAAAAGCCATCTCGACACCTTCACAACGCTGAACAAGTGTGAAGGTCCCTCCCCCCCCCCCTCTCCCAAAGCAGACTACTGCACCAACACCAAGCTGACACTGTACCAGATCTGTGTCATGTCCCCCTTCTGTACGGCACAGAATGCTGTAGAAAGACAGAGAGTGATTTACCCAACTGTCAACCAAACACACTTCACTTCACTTCACTTCACTTCACTTCACTTGTTTTGGGTCCGCTGTTGGCCATAAGCCTTCCTCATCGCACGCCACTGTGGCCGGTTAACTGCCGTTCTGGTCCACTGTTTGTCGAACTTTTCAAGATCGTCTCGCCATCTGGTTCTCTGGCGACCTCTGTTCCTTTTTTGGTTTCGAGGGATCCAGTGCATCACTTTGGTGGTCCATCTGTTGTCAGATCTCCTAATGACATGACCAGCCCAGTTCCACTTTCCTTCACAAACTTCGTCTATTAATAGTATTATGTCTTGGACCTTCGTTTTTCCTCTTACCCACGCCGCCGTTTCCCTGTCCTTCCAGCTGATTCTGATCATGATCCGTTCGTGGGCCCTTTGCATAGTTCGCAGTTATAGAAGCTGGCGTTTCATCAGGTTACATGTTTCATCTCCATATGTCACAGTCAGCGTTATGCATGCGTCGTACGACTGGCGTTTTTAATACAACTGGCATATCTTCTGTGCGTTATGCATGCGTCGTACACTCGGCGTTTTTAATACAATTGGCATATCTTTATTTCTAAAGATGGCGCTTGTTTACCGAATGCTTGCCATCTGAGCGTAATGCGACGTCTGATCTCTTGTTCCTTAGAGGCTGAGTCCATCGATATATACTGACCAAGGTAGATATAGTGATCGACCTCTTCTATTGTGTGACTGTCAATTATGATCGTTTCGTCTTTGTCTTCCACATGGTCGTTACATATGATTTTAGTTTTCGTCATGTTCAGCTCAATCCTATTTTTACGCTGGTTTCGTTCAGTTCTACAAGCATTTGGCTTTGACGTTCTTTGCTGTCAGCAAAGATTATGACATCGTGTGCGAATCTGAGATGGCTCAGGTATTCGCCGTCTATTCTGATTCCTTGACTATCCCAGTTTAGTTTTCGGAAACCAAACACAAAGACCCCCCCCCTCCCCCACCTCCAAAAAAAATGATGTGAATCTTCTGGCTCAGCACTATCTCCAGCCAATAACTATTTGCCTAATGGAGTCAAGACTGTATGGACACCATCATCATTACAAAGCCCACACTTACCAGCCAATAACTATTCACCTGGTGGAGTCAAGACAGTATGGACACCATCATCATTACAAAACCCACACTTACCAGCCAATAACTATTCACCTGGTGGAGTCAAGACTGTATGGACACCATCATCATTACAAAGCCCACACTTACCAGCCAATAACTTTTCACCTGGTGGAGTCAAGACAGTATGGACACCATCATCATTACAAAGCCCACACTTACCAGCCAATAACTATTCACCTGGTGGAGTCAAGACAGTATGGACACCATCATCATTACAAAGCCCACACTTACCAGCCAATAACTATTCACCTGGTGGAGTCAAGACAGTATGGACACCATCATCATTACAAAACCCACACTTACCAGTCAATAACTATTCACCTGGTGGAGTCAAGACTGTATGGACACCATCATCATTACAAAGCCCACACTTACCAGCCAATAACTTTTCACCTGGTGGAGTCAAGACAGTATGGACACCATCATCATTACAAAGCCCACACTTACCAGCCAATAACTATTCACCTGGTGGAGTCAAGACTGTATGGACACCATCATCATTACAAAGCCCACACTTACCAGCCAATAACTATTCACCTGGTGGAGTCAAGACTGTATGGACACCATCATCATTACAAAGCCCACACTTACCAGCCAATAACTATTCACCTGGTGGAGTCAAGACAGTATGGACACCATCATCATTACAAAGCCCACACTTACCAGCCAATAACTATTCACCTGGTGGAGTCAAGACTGTATGGACACCATCATCATTACAAAGCCCACACTTACCAGCCAATAACTATTCACCTGGTGGAGTCAAGACTGTATGGACACCATCATCATTACAAAGCCCACACTTACCAGCCAATAACTATTCACCTGGTGGAGTCAAGACTGTATGGACACCATCATCATTACAAAGCCCACACTTACCAGCCAATAACTATTCACCTGGTGGAGTCAAGACAGTATGGACACCATCATCATTACAAAGCCCACACTTACCAGCCAATAACTATTCACCTGGTGGAGTCAAGACAGTATGGACACCATCATCATTACAAAACCCACACTTACCAGCCAATAACTATTCACCTGGTGGAGTCAAGACTGTATGGACACCATCATCATTACAAAGCCCACACTTACCAGCCAATAACTATTCACCTGGTGGAGTCAAGACTGTATGGACACCAT
>JAPXFY010000015.1:83475808-83485808 GCA_030674185.1 Monoplex corrugatus
TGTCTCTGTGTCACTGTCTCTCTGAACTGTGACTCTGTATCTCTCTGTCTGTGTGTCTGTGTCTGTGTCTGTGTCTCTCTGGACTGTCTCTGTGTCTCTGTGTGTCTGTGTCTGTCTGTGTCTCTGTGTGTCTGTGTCTCTGTGTCTCTGTGTCTCTGTGTGTCTGTGTGTCTGTGTGTCTGTCTCTCTGAACTGTGACTCTGTATCTCTCTGTCTGTGTGTCTGTGTCTGTGTCTGTGTCTCTCTGGACTGTCTCTGTGTCTCTGTGTGTCTGTGTCTGTCTGTGTCTCTGTGTGTCTGTGTCTCTGTGTCTCTGTGTCTCTGTGTGTCTGTGTGTCTGTGTCTCTGTGTGTCTGTGTCTCTGTGTCTCTGTGTCTCTGTGTGTCTGTGTGTCTGTCTCTCTGTCTCTCTATGTCTCTGTATCTGTCTGTCTGTCTCTGTGTGTCTCTGTGTGTCTGTCTGTGTCTCTGTGTCTCTGTGTGTCTGCGTCTGTGTCTCTGTGTCTGTATCTGTGTCTGTGTCTCTGTGTGTCTGTCTCTGTCTCTCTCTGTGTCTCTGTGTGTCTGTGTCTGTGTCTCTGTGGGCTGTGTCTCTGTGTCTGTGTCTCTGAACTGTTGTCTTTGTGTCTCTCTGTCCTTGTGTCTCTGAACTGTATCTTTGTCTCTGTGTCTCTCTGTCTTTGTGTCTCTGTGTCTCTGTGTCTCTCTGTCTTTGTGTCTCTGTGTCTCTGTGTCTCTCTGTCTTTGTGTCTCTGTGTCTCTCTTGGTCTTGTGTGTCCTCTGCTTGTCTCTGTGTCTCTCTGTCTTTGTGTCTCTGTGTCTCTCTGTCTTTGTGTCTCTGTGTCTCTCTGTCTTTGTGTCTCTGTGTCTCTTGTCTTTGTGTCTCTGTGTCTCTGTGTCTCTCTGTCTTTGTGTCTCTGTGTCTCTCTGTCTTTGTGTCTCTGTGTCTCTCTGTCTCTCTGTCTTTGTGTCTCTGTGTCTCTCTGTCTCTCTGTCTCTCTGTCTTTGTGTCTCTGTGTCTCTCTGTCTTTGTGTCTCTGTGTCTCTCTGTCTTTGTGTCTTTGTGTCTCTGTGTCTCTCTGTCTTTGTGTCTCTGTGTCTCTCTGTCTTTGTGTCTCTGTGTCTCTGTGTCTCTCTGCGTCTCTCTATTTCTCTGTGTCTCTCTGTGTCACTGACTCTGTATCTCTGCATCTCTCTGTCTTTGTATTTTTGTGTCTCTGCGTCTCTGGAATGTATCTCTTTGTCTCTGCATCTCTCTGTCTTTGTATTTTTGTGTCTCTGCGTCTCTGGAATGTATCTCTTTGTCTCTGCATCTCTCTGTCTTTGTATTTTTGTGTCTCTGCGTCTCTCTGTCTTTGTATCTCTTTGTCTCTGCATCTCTCTGTCTTTGTATTTTTGTGTCTCTGCATCTCTCTGTCTTTGTATCTCTTTGTCTCTGCATCTCTCTGTCTTTGTATTTTTGTGTCTCTGCATCTCTCTGTCTTTGTATCTCTTTGTCTCTGCATCTCTCTGTCTTTGTATTTTTGTGTCTCTGCGTCTCTGGAATGTATCTCTTTGTCTCTGCATCTCTCTGTCTTTGTATTTTTGTGTCTCTGCGTCTCTCTGTCTTTGTATCTCTTTGTCTCTGCATCTCTCTGTCTTTGTATTTTTGTGTCTCTGCATCTCTCTGTCTTTGTATCTCTTTGTCTCTGCATCTCTCTGTCTTTGTATTTTTGTGTCTCTGCATCTCTCTGTTTGTATCTCTTTGTCTCTGCATCTCTCTGTCTTTGTATTTTTGTGTCTCTGCGTCTCTGGAATGTATCTCTTTGTCTCTGCATCTCTCTGTCTTTGTATTTTTGTGTCTCTGCGTCTCTGGAATGTATCTCATTGTCTCTGCATCTCTCTGTCTTTGTATTTTTGTGTCTCTGCGTCTCTGGAATGTATCTCTTTGTCTCTGCATCTCTCTGTCTTTGTATCTCTTTGTCTCTGCATCTCTCTGTCTTTGTATTTTTGTGTCTCTGCGTCTCTGGAATGTATCTCTTTGTCTCTGCATCTCTCTGTCTTTGTATCTCTTTGTCTCTGCATCTCTTGTCTTGTATCTCTTTGTCTCTGCATCTCTCTGTCTTTGTATTTTTGTGTCTCTCTGCGTCTCTGGAATGTATCTCTTTGTCTCTGCATCTCTCTGTCTTTGTATTTTTGTGTCTCTGCGTCTCTGGAATGTATCTCTTTGTCTCTGCATCTCTCTGTCTTTGTATTTTTGTGTCTCTGCATCTCTCTGTCTCTCTCTCTCTCTCTCTCTCTCTCTCTGTCTTTCTCGCTCTCTGTCTTTCTCTCTGTCTCTCTCTTTCTCTGTCTTTCTCTCTCTCTGTCTTTCTCTGTCTCTCTTTCTCTCTCTACTTTCCTCCCTCCCTCCCTCCCTCCCTCTCTGTCTCTCTCTCTGTCTCTCTCTGTCTCTCTGTCTCTCTCTGGCTCTCTCTGTCTCTCTGTCTCTGTCTCTCTCTGTCTCTCTGTCTCTCTGTCTCTCTCTCTCTCTCTCTCTCTCTCTCTCTCTCTCTCTCTCTCTCTCTCTCTCTTGCCGTCTCTCCACCTAACGAAACGTGACACTTGCTAATGGTCAGTCTGTTTACAATGCTACGTATCTGTGAATCTAGGTAGTGCTGACGTAAATGCTGTGGTCGTCACCATGGTGACCCTACCTCTTTCTGTTCGCACTGATGGTGACATATTTGTGCCAATCTCATCATCATCACCATATCGAGCTTGCTCGGCTATCCATGACACGTTTCTTCCATCCTCGTCTGTCAGACATTGCAGTAGGTAGTTCATCATACTGACAGCCCGTATCATCCATCAGTTGGTCATCCTTCTCTGTCAGACATTGCAGTAGGTAGTTCATCATACTGACAGCCCCTATCATCCATCAGTTGGTCATCCCTCTCTGTCAGACATTGCAGTAGGTAGTTCATCATACTGACAGCCCCTATCATCCATCAATTGGTCGATGAAGGTCTTCTTTGGACGTCCTGGTCTTTGTTTGCCGTGACTGGGTCTCCATAGTAGAACATCTCCCACCAGTTCTTCTTTGCTAAGCCAGCAGTGTCCCGCGAAGCGCAGTCTTTGTTGACGTATTGATTTACTGATTGGTGGGATCTTACCATATAACTCGTTGTTAGTTGGATATTCTCTCCAGGATTTGTTCAGGGCTGCACGCAGCATTCCTGTATATAATAATAATAATAATAATAGTGCATTTATAGAGCGCTTTCCGAAACCTCAAAGCGCTTTACATCAGTAAACCATACATATATAAACCAAATAACAGGCTACAATACAAACAAACTCATCAAAAACTATCCACAGGAAATCAACAACCACACAGACACACCAAATAATCTCTCTCCCTCTCACCCCCTCCCCGCCCACCCCTCTCCCCCCATTTTCAAACACACACACACAACACCCACACACACACAGCCACACATCACACACACACACACACACACACACACACACACACACACACACACACACACACACACACACACACACACACACACACACACACACACACACACTGGCATACACCCCATTGTGCACAATTTCATCCAGAATGTCAAGCAGGATCAACCCACTAGCCAAAATCAGGAAAAACACTGTTTAAAGAAGTAAGTTTTTAAACTTGTTTTGAAAGATGGTAGAGTTTTAGAGTGGCGGACGGACTGAGGCAACAAGTTCCATGTCTGAACAGCAAAAACTGCAAAGGCTTCATCAATCTTCTTCTCTAATGTTGTCAGGGTCCAAGAGATTGAGCCATATGTAAGAACGGACTCTACTGCTGCTCGGAAGAAGTTCCTTTTCAGGTTGTCTGGTAGACTGGATTTCCAGATTTTGTCCAGTTGATTTAGAGTGCCCCAGGCATTTCTGAGTCTGGTGTTGACGTCTTGTTCTGTGGAGTCAATGTAGCTGCCAAGGTATTTAAAGTCTTGAACTTGTTTGATTGTATCTCGATTGAGACTTCTCATGCCTTCTGATGCATCTTGGTTCAGACAGATGAACTCTGTTTTGTTCGCATTGAGGTGGAGCCCGATCTCCATTGCTGTTCTTTCGACACTGTGAAGGAAAGATGTTGCATCCTTTAGGAGGTCTGCGAGAACAGCCAGGTCATCAGCGTAATCCGCATCTGTTGTCTTTACCGCAGGGTAGCGTCTGCTGTTCTGTTCTGTGAGGGTAAAGCCGAGTTTTTTGTTCTTATCTACTACTTTCCTCAGCACATAATCGAGACATATGATGAAAATGTAGGGGGCAAGCGTATCTCCTTGAAGGACTCCAGCAGTGATGTTGAAGAAGTTTGTGTCTCTGTCGGGGGAGCAAACCATACAGCGGGTATTCTGATACAGCATCATGATGGCGTCTACTGTTTCCTTGGGTAGTCCATATGCAGTTAGAATCTCCTTCATCTTTCCTCAGTGGATCGAATCAAAAGCTTTGGAAAAGTCGATAAATAGGAGAACAGCTGCGAGGTTTTTGGTTTTTATGCCTTCCAATATACGTCTGATGGTGAGTATTTGTCCTGATGTCGATCTGTTTTGGCGAAACCCATTTTGGTTTTTCCTCAGAACTGGATCTATCTACGGCCTTATCATATTTAGGAGCATTAGGTTGTAGATCTTTGCAAAAATTGCAGTTAATGTGATTCCGCGGTAGTTCTTGGTGATTCCGAGGTCACCAATCTACATATCCAAAATGATGGTGACAGATTTGTGCCAATCTACATATCCAAAATGATGGTGACAGATTTGTACCAATCTACCTATCCAAAATGATGGTGACAGATTTGTGTCAATCTACATATCCAAAACGATGGTGACAGATTTGTGCCAATCTACATATCCAAAATGATAGTGACAGATTTGTGTCAATCTACATATCCAAAATGATGGTGACAGATTTGTGCCAATCTACATATCCAAAATGATGGTGACAGATTTGTACCAATCTACATATCCAAAATGATGGTGACAGATTTGTACCAATCTACGTATCCAAAATGATGGTGACAGATTTGTGTCAATCTACATATCCAAAATGATGGTGACAGATTTGTACCAATCTACGTATCCAAAATGATGGTGACAGATTTGTGTCAATCTACATATCCAAAAGATGGTGACAGATTTGTACCAATCTACATAGCTTACATATGAAGAAGGCGGCAATGTTTTATCCGATACCGAAGATAACAAACCTGCAAAACGGTGTAGCATGATTGACCTCCTGTGCTGTACTACGGTATTTCATTACAAGGATGGTGTAGTACCTGACCCTGGCCCTGGTGGTAAGAGTGACAGTATGCGACAGACACGTATAACGAGTAGCAATCCTGCTGCCTCTGCCCCTCCCCACCTCCACCCCCCTCATCCCCAGGGACGTCTGGTGGACCAACCAATAATGACACTGTACAGTTTCTGGTAGACGTTGATTTAAAACCCAGTTGACAAAGGGACAGGAAAGAGATTTTAAAAAATGTATGTGGCAGTCTGCATGGTGACGTGTTGTCTCTGAAAGAGGAAGTGAAAGAGCTACAGCATAATAATGACAGTCTGCATGGTGACGTGTTGTCTCTGAAAGAGGAAGTGAAAGAGCTACAGCATAATAATGGCAGTCTGCATGGTGACGTGTTGTCTCTGAAAGAGGAAGTGAAAGAGCTACAGCATAATAATGACAGTCTGCATGGTGACGTGTTGTCTCTGAAAGAGGAAGTGAAAGAGCTACAGCATAATAATGACAGTCTGCATGGTGACGTGTTGTCTCTGAAAGAGGAAGTGAAAGAGCTACAGCATAATAATGACATCTGCATGGTGACGTGTTGTCTCTGAAAGAGGAAGTGAAAGAGCTACAGCATAATAATGACAGTCTGCATGGTGACGTGTTGTCTCTGAAAGAGGAAGTGAAAGAGCTACAGCATAATAATGACAGTCTGCATGGTGACGTGTTGTCTCTGAAAGAGGAAGTGAAAGAGCTACAGCATAATAATGACAGTCTGCATGGTGACGTGTTGTCTCTGAAAGAGGAAGTGAAAGAGCTACAGCATAATAATGACAGTCTGCATGGTGACGTGTTGTCTCTGAAAGAGGAAGTGAAAGAGCTACAGCATAATAATGACAATCTGAAGGATGAAAATAAAAGACGAATGACAAGATAAAGAAATCACAAAGACAGAATACTAGAAAGGGTCGTTCCAAAAGGAACAAAGTGGTATTCTATGATATCCCAAGAAAGGACTAAGCAAGAATGTGAAGGTTTGGTACCAGACAGTTTTACAGATATACTGGGATTATTTGAAGACGTACACTTTGACAGGATCCATACGCTTAACAGAAGATCTGAGATTCCCCCTCCCCCCCCCCCCCCACACACACACTTGTCACTGGGCATTGTACGTTTTTATAGAGATAAAAAAACTGCTTAGTGCTAGACACAAACTGTATGGAGGTAGCGTCTGCACTGAGGAGGACTTTTCCTCCAGAGTCAGAGAAATAAGAGATGAAATAATATCTCACTTGAAGGCGCCAAAAACAGCAACAAAAGAGTGACAATGATTTCTGACCATCTGATCACTAAGAGGGGAAAATGTTACTTGGATCGTGAAGGCAATCTTAAATCATCAACAAAATAGAAATTTGGCCGGCCCATTGTTGTAAAATTAATTAAATCAAAACCTAAAACAAATATTTGTCGACATTTACCAGTTGCACAGGGAACCAAAAAAAGTCAATCACCGTCTGGGGAAGCCCCTCATGCAAACCAAATTGAAACTCAGGATCAAAGACTTCAGTGTCAAGGTCTCACAATATAGTTCACCAGCCTGACGCCAACTTATGAGAATGGTGATAACTATGCAAGCAATGGAAATTGGAATATTAATGAGAACTATTTTGTTTTCTGCATCAAATAAAGATTCTAATGATTGTATTTCTGATGGTTCATTGCACCATAGAGTTTATTAAGATGATGTGTATTTGCATGATGATAGTAATAAAATAGGTGAAAATGTGGAAAATGATAAGGATGGTTGTAAATGTGAGCGGTCTTAGAATGAATGGAAAACAGACTTCTTTTTTGCAATGGAATATGAAGGGTGTGCTTTCAGCAATGAGTGATAAAGATTTTGTTTCGTGTATATCATCATTTGATTTTATATGGATTGTTGAAACTTCTGTCGAAAAGCTTCATTCAACTGCATTTGTAATCATGCACTGTTTTGTAAACCCGCTATTCAGTTTACAAGACAAGGACGACAATCAGGTGGAATAATACGTTTGATAAAAGAAATGAATGTTTACCTTACGTTCAAGAACTTCAAGCTAAACACAAGCATGTTGTTATCTTCCCTAATTGTACAAGTCCCTTTCGTCTATCAAAAGATGTTTTGAATATTTGTATTTACCTACCACCAGAAAACTCGCCCTGTTATTCGTTCTGTACATTGATAATGGTACACGTGCACTTGAAGATGTGATGATAGATGAAAGGAGTAAATAAAACAGTTCCGTTATAAATTGTAGGTTAGAGAAACGGGTCAAACAAAAGAACGGGTTACAGAAGAACATCATACTGGCTTTATGAAAAGCTGTTCTACTGCTGATAATATGCTCTCTGTAATTTTCCATTGCTTTTATTCTTTCTCCCCATTTATAGCCGTGTGCGTGTGCGTGTGTGTGTGTGTGTGTGTGTCGTGCTCGTGCGTGCGTGCGTGTGGTGCGTGCGTGCGTGCGTGGTGTGGTTGTTCAGCGCTTGATTGATTTATCAAGATTTGCGCTTATAAATATGTATGTATGATTCGTGTGTATGTATTGTTGTATTGTATTGTATTCTGATCAAATGTTTACACTATCAGCAATTACACTGAAGCAATGCTCATTTAATCGTAAGCAGTGTGTACCATTTATTGACTTCGAGAAAGCTTTCGATTCTATCACAAGAAATCTGCTTTAGTCAGTACTTTGAAAGAATGGAGTTGAGGGTAAGCTTTATCTGAGTATTGAGAGTATGTATAAGAATGTGAAAGTATGAGTCACTGTGGTAATGAATTTACAGATGAAATTATATGTACTAAAGGAGTTAAACAAGGAGGTGCTTGTAGTCCGGTTCTGTTTTCTTTATTTATAGGCGAATTAACGCCAGAAAATAATTGAGAATAGTAACACGGTGCAGTGCTCACTCCTGATACTACTTATTTGTTTGTTTTATTATCCGCGGATGATGTTGTTTTGCTGGTGAAAACCCCAGCTGGTCTTCAAATTCAGCTGAATAATTTATACAGAGAGAACGTCCAAGTTTCAATTGAAAGTAAACTTGGAAAAAGATAATGTATTTTGTGAGAAAAAGTGGTTATTTTACGGCAAGGAAGACAGGGTGTTTCAGTGGAGAGATGATGTGGGTTGTACAGTGTTATAAATACTGGAATACATTTTTCAACACATTTCAGTTTTGGTCTTCCTTGTCAGGATCTGGCAAGTAGAGCAAAGAACGCTCTACCATCTATTGTAGATATCTTATGTATGCATAAAAATAACTCACTAGAAGTATTTTTGAAACCGTTTGATGCACAGCTACAGACTGTTCCTCACTATGGCGCTGAATTGTGGGATATGGACAGCGCAGCCATGTTTATTGAAAATAAAACATTAATATGGCCTCAAGAAATTTGAGGGTGTGCACATTAAAACGCCAAATGATGTAGTCAGTGGCAAACAAGACGCCATCCCATTTATAGAAACTTACATGTACATTTCATAAAATACTGGCTAAAAAATATTACACATGGAAGGAAACAGATTACTGTTTATCTTGGGTATCAGGTATCAGTCATTTATTGCTTCAAATGGTTTTTCGATTTGTGTGGTGAAACCAAGGAGTTGAAAATGTTTGTGTGTGTGTTTGTTTGTTTTTTTTTGTTTGTTTTTTTTGCGTGAATTACGTCAACAGTCTTCTTCTTCTTCTTCTTTCTTCTTCTTCTTCTTCTTCTTCTTCTTCTTCTTCTTCTTCTTCTTCTTCTTCTTCTTCTTCTTCTTCTTCGGATTCTTCTTCTTCGGATTCTTCTTCTTCTTCTTCTTCTTCTTCTTTGGATTCTTCTTCTTCGGATTCTTCTTCTTCTTTCTTCTTCTTCTTTCTTCTTCTTTCTTCTTCTTCTTCTTCTTCGATTCTTCTTCTTCTTCTCTTCTTCTTCTTCTTTTCTTCTCTTCTTCTTCTTCTTCGGATTCTTCTTCTTCTTCTTCTTCTTCTTCTTCTTCTTCTTCTTTCTTCTTCTTCTTCTTTTCTTCTTTTTCTTCTTCTTTTCTTCTTCTCTTCTTCTTCTTCTTCTTCTTCTTCTTCTTCTTCTTCTTCTTCTTCTTCTTTCTTTCGTTCTTCTTCTTCTTTTCTTCTTCTTCTTCCTTCTTCTTCTTCTTCTTCTTCTTCTTTGGATTCTTCTTCTTCTTCTTCTTTGGATTCTTCTTCTTCTTTTCTTCTTCTTCTTCTTTTCTTCTTCTTCTTCTTCTTCTTCTTGTTCTTCTTTTCTTCTCTTCTTCTTCTTCTTCTTTTTCTTCTTCTTGATTCTTCTTCTTCTTCGTTTCTTCTTCTTCTTCTTCTTCTTCTTCGTTTTTTTCTCTTCTCTTCTTTTTTCGTTTCTTTTTCTTCTTCTTCCTTCTTCTCTTCATTTCTTACTTCTTTCGGTCATTTCTTCCGGATCTCTTCCCTTCTTCGGATCCCCTCTCTTCTTCTCTTCTCTCTTCTTCTTCTTCTCTTTTCTCTTCTTCTCTTCTTCTTTCTTCTTCTTCTTCTTTCTTCTTCTTCTTCTTTTCTTCTTCTTCTTCTTCTTCTTCTTCTTCTTCTTCTTCCCTTCCTTCTTCTCTTCTCTCTTCTCTTCTTCTTCTTCTTCTCTCTCTTCTTGGATTCTTCTTCTTCTTCTTCTTGTTCTTCTTCTTCTTTTCTTTGGATCTCTTCGTTCTTCTTTTCTTTCTTCTTCTGGATCTTCTTTGGTT
>JAPXFY010000015.1:83488308-83495808 GCA_030674185.1 Monoplex corrugatus
TCTTCTTCTTTTCTTTTCTTCTTTTTCTTCTTCTTCTTCTTCTTCGGATTCTTCTTCTTCTTCTTCTTCTTCTTCTTCTTCTTCTTCTTCTTCTTCGGATTCTTCTCTTCTTCTTCTTCTTCTTCTTCTTCTTCTTCTTCTTCTTCTTCTTCTTCTTCTTCTTCTTCTTCTTTCTTCCTTCTCTTCTTCTTCTTCTTCTTCTTCTTCTTCTTCTTCTTCTTCGGATTCTTCTTCGATTCTTCTTCTTCTTCTTCTTCTGCTCTGCGTCTTTTTATTTTTTAATAAAAGGGGGAGGAGATTGTTTCAAACCAACTAGAGAGAAGTCTGAATCTGTGAGTGTGTGGACGTCTGTCTGTCTGCCTGTAACAATAAAGAGTGACCAAGATGTCTCCGCTATTATGGGATGGTGCTGACTACGTTTGGCTTAAAGTTTTGGAATGTTAGAAAGGACCAAACCAGTAGAAGTTTGGACAGTAAAACTCCAAGGTCAAGGTCACATAGGTCAAAACAATGCCTAAAAATGATCAGCACTTTTTGAGAACGGTGTGAGAATAACACTTTCTCTTGAACTTCTGATATTGGTTAAAACCTGGTTTTGCTCTTGTGGCTTTCCACCATTGTCTCCATGCACGTCATGTTTTCTTTAACTGAAGTTTTGTCAAGGTCACTGTGACCTTGAGAAGTACACAAATTATGGATTTTCTGCTATCGTTTTTCACATAAAAAGGGAATATTATAGAATGGTTTGACTGTTTTGGTGGTGTTGGTTGTTGTTTGTTGTTGTTGTGTTGTTGTTGTTGTTGTTGTTGTTGTTGATACTGCTGTTGGTGGTGGTGGTGTTTATTTTTTCTTTCAAATTGGTTTTTATTCTTTTCAAAGAAAGAACACGTAACATCATGTGATTTGCATTGGGTCCTTGGCCATCTCTAATACTTCCTAGAAGTTGTCAATGTCTTCCTGAGTACTTGTGGATGTTGTTTCATCATGTTGCTTCGTACTCTGTCTTCTGGATGTGTGTGTGGGGGGGGGGGGTTATTATGTATTTATGTCTGTCTTCTGTGTGTGTGGGGGTGGTGGTGGTGGTTGTTACGTATTTCTGTGTGTCTGTCTTCTGTGTGTGTACACGTATTACGTATTTCTATGTGTCTGTCTTCTGTGTGTGTGTAGACGTATTACGTATTTCTGTGTGTCTGTCTTCGTGTGTGTGTAGACGTATTACGTATTTCTGTGTGTGTCTGTCTTCTGTGTGTGTAGACGTATTACGTATTTCTGTGTGTCTGTCTTCTGTGTGTGTAGACGTATTACGTATTTCTGTGTGTCTGTCTTCTGTGTGTGTAGACGTATTAAGTATTTCTGTGTGTCTGTCTTCTGTGTGTGTGTAGACGTATTACGTATTTCTGTGTGTGTCTGTCTTCTGTGTGTGTGTAGACGTATTACGTATTTCTTGTGTGTCATGTCTTCTGTGTGTGTGTAGACGTATTACGTATTTCTGTGTGTCTGTTCTGTGTGTGTAGACGTATTACGTATTTCTGTGTGTGTCTGTCTTTCTGTGTGTGTAGACGTATTACGTATTTCTGTGTGTCTGTCTTCTGTGTGTGTGTAGACGTATTAGTATTTCTGTGTGTCTGTCTCTGTGTGTGTGTAGAGTATACGTTGTCTGTGTGTCTGTCTTCTGTGTGTGTGAAGCGTATTACGTATTTCCTGTGTGTCTGTCTTCTGTTTGTGTGTAGACGTTTACGTATTTCTCTGTGTTGTCTGTCATCTGGTGTGAAAGACATATTACGTATTTCTGTGTGTCTCTGTGTGTGTAGACTATTCTATTTCTGTGTTCTCGTCTTCTGTTGTGTAGACCGTTTACTATGTCTGTGTGTCTTGTGTGTGTGTGAGTATTATGTATGTTCATGTGTGTCGGTAGTATGTGAGGGGGGTGGGGTATTAGATTTTCCATGTGTTTTGTCTTTGTGGCTGCGTTTGCAGGTATTTTGTGTTTTTTAGCATTGAAGTCATGACTTACAAGATCTTTAACGTGTGTGCGACATTCTTTATACTCGGATTTGGTTATGGCACCGACGGTCTGTGTGTTGTGTGTGTGTGTGTGTGTGTGTGTGTGTGTGTGTGTGTGTGTGTGTGTTGTGTGTGTGTGTTGTGTGTGTGTTTTGTGTGTGTGTGTGTGTGTGTGTGTGTGTGTGTGTGTGTGTGTGTGTTGTGTGTGTGTGGTGTGTGTGTGTGTGTGTGTGTGTGTGTGTGTGGTGTGGTGTGTGTGTGTGTGTGTGTGTGTGTGTGTGTGTGTGTGTGTGTGTGTGTGCTGACTGTGTGTCAGTTGTTGCTGACCTGTCTATCAGTGAACTTGCCAACGTATTACTGATGCGTTCCAGTATTCAGTTAGCATTTTCTGACTGGCAGTGTTCCTATTCCTTTTGCATTTTTATCTGTTGTCCCTTGTTCTTTTCTCGTATTTATGCTTTTTATCTGTTGGTTCGTGTGTTCTTTCTCTGTATTTTATGTTTTTTATCTGTTGGTTCGTGTGTTCTTTCTCTGTATTTTATGTTTTTTTATCTGTTGGTTCGTGTGTTCTTTCTCTGTATTTTATGTTTTTTATCTGTTGGTTCGTGTGTTCTTTCTCTGTATTTTATGTTTTTTTATCTGTTGGTTCGTGTGTTCTTTCTCTGTATTTTATGTTTTTTTATCTGTTGGTTCGTGTGTTCTTTCTCTGCATTTTATGTTTTTTATCTGTTGGTTCGTGTGTTCTTTCTCTGTATTTTATGTTTTTTTATCTGTTGGTTCGTGTGTTCTTTCTCTGTATTTTATGTTTTTTATCTGTTGGTTCGTGTGTTCTTTCTCTGTATTTTATGTTTTTTTATCTGTTGGTTCGTGTGTTCTTTCTCTGTATGTTATGTTTTTTTATCTGTTGGTTCGTGTGTTCTTTCTCTGTATTTTATGTTTTTTTATCTGTTGGTTCGTGTGTTCTTTCTCTGTAATTTATGTTTTTTTAATCTGTTGGTTCGTGTGTTCTTTCTCTGTATTTTATGTTTTTTTATCTGTTGATTCGTGTGTTCTTTCTCTGTATTTTGTGGTTTTTTTATCTGTTGGTTCGTGTGTTCTTTCTCTGCATTTTAAAGTTTGTTTGTTTGTTTTCTGTTTGAAGTTTTCGTTCTTAACTCTCCTTCTTATTCGATTCCAAGTAAGGGGAGTTCGGATGGTTCTGTTACAAATACAACAGAGGTTCAATGGCAGGCTTGTCATTTACACACTGAAGTAGAAAAGCTCTTGTTTCAAACAGACGACGAACCGTCCGAGTGAACTCAAAATGTGACTGCACTGTATCCACTGTTGCTAGCGCCGCCTAGTGGCGAATTACGTTTTTCCACTTATTGTTCTTGTTATTGTTGTTGTTGTTTAAAGCCCAGTCGACTGCGTGGAGCCATATCAGGGCTATAACTGCTTCAAAACATACAAAACTTCAACAACAACAACAACAAAGAAAAAAGAAAGAAAAGAAAATTAAGTACACATATCAATGCAATCGCGCACATAATCTAAGGACATGCCTCTGGCGTTGACCACTCCATCCTATTTATCGCACTGGGGATTTTTAAAAAAAAACACCTGAAAACAAATACAAGCATACCTAAGGACACCAAATCATATATAGAAACAGGCATAAATTACCTAAAATTGCTTCTGCATATCTCACTTCCCTAGAGCCAAAAATACACTTAATACGTGTACCCAGTTATCAATCCTAAGAAACAGTCTGTAAGACTTTATCGAACACATACAGGTAAATGGACCATTAAGGCGGAAAATGATAGATAGAAATGACAGAAAGCAAAGGATGAAGACAGAAACAAAGAGAGTGACAGAAAAGAGGAAATTTGTAGCACAGAATTTCCAGAAGGTAGGGATACTATTTATACTGAAAGAACCTCGGGTATCCCACGGGGGGGGGGGGGGGGGGGGGGGGGGCACTTAACTTTCTCAACACACTGCCCTATGAGACTTCACATTGTCCCCCTTGAAAACACTAACCTATTCTCTCTCCTGAAACGTGTTTCTAAAGGATGGGCTTACCCACTGTTTACATTAGCATAGTTGACACATCAAAGGAAAATTGGGAGTTGCCCTTTCTTACACCTAAGTATGAATTGTCTATGACCTGAGTTGACTTTTTAGTCTTTTGATCTTATTAATCTTTTATTTTGAAAAGGGGTATTATATTCCATTGTGTATCTCTTTGTCTGTGATCGTGTTTGTGAAGAAAGCACCTTTGCAGTGTACAGAAATGTTATGTTTAAATAACATTAGCCAACAATACATCAATGATATCAGCATTCAATTATGTAAGCCTAATACAACATTGAACAGGAACAGAGATCAGCAACAATATCTGCGTACGACACAGAATACTCTTCCATGTGGAAACATACGCATACATATATACAGACACACAGACAGACACACGCATACAACATATAATACACACGCGCGCATAGTTACTCAGGCGCGCATACATACACACACACAGACAGTCACAAACACCTGCACAAGGACTTTAGCTGGCGAACATACACTGAGGCAAAGTTTGCTAACTGATTGATGAACCATTCACAAATGGCGTTATGTCACGTAATCTATCACAACAAATGGCGTTATGTTACGTAATCAATCACAACAAATGGCGTTATGTCACATAATCAATCACACCAACACAGCTCAGACACGTAGGGCCAAAGGAGATAGGGAAACAGGTATGACTTATACCAGTAACAGTAATGTTTGAACAGGTAAAGCTTTTTTAGAGCTGTCTTTAAAATGTCGACAAAAATGAGATTGATGAGATGTGAGTGTCAAGCTGTGGGGCACAGGCAGTAAAACAGATACTGTGCCGCCAGTCTGGTCATTTATTTGCACAATTTGTATTTGTGAGGATAGATGGAGGGATGGAAGTTGATGGTTTATGACGACAGGTGTGACTTTGAGTCCCTGTGATGTCATAGGAACTAGAGACGTCAGCAATGTGTACGTAATATAGGTGGGGTGGGGTGTTTGTTTGTTTCTTTCTTTCTTTCTTTCTTTCTTTCTTTCTTTCTTTGTACTGAAAGAACCTCGGGTATTCCCACGGGGGGCAGGGGGGTTCCACTTAACTTTTTCAACACACCGCCCTATGAGACTTCACATTGTCCCCCTTGAAAACACTAACCTAGCAAACTGACATTTGGCGCTAAGTTATAAGCTTACATGTTGTTTTTGGCGGTTCATAGGACGTGATGTGCTGTTTGTCATACACAAACGGCAAGAGAAGTGTGGCCAACAAAGCCAAGTCTGTTGAAATCCGCACCTGCTGCTGTTTTTGCTGTCAGTTTCAGTTTCAGTTTCTCAAGATGACGTCCCCGCGCTGGGAATGAATTCCATATGCACTAACGTCACAGGTGCCATGTGATGGAGAACATCCAGGATGATCACGGCACAAGCCTTGAGCCTGCACATAATCCCACGAGCTGGCCAGGTCCTGAAGTCCCACCTAGATAGTTCCATAAGTCTGGGGTCCTAGGCGAGTGAGGTGGTCGAGACCTCAACTTTAACCCGGGGCCAGCAAACATACAAGACGATAAAGCACCAGTATGCCTACTATCCCACATGCAGACCCATATTAGGCAATAAAGGACCAGTATGCCTACTATCCCACATGAAGACCCATACCAGACGATAAAGGACCAGTATGTCTACTGTCCTATATGCAAGCCCATACCAGGCAATAAAGAACCAGTATACCTACTATCCCACATGAAGATCCATACCACATGAAATTTCATATCAGGCGATAAAGGACCAGTATGCCTACTATCCCTCTTGAAGACCCATACCATGCAATAAAGGACCAATATGCCTACTGTTCCACATAATCATCATCATCATCAGGTGCCCTGCCGCATGGCGTTGGCGACCATGGACTTCCAACCATCTCTATCTCTCGTTGCCCCCACCATCTCCCCCACCCTCCTCATCCCCAGCCACTCTGCAAGTCCGTCCAGCATTCTCTCCCTGGGTCTACCTGGTGCTCTCTTTTCCTCCAGCTTTCCCGTTGTGACCAGGTGCTCCAAATCCCCCTTCCTCATAAAATGGCCTATAAATGTTGCTTGTCTTTTCCTAATCTTCCTTATGAGTGATCTACTTGTGTCTGCCTCCATCAAGACTGTCTCGTTTGTTTTCTTTGCTGTCCATGGAACTCTCAACATTCTTCTGAGAAACCACATCTCGTCTGCCTCAATCTTGCTCTGGCTTTGCTTGTTGACTGTCCACGCCTCGCGTCCGTACAACAGTATTGGTTCTATATAACATTCAAGGACTCTCTTTCTGATGTTAATTGATAGGCATCTGTTGGTAAGAATGCTTGTCATCTTCTTGAATGCTGTTTTGGCTTGGCCGATTCTGCTGACTATTTCTGATGTGCATCTGCCGTCTGATGAAATGACCGTTCCCAGGTATTTGAACTTATTAACCTGACTGTTCCACATGAAGACCTATATTAGGGGATAAAGGACCAGTATGCCTACTGTCCCATATGAAGATCCATACCAGATGATAAAGGATCAGTATGCCTACTGTCCCATATGAAGATCCATACCAGATGATAAAGGACCAGTATGCCTACTGTCCCATATGAAGATCCATACCAGATGATAAAGGACCAGTATGCCTACTATCCCACATGAAGATCCACACCAGATGATAAAGGACCAGTATGCCTACTGTCCCACATGAAGATCCACACCAGACGATAAAGGACCAGTATGCCTACTGTCCCACATGAAGACCCACACCAGATGATAAAGGACCAGTATGCCTACTGTCCCACATGAAGACCCACACCAGATGATAAAGGACCAGTATGCCTATGTCCCACATGAAGATCCATATTAGGCGATAAAAGACCAGTCATCATACTATCCTATATGCAGACCAATACCAGGCGATAAACGACCAGTAGCCCACATGTACCATCTCTATCTCTCAGATTAGGGATTTCACTGATCCTGCTACTTTGTATACTTCGATTCTCTGCCGTTTGCTTGACAAACATGCCCCTCCCTCCACCTGCTGTGTTCTGCCTGGTCGTCCATATGCGCTTTGGTACACGCCTCAGTTACGTGAAACAAAGCGAGAATGTCGAAGGGCCGAGTGCCAGTGGCAGCCTTCTAAACTAGAAGTACACCGTCAGATTTATCAGTCCATGCTCAACATGGTAACTGAGTTACTCTCGAAAGCGAAAAAACCGATTATTTTCCTCACAAATTCTTGAAGCCAAAAAGACAACAAAATTCCGTTCTCCGCCATGTCTAATTTACTTGGCACTGAGAAATCAACTTCCTGCCATCAAATATTAGTCCAGATGATCTCCCTTCCGCTTTTTCCACAATTTTCTCCACCAAGATTTCCAATTTCCTTACCAAACTTGACTTACCTCCCTTTCACCTAACACTCCTAGACCCTCCGTTCACT
>JAPXFY010000015.1:83503308-83530808 GCA_030674185.1 Monoplex corrugatus
CCGACTAAAATTATTATTTCTGATTTATTTGAAAATATGGAAAAGGAATATCTATAATTTTCAAAATGCCTAGGATAGTATCTAGATAAAGGAATTGTTTAACTGTGTGCACGATGTCAAGTGGAGATCGAGCCGTACTTTTCAAAATATCTAATTCAGATGATAAAAACCTTGACTATTTACTGACATTTTCACCCACATTTTGAATGGAAATCATGATCCTACCTGATAGAACAAACCTCGTGTCCTTAGTCCTGGTGTGGATGACAAACCTGATGTCCTTAGTCCTGGTGTGGATGACAAACTGATGTCCTTAGTCCTGGTGTGATGACAAACCTGGTGTCCTTAGTCCTGGTGTGATGAACAACCTGGTGTCCTTAGTCCTGGTGTGATGAATACCTGGTGTCTTAGTCCTGGTGTGGATGACATACTGGTGTCTTAGTCCTGGTGTGGATGACATACCTGGTGTCCTTAGTCCTGGTGTGGATGACATACCTGGTGTCCTTAGTCCTGGTGTGGATGACATATGGTGTCCTTAGTCCTGGTGTGGATGACATACCTGGTGTCCTTAGTCCTGATGTGGATGACAACCTGGTGTCTTTAATCCTGGTGTGGATGACATACCTGGTGTCCTTAGTCCTGGTGTGGATGACATACCTGGTGTCTTTAGTCCTGGTGTGGATGACAAACCTGGAGTCTTTAATCCTGGTGTGGATGACATACCTGGTGTCCTTAGTCCTGGTGTGGATGACATACCTGGTGTCTTTAGTCCTGGTGTGGATGACAAACCTGGAGTCTTTAGTCCTGGTGTGGATGACATACCTGGTGTCCTTAGTCCTGGTGTGGATGACAAACTGGTGTCCTTAGTCCTGGTGTGAATGACAAACCTGGTGTCTTAGTCCTGGTGTGGATGACAACTGGTGTCCTTAGTCCTGGTGTGGATGACAAACCTGTGTCCTTAGTCCTGGTGTGGATGACAAACCTGGTGTCCTTAGTCCTGGTGTGGATGACATACCTGGTGTCCTTAGTCCTGGTGTGGATGACAAACCTGGTGTCCTTAGTCCTGGTGTGATGACATACCTGGTGTCCTTAGTCCTGGTGTGGATGACAAACCTGGTGTCCTTAGTCCTGGTGTGATGACATACCTGGTGTCCTTAGTCCTGGTGTGGATGACAAACCTGATGTCCTTAGTCCTGGTGTTATGACATACCTGGTGTCCTTAGTCCTGGTGTGGATGACATACCTGGATGTCCTTAGTCCTGGTGTATGACATACCTGGTGTCCTTAGTCCTGGTGTGGATGACAAACCTGATGTCCTTAGTCCTGGTGTTATGACATACTGTGTCCTTAGTCCTGGTGTTATGACATACCTGGAGTCTTTAGTCCTGGTGTTATGACATACCTGTGTCCTTAGTCCTGGTGTGGATGACAAACCTGATGTCCTTAGTCCTGGTGTTATGACATACCTGGAGTCATTAGTCCTGGTGTTATGACATACCTGGTGTCCTTAGTCCTGGTGTTATGACATACCTGGTGTCCTTAGTCCTGGTGTGGATGTCAAACCTGATGTCCTTAGTCCTGGTGTGGATGCCCACCCTCTCCAATCATCCTGCGCTTTATTCTGACATTGTCACCTGTCTGCTAGTCTGGCTTCATGTCATGACAACCTGGTGTCCTTAGTCCTGGTGTGGATGTCAAACCTGATGTCCTTAGTCCTGGTGTGGATGCCCCACCCCCCCTCCAACTCCTCCTGCGCTTTATTCTGCACCAGTCTGTCACTTCTTCTGCTAGTCTGGCTTCATGTCAGGACAACTGTGTCTTTTTTAACATTGTTGATACGAACAGTATCACAGTCTTTGTAAGTGACCCTGTAGTCAGTCCTGTTCTTGACGTTTTAGTGTCATCAGTCAACAGTCCAATATCAGTAGCAACAGATGTTTGAACAGCCACCTGTCCATCATTTTTGTTTTGTGTGTACATCTTCCACGTCAGGCTGTTAGTACTCTCATCAGTATTTTGTGTATAGTCGTCAGGGTACCTTGTCAATGAGGGCAGTCATGGCCAGGTCTTTGAATGTAGGCTTTATGGCTTCCGTCACTGCTGTGGAAGATTGGTTGTGTGTTTGATGTGTTTACCTTCACCAACAGTTATCTTGTGGGGACGTGGTAGTTTATCTTGTGGGGACATGGTTGTTATCTTGTGGGGACATGGTAGTTATCTTGTGGGGACATGGTTGTGTGTTATCTTGTGGGGACATGGTTTGTGTGTTTGATTTGTTTACCTTCACCTACAGTTATCTTGTGGGGACATGGTTGTTATCTTCTGGGGACATGGTAGTTATCTTGTGGGGACATGGTTGTGTGTCTGATTTGTTTACCTTCACTTACAGTTATCTTGTGGGGACATGGTTGTTATCTTCTGGGGACATGATAGTTATCTTGTGGGTACATGGTTGTTATCTTCTGGGGACATGGTAGTTATCTTGTGGGGACATGGTTGTTATCTTGTGGGACATGGTAGTTATCTTGTGGGGACATGGTTGTTATCTTGTGGGGACATGGTAGTTATCTTGTGGGACATGGTAGTTATCTTGTGGGGACATGGTTGTTATCTTGTGGGGACATGGTTGTTATCTTGTGGGGACATGGTAGTTATCTTGTGGGGACATGGTTGTTATCTTGTGGGGACATGGATGTTATCTTGTGGGGATATGGTAGTTATCTTGTGGGGACATGGTAGTTATCTTGTGGGACATGGTTGTTATCTTGAGGGGACATGGTTGTTATCTTGTGGGGACATGGTAGTTATCTTGTGGGACATGGTTGTGTGTTATCTTGTGGGGACATGGTAGTTATCTTGTGGGGACATGGTAGTTATCTTGTGGGGACATGGTTGTTATCTTGTGGGGACATGGTAGTTATCTTGTGGGACATGGTTGTTATCTTGTGGGGACATGGTTGTTATCTTGTGGGGACATGGTTGTTATCTTGTGGGGACATGGTTGTTATCTTGTGGGGACATGGTAGTTATCTTGTGGGGACATGGTAGTTATCTTGTGGGGACATGGTTGTTATCTTGTGGGGACATGGTTGTTATCTTGTGGGACATGGTTGTGTGTTGTCTTGTGGGGACATGGTTGTTATCTTGTGGGGACATGGTAGATATCTTGTGGGGACATGGTTGTGTGTTTATGTGTTTACCTTCACCTAGTTATCTTGTGGGGACATGGTTGTTATCTTGTGGGGACATGGCTGTTATCTTGTGGGGACATGGTAGTTATTTTGTGGGACATGGTAGTTATCTTGTGGGGACATGGTAGTTATCTTGTGGGGACATGGTAGTTATCTTGTGGGGACATGGTAGTTATCTTGTGGGGACATGGTTGTTATCTTGTGGGGACATGGTAGTTATCTTGTGGGGACATGGTTGTTGTCTTGTGGGACATGGTTGTTATCTTGTGGGGACATGGTAGTTATCTTGTGGGGACATGGTTGTTATCTTGTGGGGACATGGTAGTTATCTTGTGGGGACATGGTTGTTATCTTGTGGGGACATGGTAGTTATCTTGTGGGGACATGGTTGTTATCTTTGGGGACATGGTAGTTTCTTGTGGGGACATGGTAGTTATCTTGTGGGGACATGGTTGTTATCTTGTGGGGACATGGTTGTTATCTTGTGGGGACATGGTAGTTATCTTGTGGGGACATGGTTGTTATCTTGTGGGGACATGGATGTTATCTTGTGGGGACATGGTTGTTATCTTGTGGGGACATGGTTGTTATCTTGTGGGGACGTGGTTGTTATCTTGTGGGGACATGGTAGTTATCTTGTGGGGACATGGTAGTTATCTTGTGGGGACATGGTAGTTATCTTGTGGGGACATGGCTGTTATCTTGTGGGGACATGGTTGTTATCTTGTGGGGACATGGTTGTTATCTTGTGGGGACATGGCTGTTATCTTGTGGGTACATGGCTGTTATCTTGTGGGGACATTGTTGTTATCTTGTGGGGACATGGTTGTTATCTTCTGGGGACGTGGTTGTGTGTTATCTTGTGGGGACATGGTTGTTATCTTGTGGGGACATGGTAGTTATCTTGTGGGGACATGGTAGTTATCTTGTGGGGACATGGTAGTTATCTTGTGGGGACATGGTTGTTATCTTGTGGGGACATGGTTGTTATCTTGTGGGGACATGGTAGGTATCTTGTGGGGACATGGTTGTTATCTTGTGGGGACATGGATGTTATCTTGTGGGGACATGGTTGTTATCTTGTGGGGACATGGTTGTTATCTTGTGGGGACGTGGTTGTTATCTTGTGGGGACATGGTTGTTATCTTGTGGGGACATGGTTGTTATCTTGTGGGGACGTGGTTGTTATCTTGTGGGGACATGGTTGTTATCTTGTGGGGACATGGCTGTTATCTTGTGGGGACATGGTTGTTATCTTGTGGGGACATGGTAGTTATCTTGTGGGGACATGGTAGTTATCTTGTGGGGACATGGTTGTTATCTTGTGGGGACATGGTTGTTATCTTGTGGGGACATGGTTGTTATCTTCTGGGGACGTGGTTGTGTGTTATCTTGTGGGGACATGGTTGTGTGTTTGATGTGTTTACCTTCACCTACAGTTATCTTTTGGGGACATGGTAGTTATTTTGTGGGACATGGTAGTTATCTTGTGGGGACATGGTAGTTATCTTGTGGGGACATGGTAGTTATCTTGTGGGGACACGGTTGTTATCTTGTGGGGACATGGTAGTTATCTTGTGGGGAAGTGGTTGTTATCTTGTGGGGACATGGTTGTTATCTTGTGGGGACGTGGTTGTTATCTTGTGGGGACATGGTAGTTATCTTGTGGGGACATGGTAGTTATCTTGTGGGGACATGGTAGTTATCTTGTGGGGACATGGTAGTTATCTTGTGGGGACATGGTAGTTATCTTGTGGGGACATGGTTGTTATCTTGTGGGGACATGGTTGTTATCTTGTGGGGACATGGTTGTTATCTTGTGGGGACATGGTTGTTATCTTGTAGGGACATGGTAGTTATCTTGTGGGGACATAGTTGTTATCTTGTGGGGACATGGTTGTTAACTTGTAGGGACATGGTAGTTATCTTGTGGGGACATGGTTGTTATCTTGTGGGGACGTGGTTGTTATCTTGTGGGGACATGGTTGTTATCTTGTGGGGACATGGTTGTTATCTTGTGGGGACATAGTAGTTATCTTGTGGGGACATGGTTGTTATCTTGTGGGGACATGGTTGTTATCTTGTGGGGACATGGTTGTTATCTTGTGGGGAATGGTTGTTATCTTGTGGGGACATGGTTGTTATCTTGTGGGGACATGGTTGTGTGTTTATAATAATAATAATAATAATATATTTTATTTATATAGCGCAAAATCTTGACAAAATCAAATCTAAGCGCTGAGCGTATACATGCATACATACCTACATACATATGAGCGTATACATGCATACATACATGCTTACATACTTACATACATAAATCTAAGCTGAGCGTATCCATGCATACATACATACATATATAAATCTAAGCGTATACATACATACATACATACATACATACGTACGCACATGCATACATAATAATTACAATATTTATATAGCGCAAATCTTGACAAAATCAAATCCAAGCGCCGAAAAGACACACACGCACACACGCACGCACGCACGCACGCACACACACACACACACACACACACACACACACACACACACACACACACATGCATGGCCACAAATGGGGAGAAAAGAATAAAAGCAATAAAAGCAAGAATAAAACCAATGGAAAACCACAGAGAGCACATCATATACAATTATATATTAAAACAAAGTGATTCCCCTCCGAGCGGAGACAGGCTGCAGAGGGGGTTGAGTGAGGTTAGGATTTTATGCAGAGGAGAAAAGGTGAGTTTTGAGAGCGGACTTGAAGGAGGCAAAAGTAGGTTGCTGACGGACTGAGAGAGGAAGTTTGTTCCAGGAGAGTGGACCAGAAACAGAGAAGGCTCGTGGACCATAGGTATTGAGCTTAGTGCGTGGAAAGCGAAAAGTCAGAGGATCGGAGGCAGAGCGGAGGGTACGTGAGGGAACATAGATCTCAACATGTTTGATGTGTTTACCTTCACCTACAGTTATCTTTGGGGACATGGTAGTTATCTTGTGGGGACATGGTTGTTATCTTGTGGGGACATGGTAGTTATCTTGTGGGGACATGGTTATCTTGTGGGGACATGGTTGTGTGTTTGATGTGTTTACCTTCACCTACAGTTATCTTGTGGGGACATGGTAGTTATCTTGTGGGGACATGGTAGTTATCTTGTGGGGACATGGTTGTTATCTTGTGGGGACATGGTAGTTATCTTGTGGGACATGGTAGTTATCTTGTGGGGACATGGTTGTTATCTTGTGGGGACATGGTAGTTATCTTGTGGGGACATGGTAGTTATCTTGTGGGGACATGGTAGTTATCTTGTGGGGACATGGTAGTTATCTTGTGGGGACACTTTTCTGTGCAGAAATCATGAAGCGGTTCAGAGTCTGACGACAGTTACACCCCCCTCCTCTTCCCTTCCCCATTTAAAGCAGAATAACTCAAAAACCGTGATACAAAGAGGACAAATTTAAAGTGCACATGAAAATATACAATCACAATGCAACAGTAGGTAGAAAGAAACTCTAGGGAGAGCTAGACAACAGCAGTATACGTCTGCAATGATTTTCAACTTTATGTTTCGTTTGAAGAATTTTTTCTTCTTTAACTTTTTCTTTTTTGTCTGCGTCATGGATTTCATTTTATAGTATTCTTTGGCAGTTTGAATGTCTGTTTTGACAGTTGGATTTGTTTTTCACTTCATGGAACGAATTTATTTAAGATGATCAGTTTTATACGTGTTGCACCCAAATCTGCCAGCAGGCAATGCCACAGACTCTCGGTGCAGTCATATGTACTGGTGAAGGCGTGAACAGGGAGAATGCACGACAACACCTTTCACACAGTAGATAAAAGTTGACAAGCTCACCAGTCAAAGTGGCCGAGTGGTTAACCCAACAGTCTGTTCATTGACCCACAGGTTGTGGGTTCGAGTCTCAATCCAAAGATATTAATGTGGGATTTTGTTTTTACCAGACAGGCCTCTACCTAAAATTCAGTATGTTGTGGGCATGTTGGGAAGACTGGAACTACACAGTCGAGTCTCATACACTTCATGAATGCGTTATTAATGGTGTCGCTCAAATTTCTCCAACTCCACAGGTGTCTGTGTCTCTCGGGCCTGGTTAACGCCAGGATGTATTATGAAAGTAAGCGTACAGTTCAGCCCCGTCACTCCTTAACTTTGCCACTAACATACCCATGGTCATAACCATTGCACAATCCTCAAGATTCTGTGGCTCGTTATGCTCTACTGTCACAGTGACTTCAATGTCTGTGGGTGTGGAGGAGTGTTGGAGATCTGGAACGAGCGATGTCCGAGTACTGGCACAACAGTGGTGTAGGGAATACAGCAGCAAAAGAAAAAGATGGCGACTTCAGAAAGATCGGTGCATTAAGATGGACAACAAACATATAATAATGATATGGATTTGACAACTTCAGAAAGATTGATGCATTAAGATGAACAACAAACATTATAATAATGATATGGATTTGACAACTTCGGAAAGATTGTGCATTGAGATGGACAACAGACATATTATAATGATATGGATTTGACAACTTCAGAAAGATTGATGCATTAAGATGGACAACAAACATATTATATGATATGATTTGACAATTCGGAAAGATTGGTGCATTAAGATGGACAACAGACAGATTATAATGATATGATTGACAACTTCAGAAAGATTGGTGCATTAGATGGACAACAAACATTATAATGATATGGGCTGACAACTTCAGAAAGATTGGTGCATTAAGATGGACAACAGACAGATTATAATGATATGGATTTGACAACTTCAGAAAGATTGGTGCATTAAGATGGACAACAAACATTATAATGATATGGGGCTGACAACTTCAGAAAGATTGGTGCATTAAGATGGACAACAACATTATAATGATATGGGGCTGACAACTTCAGAAAGATTGGTGCATTAGATGGAAAACAAACTTATGATAAAATGGATTTGACAACTTCAGAAAGATTGGTGCATTAGATGGAAAACAAACAGATTGTAATGATATGGATTTAACAACTTCGGAAAGATTGGTGCATTAAGATGGAAAACAACATTATAATAATATGGATTTGACAACTCGGAAAGATTGGTGCATTAAGATGGACAACAAACAGATTAATGATATGGGGCTGACAACTTCAGAAAGATTGGTGCATTAAGATGGAAAACAAACATTATAATAATAATGATTTGACAACTTCAGAAAGATTGGTGCATTAAGATGGAAAACAAACATTATAATAATATGGATTTGACAACTTCGGAAAGACTGGTGCATTAAGATGGAAAACAAACATTATAATAATATGGATTTGACAACTTCAGAAAGATTGGTGCATTAAGATGGAAACAACATTATAATAATTGGATTTAACAACTTCAGAAAGACTGGTGCATTAAGATGGAAAACAAACATTATAATATATGGATTGACAACTTCAGAAAGATTGGTGCATTAAGATGGAAAACAAACATTATAATGATATGGATTTACAACTTCAGAAAGATGTGCATTAAGATGGAAACAAACATATATGTATGGATTTACACTTGAAAGACTGGTGATTAAATGGAACAAATTATAATGAATGGATTTGAACACTTCAGCAATGTGATTAGTGAAAAACATAAAATTGATTTTGACAACTCTCAAACTGGTGCTTAAGATGTGCACATTTTGTGGGTGCAACTTCAGAAAATTGGGCATTAAGTGGGCACAAACGTTTAAGATATGGTGACACTTCAGAAGATTGGTGATTAAGATGGCCACTTTTGTTGGGTGCAACTTCAAGATTGGTGCAAAAAGTATGACAACGTTAAATGATTGGGGCTGCAACTTCTAAGTTGGGGCTATTAAGATGTGGAAAAAGACAGTTGTAATGATATGGTGAACTTCAGAAAGATTGATCCTTTAACTCCATCAACACATTATGATGATATGGTTTGACAGTTGAAGATTGGTGTTTGGTCAGGCAGGATTTAGGTACAGGTTTAACGATTCCGCGAGAGCTTTGCCGTCAGCAATGTTACAATTATGTCTTTAAAAGTCCACGTGCTGTGTGCCTTTTTGGTGCATCTCATTGGCATTAATGTGTGAACAAATGTTACGAGAATTCTCGTTTATCTTTCGTGGTCGCATGGCTGTTGATAACTTGAATCCGTGTTCTGCTTGTCTGCCTTAGTGTCTGGTGTAGCATTATATGATTGTCTCTTCTGCCTCCAGTTATCCTTTACCTCTCAAAAGTATGTCCGCATAAGTTCATCCTATCCCTCGTCACTCACATTTGTCTTGAATCACGCTTGCTCCTTTATTGGGGGAAATAATTTCGTAATTTGTGCGTGGTCTTGTTTTTTTCTTCAAGTTTTCTTCTATACACTCTCTCTCTGTATTTTTGATGAGAAACTCTCGCGCGAGTGCTGGAATAAGGTTGTCGGTCAGGTGTTTGAAAGAGTTGGTAAAGGGGTGGAGAGAGAGAAGAGAGAGAGAGAGAAGACGGGGGTAGGTTGTACGGGGCGTACAACAAAAATTATTTTTAGACTTTGGACAGTGAGATTCGTGCATTGTTCTTTCGTTCCCGTGTCGTGTCAGTCACATGTGACGATGTCTTTGGTCCCGTGTTTTCCCTTTGTACCTGCAGGCGTTCCCGTCACAGTTGTACATTTAACAGGTCACATGTGACGATGTCTTTGGTCACTGTTTTCCTGTACCTGCCGTCTGTCACAGTGTACATAACAGGTCACATGTGACGATGTCTTTGGTCACTGTTTTCCTGTACCTGCCTCTGTCACAGTGTGCTGGTCACAGTACGAAAGTATTGGCTTCTGACCTCGTTGAAGATGGTCATCGAGCATGTGAGATGTCTTTGGTCATTTTCTTGGAGCGGTGGCCTGGTTCTAGGTCCATGTGAGATGATGTTTTACGAATAGCTTATTGTGTTGTGAGTCAGACTTTTAGTTATTTATTTAGTTACTTTATATATAGGTTCTTTTTTGAAGATGGATACACATATACAACATATATTTACATGTAACCAAAGATCATTCCAGTGGTAGGCTGATAAAATACCAGTACACAATATAGACCAGGTAAAACATAGGCTAGGTAGGACCTCACGACCTGGCCAGCTCATGGCTTTATGTGCAGGCTTAAGGCTTGTGCCATGATCACCATACACGTGGCACCTGTGACGTTAGTGCATATTGAATTCGTTCCGAGAGCGGAGACGTTATCTTGAGAAACTGAAAGTGAAACTAAGGGTGACACTGTTGAAGATCAGGACGTGGTGTTGCTCCATCCCAAAGGGACATCAGTGGGCAAGAGCCATGCCTGTGTGATGTTGATGAGTGTGTAGACATTTGTGTTATATTACATAGTACACTGGTTTGTTGGAAGGCGCCTGCTGGCCTGGTGTTTCTGATTTCAGCCGGCATGGGCTGTCATTTTGATAAGTTGTCAGTCTGTTTGTTTCTTAACAAATTAAACCCACGTATACATGACAGTGTGTAGTGGCTGGTTCCATTTTAAGACAGCAGGCAGAAAACGGGAGGCAAACAAATCTGTAGAAACTGCTTCTGTTTCCTGAGCACTAACGGGCCATGTTGACCTGTCACCCACGTGAGGGTTGAACTCCAACCCACCCCCACCCCCACCCCTCTCCCCACCCCTACACAACGACCTCTGTGATATCACACGGCTGATAACTTCAGTCATAATTTTCAAAATGAAACCGGTTTCTACAGATTTACTTTTCTGTTTAGTGTTTGGTATATAACAAAGAAATCTGTTGAAATGGAATCCAGGGTCTGCTTTTGTAAACGTTAACTTCGGGGTAACTGATCTGATGATGGAGCCGTGAGTTCAAGATCCTTTGTCTGGAGTTCAATCCCAGGTGGCAAATGAGGACTGGTGTGTCGGCAGCCTTCTTACTGCATCGGTCATTGTGATGGGGTCAGCTGTCAGTGTCTGTAGACGGTACCTGTACGTTTGGAGACAATTCTGTACGCACTGACGTCTCAGATGCCATGTGATGGACACACTATGGTCATGGCGTAACGTGTCAGATGTCATGTGATGGACACACTATGGTCATGGCGTAACGTGTCAGATGTCATGTGATGGACACACTATGGTCATGACGTAACGTGTCAGATGTCATGTGATGGACACACTATGGTCATGACGTAACGTGTCAGATGTCATGTGATGGACACACTATGGTCATGACGTAACGTGTCAGATGTCATGTGATGGACACACTATGGTCATGACGTAACGTGTCAGATTTCATGTGATGGACACACTATAGTCATGACGTAACGTGTCAGATGTCATGTGACGGACACACTATGGTCATGACGTAACGTGTCAGATGTCATGTGATGGACACACTATGGTCATGACGTAACGTGTCAGATGTCATGTGACGGACACACTATGATCATGACGTAACGTGTCAGATGCCATATGATGGACACACTATGGTCATAACGTAACGTGTCAGATGTCATGTGATGGACACACTATAGTCATGGTGTAACGTGTCAGATGCCATGTGATGGACACACTATGGTCATGACGTAACGTGTCAGATGTCATGTGATGGACACACTATGATCATGACGTAACGTGTCAGATGTCATGTGATGGACACACTATAGTCATGGTGTAACGTGTCAGATGCCATGTGATGGACACACTATGGTCATGACGTAACGTGTCAGATGCCATGTGATGGACACACTATGATCATGACGTAACGTGTCAGATGCCATATGATGGACACACTATGATCATGACGTAACGTGTCAGATGTCATGTGATGGACACACTATAGTCATGGTGTAACGTGTCAGATGCCATGTGATGGACACACTATGGTCATGACGTAACGTGTCAGATGTCATGTGATGGACACACTATGATCATGACGTAACGTGTCAGATGTCATGTGATGGACACACTATGGTCATGACGTAACGTGTCAGATGCCATGTGATGGACACACTATGGTCATGACGTAACGTGTCAGATGCCATGTGATGGACACACTATGATCATGACGTAACGTCTCAGATGCCATGTGACGGACACACTATGGTCATGACGTAACGTGTCAGATGCCATGTGACGGACACACTATGGTCATGACGTAACGTGTCAGATGTCATGTGATGGACACACTATGATCATGACGTAACGTGTCAGATGTCATGTGATGGACACACTATGGTCATGACGTAACGTGTCAGATGTCATGTGATGGACACACTATGGTCATGACGTAACGTGTCAGATGCCATGTGATGGACACACTATAGTCATGGTGTAACGTGTCAGATGCCATGTGACGGACACACTATGGTCATGACGTAACGTGTCAGATGCCATGTGACGGACACACTATGGTCATGACGTAACGTGTCAGATGTCATGTGATGGACACACTATAGTCATGGTGTAACGTGTCAGATGCCATGTGATGGACACACTGTGATCATGACGTAACGTGTCAGATGTCATGTGATGGACACACTATGGTCATGACGTAACGTGTCAGATGTCATGTGACGGACACACTATGATCATGACGTAACGTGTCAGATGCCATATGATGGACACACTATGGTCATGACGTAACGTGTCAGATGTCATGTGATGGACACACTATAGTCATGGTGTAACGTGTCAGATGCCATGTGATGGACACACTATGGTCATGACGTAACGTGTCAGATGTCATGTGATGGACACACTATGGTCATGACGTAACGTGTCAGATGCCATGTGATGGACACACTATGGTCATGACGTATCGTGTCAGATGCCATGTGATGGACACACTATAGTCATGACGTAACGTGTCAGATGTCATGTGATGGACACACTATAGTCATGGTGTAACGTGTCAGATGCCATGTGATGGACACACTATAGTCATGGTGTAACGTGTCAGATGCCATGTGATGGACACACTGTGATCATGACGTAACGTGTGATGGACACACTATGGTCATGACGTAACGTGTCAGATGCCATGTGATGGACACACTGTGATCATGACGTAACGTGTGATGGACACACTATGGTCATGACGTAACGTGTCAGATGCCATGTGATGGACACACTGTGATCATGACGTAACGTGTGATGGACACACTATGGTCATGACGTAACGTGTCAGATGCCATGTGATGGACACACTGTGATCATGACGTAACGTGTGATGGACACACTATGATCATGACGTAACGTGTCAGATGTCATGTGATGGACACACTATGGTCATGACGTAACGTGTCAGATGTCATGTGATGGACACACTATAGTCATGACGTAACGTGTCAGATGTCATGTGATGGACACACTATAGTCATGACGTAACGTGTCAGATGCCATGTGATGGACACACTATAGTCATGACGTAACGTGTCAGATGCCATGTGATGGACACACTATAGTCATGACGTAACGTGTCAGATGTCATGTGATGGACACACTATAGTCATGGTGTAACGTGTCAGATGTCATGTGATGGACACACTATGGTCATGACGTAACGTGTCAGATGCCATGTGACGGACACACTATAGTCATGACGTAACGTGTCAGATGTCATGTGACGGACACACTATGGTCATGACGTAACGTGTCAGATGTCATGTGATGGACACACTATGGTCATGACGTAAAGTGTCAGATGTCATGTGACGGACACACTATGGTCATGACGTAACGTGTCAGATGCCATGTGACGGACACACTATATATGGTCATAGTGTAAGCCGTAAAACCTGCACCTCGTTCTAGGGGCCGACAAGGTTTTGGGGAAACATTTTTAGTTTTCACAGGTCCTCCACCACTTTCTCATTTAAAGAGTTTTTCCAGCATAGGGGTTATTTCACAGACTTAAGGAGTCTGCTAGATAATTATTGCCAGGTGTGGGTGCAGCGTATATGGAATTGTCCGAGCGTGATGAATCCCTCTTGAGCAAACTCCAAACCTTAAGCTGACTTAAACATTCTCCTAATGAGATATCAAACATGTAAGCATGTACATAGATCCGGTGTTTCTTTTAATTATACTTCTAGGTAAAATGTTTATTCACAAATGCAAATTCAAAAACACTCTTTCAAAGGTAACTTCTTTTGCAATTTATGTTAATGGAGTTTGGAGTTTATTCAAGACGGATCCACGGCACTCGGACGATCCCATATGTGCTCCACCCAGATCTGCCAACAATTATCTGGCAGACTCCCTAAGCCTGCCCAAAACCCTATGCGCTGGCAAGGTCTTGAAATTGGGGAGGAGGAGGCAGGGAGTTTTGAAACACTAAGCTGACACCACCATAATGATGGGAACATTAAGATGGGCAGCCAACAGGCCAGTGCACCTATCAAACACTAACCTGACACCACCAGAATGATGGAAACATTAAAATGGGCAGCCAACAGACCAGTGGGCCTATGAAACACTAACCTGACACTACCAGAATGATGGAAACATTAAGATGGACAGCCAACAGGCCAGTGGACCTGTGAAACACTTAGCTGACACCACCACAATGATGGAAACATACAGACGGACAGCCAACAGGCCAGTGGACCTATCAAACGGTAAGCTGACACCACCACAATGATGGAAACATACAGATGGACAGCCAACAGGCCAGTGGACCTATCAAACAGTAAGCTGACACCACCAGAATGATGGAAACACACAGATGGACAGCCAACAGGCCAGTGGACCTATCAAACAGTAAGCTGACACCACCACAATGATGGAAACATACAGATGGGCAGCCAACAGACCAGTGGACCTATCAAACAGTAAGCTGACACCACCAGAATGATGGAAACACACAGATGGGCAGCCAACAGACCAGTGGACCTATCAAACAGTAAGCTGACACCACCAGAATGATGGAAACACACAGATGGACAGCCAACAGACCAGTGGACCTATCAAACATTCAGATGGACAGCCAACAGACCAGTGGACCTATCAAACAGTAAGCTGACACCACCAGAATGATGGAAACACACAGATGGACAGCCAACAGGCCAGTGGACCTATCAAACAGTAAGCTGACACCACCAGAATGATGGAAACACACAGATGGACAGCCAACAGACCAGTGGACCTATCAAACAGTAAGCTGACACCACCAGAATGATGGAAACACACAGATGGACAGCCAACAGACCAGTGGACCTATCAAACAGTAAGCTGACACCACCACAATGATGGAAACATTCAGATGGGCAGCCAACAGACCAGTGGACCTATCAAACAGTAAGCTGACACCACCAGAATGATGGAAACATTCAGATGGCAGCCAACAGACCAGTGGACCTATCAAACAGTAAGCTGACACCACCAGAATGATGGAAACATTAAGATGGACAGCCAACAGGCCAGTGGACCTATCAAACAGTAAGCTGACACCACCAGAATGATGGAGACATACAGACGGACAGCCAACAGGCCAGTGGACCTATCAAACAGTAAGCTGACACCACCAGAATGATGGAGACATACAGACGGACAGCCAACAGGCCAGTGGACCTATCAAACAGTAAGCTGACACCAGCAGAATGATGGAGACATACAGACGGACAGCCAACAGACCAGTGGACCTATCAAACATACAGATGACAGCCAACAGACCAGTGGACCTATCAAACATACATGTACAGATGACAGCCAACAGACCAGTGGACCTATCAAACATACAGATGACAGCCAACAGACCAGTGGACCTATCAAACATACAGATGGCAGACAACAGACCAGTGGACCTATCAAACATACAGATGACAGCCAACAGACCAGTGGACCTATCAAACATACAGATGGCAGACAACAGACCAGTGGACCTATCAAACATACAGATGGCAGCCAACAGACCAGTGGACCTATCAAACATACAGATGGCAGACAACAGACCAGTGGACCTATCAAACATACAGATGGCAGACAACAGACCAGTGGACCTATCAAACATACAGATGGCAGACAACAGACCAGTGGACCTATCAAACATACAGATGGCAGACAACAGACCAGTGGACCTATCAAACATACAGATGGCAGACAACAGACCAGTGGACCTATCAAACATACAGATGGACAGCCAACAGACCAGTGGACCTATCAAACATACAGATGACAGCCAACAGACCAGTGGACCTATCAAACATACAGATGGACAGCCAACAGACCAGTGGACCTATCAAACATACAGATGGACAGCCAACAGACCAGTTTTTAATGTTGTAGGCTGAGGTTGAACTCGAGATATCAGATCTTCAGTCTACGTCTGTATCAAAAGAATAATATAATAATATACAATATTTATATAGCGCAAAATCTTGATAAAATCAAATCTAAGCGCTAAAACAGACACACACGCACGCACGCACACACACGCACGCACGCACGCACGCACGCACACACACACACACCACACACACACACACACGCACACGCACACGCACACGCACACGGCTATAAATGGGGAGAAAGGATAAAAGCAATGGAAAATTATAGAGAGCATATTATATACAATTATATATTACAATGTGATTCCCCTCCGAAAACCATCAAGCCCGTTCAGTTCGATTTTCCGGTCAAACTGAGGAGGAAAGTCGAGGTCTCTACGGGGAGCGAACCCTGGGACCTCGAGTATAGTTATTGGCAAGGAACGTCTGAACCACTCTGCCACTCTTCTCTCCTAAAAATCATCCAAAAACTGACCTGTGCGTGTTCGTACTTCTGTGTTTGTGAAATCATTACATTTCCTTAGTGTGTTTACATGTTTGTAAAAAGCAATGTGGCTTTTTTATGTGTGTTGAAGTTTAAATTCTGTGATGCCTTACTAACAATATGTGTTTATCGTCTTTCTTGAAAAGAATTGTTTATCGTCTTTCTTGAAAAGAATTGTTTATCGTCTTTCTTGAAAAGAATTGTTTATCGTCTTTCTTGAAAAGAATTGTTTATCGTCTTTCTTGAAAAGAATTGTTTATCGTCTTTCTTGAAAAGAATTGTTTATCATCTTTCTTGAAAAGAATTGTTTATCGTCTTTCTTGAAAAGAATTGTTTATCGTCTTTCTTGAAAAGAATTGTTTATCATCTTTCTTGAAAAGAATTGTTTATCGTCTTTCTTGAAAAGAATTGTTTATCATCTTTCTTGAAAATAGATACCAAACAGACGACAGAAAGCACGCATGAAGACGGTGAAGCTGAATAAACTTCCCTTAAATGTTGTAAGGTTGTCTGCGTGTGTGGCGGTTGCCTGTGGCGACCTGTCAGTCCAGGAAGTAGGCGACATCGAGGAAATGCGCACAAAAAATTAAAATCTTTTATCACCAATAGGAACGCTACCGTAGTAAAGGAGTGACTGATTTTTGCGTCGTTGTATTTTAATCACAAAAATCTTTCCACAAGGATTTCCGGGTTGCCTGTCGTAGAGAGGTTTGGCTGACTTCTATGGCCCTTACGATACTTCACACACCTGGACGCGAAAAACGGCTTTTGGCACGTTGAACTGGACGAAGACAGCAGCTACCTGACAACATTTGAGACGCCTTTTGGCAAATACCGATGGAAACGAATGCCCTTTGGAATTTCACCAGCCCCAGAAGAATTCCAGCGGAGGATAGACATCGCTCTGGCAGGACTGCCAGGCGTGGTGGTGGTTCATGATGACATCTTTGTTTTTGGCAAAGGACCAACCGACGAAGCAGGAGCACAAGTTTGTGATACCAACCTGAACCGTTTGCTACAACGATGCCGAGAGACTGGAATCAAACTCAACAAGGAGAAGGTTGAGATGAAACAGAGATATCATATTTGGGACACATCTTCTAGAGAAGGCTTGAAAGCCGACCCAAAGAAATTTGACGCTGTCCAACAACTCCCAGTGCCAGAAGACAAAGCAGCATTGCAGAGACTACTCGGTGTAGTCGGATACCTTCAGAAATTTGCACCAAACCTGTCTGAGGCAGCATCACCACTCAGAGAACTGGTAAAAAAAGACGTCCACTTCAGATGGGATGAAGACGTCCACGGAGAAGCCCTGAAGAAAGTGAAGACGATACTCTCTGAGCCACCGGTACTTCGCTACTTTGACTCTTCAGGAAAGCGTACAACCACCCTTCAGTGTGATGCTTCACAGTTTGGACTTGGAGCTTGTCTCATGCAGGATGGTCAACCGATTCAGTACGCATCACGAGCCTTGACCGAGACAGAAAAAAGCTATGCTCAAATAGAAAAGGAGATGTTGGCAATACTCTTCGGTCTGGAAAGGTTTGAGAGATACGTCTATGGAAGAGACATACGTCTATGGAAGAGACAGCCCATGTCAAACAGTTGTGCCGTACTCTGTACTATCAGCTACGCAGAATTGGTCAGATTCGCTCCTTCCTTTCCACTGATGCTACCAACAAGCTTGCTGTCTCTTTCATACTATCTAGACTGGACTATTGTAACTCTCTATTCGTAGGTCTCCATGACAATCAACTATCTAAACTTCAGCGCATACAGAACCACGCGGCTCGCCTTGTTCTCCGCAAGCCCAGGCGTGAGAGTGCAAAATCTCTGCTTAGAACACTTCATTGGCTCCCGGTAAAGGCTAGGATTCAATATAAAGTTGCCTGTCTCTGCTTTCAGTGTATCTATCACGAAACATGCCATCCTATCTTGCCAACCTCCTGCAGGGTTACAAACCTTCTCGAACGCTCCGCTCTTCTGACACCTCACTGTTGACTGTTCCTCGCTTCTCTCTAGACACCTTTGGTAAAAAATCTTTCTCTGTCTTTGGCCCAAATGTATGGAACTCTCTACCACTGTCTCTCAGAAAAACTAAGTGTTTCTCAACCTTCAAACGGCACCTGAAAACCCACCTCTTTCAAACTCATCTAACCTGAAGAGCCTTAGTTTGCAAGTTTGTCATCAGACTAATCTCTCCTGCCTGTATAACAGTATTTTGTATAAGGGCCTATAGAGCAAGGTGTGTGTGTGCGTGCATGTGTGTATGTGTGTGTGTGTGTGTGTGTGTGTGTGTGTGTGTGTGTGTGTGTGTGTGTGTGTGTGTGTGTGTGTGTGTGTGTGTGCTTGAGTGAGCATGTGTGTGTATCACTGTATGTGTACAGCTGAGGAAGGGATAGGGAGAAATTGAGTGGGAAAGAGACTGAAATACTTTAAGAAACTTTTTCAAATCTTTGTTTGTATGTAAATTGTGATGTATGATATGCGAATAGTTCATAATTTGTGAGGAATTTTGATTGTCAAGGTATTAATGCTGTAATACTGAAGTTGTAATGTTTTTCCTGTATATGGATTAGAATTTTTCTGTTTTTATCTTCATTCAAAATATTGATTATAATTTTATGTACAACTATTGCATGCATAAACACACACACACACGCATGCAAACATAGCACACGCACACACACACACACTCTCTTCTCTCTCTCTCTCTCTCTCTCTCTCTCACACACACACACACACACACACACACATTCTTACAAACACACGCGCACAGCAACGCACACGCACGCACACACACATGTACACACACGCGTACGCAAGCACACACACGCAGCAATATATAAACACAGTATGCCTCTTTATTCATATGAAAAATCTGTTAATCTTTCTTCATTACATAAGTCAGTGTTTAAATTTTAATATTCTGTGGTTTCTTATGTGTCTTCTTACTTGTATAGCTTTAATGTTTGTTGTTATCTTATTGTGTATGTAATTGTGAACATTTTTTATGTAAAGCGCTGGTGAGCATGTTTTTATATGGAATATGCGCTATACAAATAAACATTATTATTATTATTATTATTATTATTATCCTGGTGGAGACCGACCACAAACCACTGGAGACCATTCTCAAGAAGAGCCTGCTCTCAGTACCAAAGAGGATTCAGAGGATGCTACCCAGAACTCAGAAGTTCAGGTATACAGTACTGTACAAGCGTGGATCTGAGATGTACCTGGCTGACACCCTCAGCAGAGCAGTCTGTGGAAAAGCGGAACAGCAAGTCACCCACAAGGAAGCCATTTTCCTTACAGACCTGGAGAAAACAGACTCATTGCAAGAACTGGCCATCAGCCAAGAGAAACTGAACAGTCTGCAGCAAGCAACTCAGGAAGATGCAACCATGAAAACCCTGAAACCTGTCATTCTACAAGGCTGGCCAGAGGAGAAACAACAACTTTCATTACAGTTACAACAATACTTTCCTTTCAGGGAGGAACTGTCAGTCCACAACGGACTTGTCTTCAAAAGCCACAGAGTAATTGTACCTGAAAACGAAAGAGCAGACATCCTTGAGAAACTTCATGCAAGCCACTCAGGAATTCAGAGCTGCATAAGAAGAGCACGTGAGGTAGTCTACTGGCCCAGGATGAACATGGACATTGAAGATTTTGTCAAGACATGCAGCGCCTGTACCACATACCAATGTGGTCAGCAGAAAGAACCACTTATCAGCACAGAGATCCCTGACCTGCCCTGGCAACACATCGCTTGTGGCATCTTTGAACATAATGGCAATGAATACCTGGTCACGGTCGATCACTACTCAGATTTCTTTGAGATTGATCGGTTACAAACAAGAGAATCCAAAGAGGTCATCGTCTGTCTGAAGAGACACTTGGCAAGACACGGAATACCAGAACGCCTGACAACAGACTGTGGAACTCAATTCACATCAAACCAGTTTGGACAGTTCAGAAAAACATATGGGTTTGAACACGTAACAAGCTCACCACACTACCCTCAGTCCAATGGAAAAGCAGAGAGCGCGGTGGAGGCTGCAAAGACGTGCATGAAGAAAGCAGAACACAACAATCAAGATCCCTTCCTCGCTTTTCTTGAGCTGAGAAACATCCCGACAGAGACTGTAAACAAAAGTGCCGACGTCAAAGACATTACTCCAACCTACAGTTGTACCAATCAAGAAAAAACTTGAGAAAAGGAAACTGAAGCAAGCACACTACTACAACAGAAGCGCAGTAGAGCTGACAGAACTGAGTCCGGGACAGATTGTGAAATTCCAACCTCAGGATCCAAAAAGTGGATCAGCGCCAAAGTAGACCAACAGGTGAACATCCGGTCATACAACATTCGCACAGAGGACGGACGTCAGTACAGAAGGAATCGTCGTCAGCTACGAGACACAACAGAAACGGAGCTTCAGCAGACAATCAACCCTCAACGACTTGTCCAGGGAAGGAAGATTTCTGGAAGACATCAGGAAAGCGACACATCGGGCAAGCAACAGCAAATCATCATTCCATCAAAACAGATGCTGGAAGATAACAAGGAAACTGGAACTGGAACAGATGTCAGGACGCCAGCATCATCTGTCCGTGAGAACTCATTTGATCAGTCACCAGTCATCAAAATGTCTGAGACAACCAGCATCAAGGAGCCAGATGAAGTTATCAAACAAACAAGGACAGGACAACCCGAACCAGTTAGTTCTCCTTACAGAACAAGATCTGGCACACAAAGCAAAAGGCCAGATTTCCTGAAATATGAATGAAACTGAAGACTCTACCATAATCAGATAAACTGAAAGCATTGCGAAATATGGATGATAATGGATAGTATAATGATCAGAGATAAAATGAGGTGAATGAGTGATTGGGTCCTGTGCGTGAGAGAAAGAATGAGTGTTCGTTGAGTTAATGTTGTGATAAAGGAAGGAAACGCATTTATTTCGTATGGACTGAAAGACAGAATAAGAGGGAAAAAATGATTCATTGATTTTGTTTCCCTAAAGAAAGGGAGATGTGACGTGTGTTAACAGTAATCAGCCTGCTGATAGCAGCACGGGATGATATTCGTTTAAATGATAACTGATTGCTGTTCACTGTGAAATGTATATATAGTCAGTTGAGAATCAGACAGCGGGGAGTAAGGACGAAGAAGCATTGCTTTGTCTTCCGAGTTGACTGCTGAAAGAACCAACACACACACACACACACACACACACACACACACACACACACACACACACACACACGCAAACACACACACACACACACACACACACACACACACACACACAATCAACACACACTCACACTCACACTCACACTCACACTCACACACTCACACTCACACACACACTCACACACACAAATGTACAACCCACATACGCACAACTCACACACATTCTCGCACTCACACACATACACATACACACACACGCGCACGCACACGCACACAACCACAAATTAACTCACACACACACACACACACACACACACACACACACACACACACACACACACACACTCACACACACAACCACAAATACACTCACTCTCTCTCTCTCTGTCTCTCTCTCTCTCTTTCACGCACACACACACACACACACACATACACACACAAGCACATATACACACATACACACACACGCACATACGCACACTATCTATCTATCTATCTATCTAATCTAATCTAATCTATCTATCTAATCTATCTAATCTATCTATCTAATCTATCTATCTAATCTATCTAATCTATCTATCTATCTATCTAATCTATCTATCTATCTAATCTAATCTAATCTATCTATCTAATCTATCTATCTAATCTATCTATCTAATCTATCTATCTAATCTATCTATCTATCTATCTATCTATCTAATCTATCTAATCTATCTAATCTATCTAATCTATCTATCCATCTATCTATCTATATGTATGTATAGATATGTATATATGTATATATACATGTAAATATATATATGTATATGTGTGTGTATATATATATATACATATATTACATGTGTGTGTGTGTCTGTCTGTCTGTCTGTCTGTCTGTCTGCCTGTCTGTCTGTACATGCATTACTTTTCGGGTCGTTGATCATGCCTGTACATCTCTTTTATCTTCTGTACGGCGCTCATCTACAGTAAAGAGACAGAGACAGAGACAGAGACAGAACAGAGACAGCATTATTTGTGTACTTATGTGATCTTGTGTATATCTTGTGTATACATACATACATAACATACATACATACATACATACATACATACATACATACATACATACATACATACATACATACATACTACTATAAGTACGTACGGACGGATGGACGGACGGACGGACGGATGTATATATAGATATATACATAGATATATTCTGTTGTGTAGATATATATCTAGGTATCTGTGTGTATGTGCTCGGGTGTGTATGTGTATGTGTGACCGTCCTGTTGTTTGTGTGCAGAAGACACACGGGGCAAAGTAAAATGTAATGGAAGTGTATTTATATGGCTTGACCGTCCTGTTGCTTGTGTGCAGAGGACACACGGGGCAAAGTAAAGTGCTGTGGACCTGACAAACAGTCATCCCCTGGGCAGTGAAAGCAGGTACAATAACTACTGCTGCAGAGACAGAGACAGAACAGAGACAGAGACAGTGACAGAGACAGAGACAGAGACAGAAACAGAACAGAGACAGAGACAGTGACAGAGACAGAGACAGGACAGAGACAGACAGGACAGAGACAGAGACAGAGACAGGAACAGAGAGAGAGACAGAGACAGAGACAGAGACAGACTGTTGTGTAATGATCAGACACGGTTGCCTTCTTGTGTTTGTCGTTCATATGGTCAGATCACATCTGGCAATGAATGTGGCCATTTGTTTGCTTGTTCGTTCGTTCGTTTGTTCGTTCCGTTTTGTTTGTTTGTTTGTTTGTTTGTTTGTTTGTTTGTTTGTTTGTTTGTTTGTTTGTTTGTTTGTTCGTTTGTTTGTTTGTTTGTTCATTCGTTCGTTCCGTTGTTCGTTCGTTCGTTCGTTCGTTCGTTCGTTCGTTCGTTCGTTCGTTCGTTCGTTCGTTCGTTCGTTTGTTCGTTTGCTTGCTTGTTTGGTTTTGTTTGGGTTTTGTTGTTGTTGTTATTGTTGTTGTTGCTGTTGTTTAAACTTGACAAGCTTTAAAAGTCCCCTACACACTACAGGTGTCCGTTAGCCATATAGTTCAGACACATGTCACAAGCTGTAAAAGTCCCTACACACTACAGGTGTCCGTTAGCCATATAGTTCACATGTCACAAGCTGTAAAAGTCCCTACACACTACAGGTGTCCGTTAGTCATAGAGTTCACATGTCACAAGCTGTAACAGTCCCTACACACTACAGGTGTCCGTTAGTCATATAGTTCAGACACATGTCACAAGCTGTAAAAGTCCCTACACACTACAGGTGTCCGTTAGTCATATAGTTCACATGTCACAAGCTGTAAAAGTCCTCTACACACTACAGGTGTCCGTTAGTCATATAGTTCACATGTCACAAGCTGTAAAAGTCCCCACACACTACAGGTGTCCGTTAGTCATATAGTTCACATGTCACAAGCTGTAAAAGTCCTCTACACACTACAGGTGTCCGTTAGTCATATAGTTCACATGTCACAAGCTGTAAAAGTCCCTACACACTACAGGTGTCCGTTAGTCATAGAGTTCACATGTCACAAGCTGTAAAAGTCCTCTACACACTACAGGTGTCCGTTAGCCATATAGTTCAGACACATGTCACAAGCTTTATAAAGTCCCACACACTACAGGTGTCCGTTAGTCATATAGTTCACATGTCACAAGCTGTAAAAGTCCCCACACACTACAGGTGTCCGTTAGTCATATAGTTCAGACACATGTCACAAGCTGTAAAAGTCCCCACACACTACAGGTGTCCGTTAGTCATATAGTTCAGACACATGTCACAAGCTTTAAAGTCCCTACACACTACAGGTGTCCGTTAGTCATTAGTTCAGACACATGTCACAAGCTTTAAAAGTCCCCACACACTACAGGTGTCCGTTAGTCATATAGTTCACATGTCACAAGCTGTAAAAGTCCCCACACACTACAGGTGTCCGTTAGTCATAGAGTTCACATGTCACAAGCTGTAAAAGTCCTCTACACACTACAGGTGTCCGTTAGTCACATAGTTCAGACACATGTCACAAGCTGTAAAAGTCCCCACACACTACAGGTGTCCGTTAGTCATATATTAGTTCAGACACATGTCACAAGCTTTAAAAGTCCTCTACACACTACAGGTGTCGTTAGTCATATAGTTCAGACACATGTCACAAGCTGTAAAAGTCCCACACACTACAAGTGTCCGTTAGTCATATAGTTCACATGTCACAAGCTGTAAAAGTCCCCACACACTACAGGTGTCCGTTAGTCATAGAGTTCACATGTCACAAGCTGTAAAAGTCCTCTACACACTACAGGTGTCCGTTAGTCACATAGTTCAGACACATGTCACAAGCTGTAAAAGTCCCCACCACACTACAGGTGTCCGTTAGTCATATATAGTTCAGACACATGTCACAAGCTTTAAAAGTCCTCTACACACTACAGGTGTCCGTTAGTCATATAGTTCAGACACATGTCACAAGCTGTAAAAGTCCCCACACACTACAAGTGTCCGTTAGTCATATAGTTCACATGTCACAAGCTGTAAAAGTCCCTACACACTACAGGTGTCCATTAGTCATATAGTTCAGAACATGTCACAAGCTGTAAAAGTCCCTACACACTACAGGTGTCCATTAGTCATATAGTTCAGACACATGTCACAAGCTGTAAAAGTCCTCTATACACTACAGGTGTCCGTAGCCATATAGTTCAGACACATGTCACAAGCTGTAAAAGTCCCCTACACACTACAGGTGTCCGTTAGCCACATAGTACAGACACATGTCACAAGCTGTAAAAGTCCCTACACACTACAGGTGTCCGTTAGTCATTAGAGTTCACATGTCACAAGCTGTAAAAGTCCCCTACACACTACAGGTGTCCGTAGCCATATAGTTCAGACACATGTCACAAGCTTTAAAAGTCCCCACACATACAGGTGTCCGTTAGTCATATAGTTCACATGTCACAAGCTGTAAAAGTCCCCACACACTACAGGTGTCCGTTAGTCATATAGTTCAGACACATGTCACAAGCTGTAAAAGTCCCCACACACTACAGGTGTCCGTTAGTCATATTAGTTCAGACACATGTCACAAGCTTTAAAAGTCCCCTACACACTACAGGTGTCCGTTAGTCATATAGTTCAGACACATGTCACAAGCTTTAAAAGTCCCCACACACTACAGGTGTCCGTTAGTCATATAGTTCACATGTCACAAGCTGTAAAAGTCCCCACACACTACAGGTGTCCGTTAGTCATAGAGTTCACATGTCACAAGCTGTAAAAGTCCTCTACACACTACAGGTGTCCGTTAGTCACATAGTTCAGACACATGTCACAAGCTGTAAAAGTCCCCACACACTACAGGTGTCCGTTAGTCATATATAGTTCAGACACATGTCACAAGCTTTAAAAGTCCTCTACACACTACAGGTGTCCGTTAGTCATATAGTTCAGACACATGTCACAAGCTGTAAAAGTCCCACACACTACAAGTGTCCGTTAGTCATATAGTTCACATGTCACAAGCTGTAAAAGTCCCTACACACTACAGGTGTCCATTAGTCATATAGTTCAGACACATGTCACAAGCTGTAAAAAGTCCCTACACACTACAGGTGTCCATTAGTCATATAGTTCAGACACATGTCACAAGCTTTAAAAGTCCCCTATATACTACAGGTGTCCGTTAGGCATATAGTTCAGACACATGTCACAAGCTTTAAAAGTCCCCTACACACTACAGGTGTCCGTTAGTCATATAGTTCAGACACATGTCACAAGCTGTAAAAGTCCCACACACTACAGGTGTCCGTTAGCCATATAGTTCAGACACATGTCACAAGATGTAAAAGTCCTCTACATACTACAGGTGTCCGTTAGCCATATAGTTCAGACACATGTCACAAGCTTTAAAAGTCCTCTACATACTACAGGTGTCCGTTAGTCATATAGTTCAGACACATGTCATAAGCTTTAAAAGTCCCCTACATACTATAGGTGTCCGTTAGCCATATAGTTCAGACACATGTCACAAGCTGTAAAAGTCCCCACACACTACAGGTGTCCGTTAGCCAATAGGTCAGACACACGTCACAAGGATGGTTTGGCTTTGGGACGCCGACGGCACGGGTTGGCATCTAAGCGTGAAGAGAGTCCCATCACCTTGGGGCAGGGTTCAGACCAGGTGAAAATGATGGCCACAGCAGAAGGGAAGCCAGAGGTCATGACCTGGATTTGTCCTCGGTGTGTATGGAGTTTGGGGCTGAAACGTTTTGCTTGATGGGGACTTGGCCCTTTGAGGACAGTCTGCTGTTCTGCCTTC
>JAPXFY010000015.1:83535808-83545808 GCA_030674185.1 Monoplex corrugatus
CAGTCTGTCTGTCTGTCTGTCAGTCTGTCTGTCAGTCTGTCAGTCCAACCCAGTCAGTCTGTCTGTCTGTCTGTCTGTCTGTCAGTCTGTCTGTCAGTCTGTCAGTCCAACCCAGTCAGTCTGTCAATCTGTCTGTCTGTCTGTCTGTCAGTCTGTCAGTCCAACCCAGTCAATCTGTCTGTCTGTCCGTTTGTGTCCCCTGTTTTCTGTTAGACAATTAGATGTCCGTTTGTGTCCCCTGTTTTCTGTTAGACAATAAGATGTCTGTTTGTGTCCCCTGTTTTCTGTTAGACAATAAGATGTCTGTTTGTGTCCCCTGTTTTCTGTTAGACAATAAGATGTCTGTTTGTGTCCCCTGTTTTCTGTTAGACAATAAGATGTCCGTTTGTGTCCCCTGTTTCCTGTTAGACAATAAGATGTCTGTTTGTGTCCCCTGTTTCCTGTTAGACAATAAGATGTCTGTTTGTGTCCCCTGTTTTCTGTTAGACAATTAGATGTCTGTTTGTGTCCCCTGTTTTCTGTTAGACAATAAGATGTCTGTTTGTGTCCCCTGTTTCCTGTTAGACAATAAGATGTTCGTTTGTGTCCCCTGTTTTCTGTTATACAGTAAGATGTCCGTTTGTGTCCCCTGTTTTCTGTTATACAATAAGATGTCTGTTTGTGTCCCCTGTTTACTGTTAGACAATAAGATGTCCGTTTGTGTCCCCTGTTTACTGTTATACAATAAGATGTCTGTTTGTGTCCCCTGTTTCCTGTTAGACAATAAGATGTCCGTTTGTGTCCCCTGTTTCCTGTTAGACAATAAGATGTTCGTTTGTGTCCCCTGTTTCCTGTTAGACAATAAGATGTTCGTTTGTGTCCCCTGTTTTCTGTTAGACAGTAAGATGTCTGTTTGTGTCCCCTGTTTTCTGTTATACAATAAGATGTCTGTTTGTGTCCCCTGTTTCCTGTTAGACAATAAGATGTCTGTTTGTGTCCCCTGTTTTCTGTTATACAATAAGATGTTCGTTTGTGTCCCCTGTTTCCTGTTATACAATAAGATGTCTGTTTGTGTCCCCTGTTTCCTGTTAGACAATAAGATGTCTGTTTGTGTCCCCTGTTTTCTGTTATACAATAAGATGTTCGTTTGTGTCCCCTGTTTCCTGTTAGACAATAAGATGTCTGTTTGTGTCCCCTGTTTTCTGTTATACAATAAGATGTCTGTTTGTGTCCCCTGTTTTCTGTTAGACAATAAGATGTCTGTTTGTGTCCCCTGTTTACTGTTAGACAGTAAGATGTCTGTTTGTGTCCCCTGTTTTCTGTTATACAATAACAGTCAACGACAGCCGTGGAAACCCATTGCGTAAGTCAGTCTTTCAGTCCAATCCAGTCAGTCTCTCAGTCCAACCCAGTCAGTCTATCAGTCCAACCCAGTCAGTCTATCAGTCCAACCCAGTCAGTCTGTCAGTCCAACCCAGTCAGTCTTTCAGTCCAACCCAGTCAGTCTTTCAGTCCAACCCAGTCAGTCTGTCAGTCTATCAGTCCAACCCAGTCAGTCTATCAGTATGTCAGTCTGTCAGTAATAGCGATGTCCATTTGTGTCCCCTGTTTTTTGTTATGCAATAAGAGGCAAACTACAAGAAAATCATTGATGAAGAAGATTAGGAAAAGACAGGCAACATTTATAGGCCATTTTATGAGGAAAGGGGAATCGGAGCACCTGGTCACAACAGGAAAGCTGGAGGGAAAGAGAGCACCAGGTAGACCAAGGGAAAAAATGTAAGACGGACTTGCAGAGTGGCCGAGGACAAACATGGTGGAAGATGTGCTTGCGGCAACAAGGGACAGATGCATATGGAGGGCCATGATCGCCAACGCCATGTGGCAAGGCATTTGATGATGAACAAGATGTGTTTACTTGGTGTTGTTTCTTTCTTTCTTTCTTTTCTTTCTTCTTTCTTTCTTTCTTTCTTTCATTCATTCATTCTTCTTTCTTTCTTTCTTTCTTTCATTCTTTCTTTCTTTCTTTCTTTCTTTCTTCTTCTTCTTTCATTCTTTGTTTCTTTCTTTCATTCATTCTTTCTTTCTTTCTTTCCTTCTTTCTTTCTTTCTTCCCTTCTTTCTTTCCTTCTTTCTTTCCTTCTTTCTTTCTTTTTTCCTTCTTTCTTTCCTTCTTTCTTTCTTTCATTCATTCTTTGTTTCTTTCTTCTTTCTTTTTTGTGTTTCTTTCTTTGTTTCTTTTTTTTCTTTCTTTCATTCATTCTTTGCTTATATCTTTCTTTCTTGCTTTCTTTCTTTTTTACTTTCTTTCTTTCTTTCTTTTGTGCTTCTTTGTTTGTTTGTTTGTTTGCTGTCCCATCCTTTAAGCCACTTCACTGCTCATAAAGTTTAGAATCGCTGTTCACAATGCTGTGATGATGTATGACGATGGCAATGTTGATCATGATGCAGTGCACTTTTATTGTGGACTGAGACTGAGTGACAGGACTGTGCTCTACACGTTCTATCATCATATATCCTGCTGTCAACCAGGCTTGGGAGATAGGGACATCTGCCCCCTTGATCAGGAAATTGGACCAACAGCCTCAACTATGCGTGCGTGAAGTAGCTGAGACTCGGTGTGTTGCTCCAGTTTATCCAATGAGCCCGAGCACATTCGGTCAATTCTGGATAGAAGAGAGAGACAGAGAGACACAGACAGAGAGAGAGAGACATAGACAAAGAGAGAGAGACCTAGACAGAGAGAGAGAGACATAGACAGAGACAGAGAGACACAGACAGAGAAAGAGAGACAGAGAGAGAGACATAGACAGAGACAGAGAGACACAGACAGAGAGACATAGACAGAGACAGACAGAGACAGAGAGACATAGACAGAGACAGAGAGACACAGACAGAGAGAGAGACAGAGATAGAGAAGCATAGACAGAGACAGAGAGACATAGACACAGAGAGAGAGAGATAGAGACAGAGAAACAGAGACATAGACACAGAGAGAGAGACAGAGAGGCATAGACAGAGACAGAGAGACACAGACAGAGACAGAGGCAGACAGAGACAGAGAGACGTAGACAGAGAGAGAGAGACAGAGAGGCATAGACAGAGACAGAGAGGCATAGACAGAGACAGAGAGACAGAGACAGAGAGACATAGACAGAGACAGAGAGACATAGACAGAGACAGAGAGGCATAGACAGAGACAGAGAGACATAGACAGAGACAGAGACATAGACAGAGACAGAGACAGAGACAGAGACATAGACACAGAGACAGAGAGAGACAGAGACAGAGAGACAGAGACAGAGACAGACAGACATAGACAGACAGAGAGAGGTGTTAGCAAGATATTCTCAGCTGTGTCTGGTTTCTGGATGTGTTCCATATTTGGGTCAAAGTTGTGGATTGTTTTGAGAAGGTCGGAACGCATAAGTTTGGAAAATGTTTACCTTGTGGACAAGAATTAAACACAAGGTATTATACCTGAAGGCACCGTAAGGTCTGATGTCTTGACTTCAATGTACGTCCGCAATATGAAATCTGGTCTCTTCATTATCCGACTCCACGCTCCAATTTAGAGGATCATAGTCCTTTTAAAACTTCGCCAGTGCATCGGCTTGTTCGCCAAGGCAAGAACTCTGTCAGATATTTGCAGGTATATTTGAATGGAACGCATGTGGAATTGTCCTAGTGCAATGAATATCTCTTGGTCAAACTCCAAACTCCGAACTGTGTGATTTAAAGTAAATTAAAGAAATTGACTGGCATCCATTCATCATCATCATCATCATCATCATCATGTGCCCTGCCGCATGGCGTTGGCGATCATGGCCCTCCGTATGCATCTATCCCTTGTCGCTGCAAGTACTGACAGGCATCCACGTTCAGATATTTTTCACATAAATATAAAGAAAAACTGAAAAGGAAGAAAACAAAGAAATAGATGTCTGTGTCTAGTCAAATAACTGAGAGATCTATGTGAAAAAAATGATGTGCTATAATGTCGTTAATTCTATCATCTGTACAACTGTCTCTGTGTGTGAGAAGGGGTCCCGTGTTTTGTGTCTTCCATCACACATACCTTTGTTTCTTCCATCACACATACCTTTGTTTCTTCCATCACACATACCTTTGTGTCTTCCATCACACATACCTTTGTGTCTTCCATCACACATACCTTTGTTTCTTCCATCACACATACCTTTGTTTCTTCCATCACACATACCTTTGTGTCTTCCATCACACATATCTTTGTGTCTTCCATCACACATACCTTTGTTCTTCCATCACACATACCTTTGTTTCTTCCATACACAATTACCTTTGTGTCTTCCATCACACATATCTTTGTGTCTTCCATCACACATACCTTGTTTCTTCCATCACACATACCTTTGTTTCTTCCATCACACATACCTTTGTTTCTTCCATCACACATACCTTTGTTTCTTCCATCACACATACCTTTGTTTCTTCCATCACACATACCTTTCTTTCTTCCATCACACATACCTTTGTTTCTTCCATCACACATACCTTTCTTTCTGAGTTCAGGTTCGGAATGTGTTCAAGACGGATTATCGCACAATTCCACATGCGCTTCATCCAAACATGCCAGCAATTATCCGGCAGGCGGGGTGAGGGGAGGGGGGTAGGGTGGGAGCGGAGAAGAAACCCATAAAACACTGTGCTGACACCACCACAATGCTGGAAACTTTAAGATGGCCAAGGAACGTGCCTCGATATTTCATTTCAGTAATGACCATGCCACATTTAACTCACTATGTACGGCCTGTCCTCATCGCCAGCTAACATATTACGAAATACTTAACCCATGCCTGACCAGCTGTTAGCAAGGCCTCACAGAGAGAGGTTAGGGTCCTGCCTTTTCTGTGCTACTGTTGTATCTGTCCCTGTCCCGTCACATCCAGCCACAACCTCCTGTCACACTGGTCACGACAACACAGGATATAACAACATTACCTAAACCAGGGATGTCAGCCTCCTGTCACAATGGTCACGACAACACAGGATTATAACAACATTACCTAAACCAGGGACGTCAGCCTCCTGTCACACTGGTCACGACAACACAGGATTATAACAACATTACCTAAACCAGGGACGTCAGCCTCCTGTCACACTGGTCACGACAACACAGGATTATAACAACATTACCTAAACCAGGGATGTCAGCCTCCTGTCACACTGGACACGAAAACACAAGATATAACAACATTACCTAAACCAGGGACGTCAGCCTCCTGTCACACTGGTCACGACAACACAAGATATAACAACATTACCTAAACCAGGGACGTCAGCCTCCTGTCACAAGGTCATGGCAACACAGGATTATAACAACATTACCTAAACCAGGGACGTCAGCCTCCTGTCACAATGGTCACGGCAACACAGGATTATAACAACATCACCTAAACCAGGATGTCAGCCTCCTGTCACACTGGTCACGACAACACAATTATAACAACATCACCTAAACCAGGGACGTCAGCCTCCTGTCACAATGGTCACGGCAACACAGGATTATAACAACATTACCTAAACCAGGGACGTCAGCCTCCTGTCACACTGGTCACGACAACACAGGATTATAACAACATTACCTAAACCAGGGAGTCAGCCTCCTGTCACATGGTCACGACAACACAATTATAACAACATACCTAAACCAGGAACGTCAGCCTCCTGTCACACTGGTCACGACAACACAGGATTATAACAACATTACCTAAACCAGGGATGTCAGCCTCCTGTCACACTGGTCACGACAACACAATTATAACAACATTACCTAAACCAGGGAGTCAGCCTCCTGTCACACTGGTCACGACAACACAGGATTATAACAACATTACCTAAACCAGGACGTCAGCCTCCTGTCACACTGGTCACGACAACACAGGATTATAACAACATTACCTAAACCAGGGATGTCAGCCTCCTGTCACACTGGTCACGACAACACAGGATTATAACAACATACCTAAACCAGGGAGTCAGCCTCTGTCACACTGGTCACGGCAACACAGGATATAAAACATTACCTAAACCAGGGACGTCAGCTTCCTGTCACACTGGTCACGACAACACAGGATTATAACAACATTACCTAAACCAGGGACGTCAGCCTCCTGTCACACTGGTCACGGAACACAATTATAACAACATTACCTAAACCAGGGACGTCAGCCTCCTGTCACACTGGTCACGACAACACAAGATATAACAACATTACCTAAACCAGGGACGTCAGCCTCCTGTCACACTGGTCACGACAACACAGATTATAACAACATTACCTAAACCAGGGATGTCAGCCTCCTGTCACACTGGTCACGGGCAACACAGGATTATAACAAACATTACCTAAACCAGGATGTCAGCCTCCTGTCACACTGGTCACGGAACACAATTATAACAACATTACCTAAACCAGGGACGTCAGCCTCCTGTCACACTGGTCACGACAACACAAGATATAACAACATTACCTAAACCAGGGCGTCAGCCTCCTGTCACACTGGTCACGACAACACAAGATATAACAACATTACCTAAACCAGGGACGTCAGCCTCCTGTCACACTGGTCACGACAACACAAGATATAACAACATTACCTAAACCAGGGACGTCAGCCTCCTGTCACACTGGTCACGACAACACAAGATATAACAACATTACCTAAACCAGGGACGTCAGCCTCCTGTCACACTGGTCACGACAACACAGGATTATAACAACATTACCTAAACCAGGGATGTCAGCCTCCTGTCACACACGGTCATGGCAACACAGGATTATAACAACATTACCTAAACCAGGGACGTCAGCCTCCTGTCACACTGGTCACGGAACACAATTATAACAACATTACCTAAACCAGGGACGTCAGCCTCCTGTCACACTGGTCACGACAACACAAGATATAACAACATTACCTAAACCAGGGACGTCAGCCTCCTGTCACACTGGTCACGACAACACAGGATTATAACAACATTACCTAAACCAGGGATCGTCAGCCTCCTGTCACACATGGTCATCGGACAACACAGGATTATAACAACATTACCTAAACCAGGGACGTCAGCCTCCTGTCACACTGGTCACGGAAACACAGATTATAACAACATTACCTAAACCAGGGACGTCAGCCTCCTGTCACACTGGTCACGACAACACAAGATATAACAACATTACCTAAACCAGGGACGTCAGCCTCCTGTCACACTGGTCACGACAACACAGGATTATAACAACATTACCTAAACCAGGGACGTCAGCCTCCTGTCACACTGGTCACGACAACACAGATATAACAACATTACCTAAACCAGGGACGTCAGCCTCCTGTCACACTGGTCACGACAACACAGGATTATAACAACATTACCTAAACCAGGGACGTCAGCCTCCTGTCACACTGGTCACGACAACACAAGATATAACAACATTCACCTAAACCAGGGATTCAGCCTCCTGTCACACAGGTCATGGCAACACAGGATTATAACAACATTACCTAAACCAGGAACGTCAGCTCCTGTCACACTGGTCACGACAACACAGGATTATAACAACATTACCTAAACCAGGGACGTCAGCCTCCTGTCACACTGGTCACGACAACACAGATATAACACATTACCTAAACCAGGGACGTCAGCCTCCTGTCACACTGGTCACGACAACACAGGATTATACAACATCACCTAACCAGGGATGTCAGCCTCCTGTCACACTGGTCACGGAACACAATTATAACAACATTACCTAAACAGGGACGTCAGCCCAGGGACAAACAGATGACAAAGTCCCTGTGGAATGCGTGTGACACAGCACACAGTTTGGACTTTGGAGATTCTTCAACAGAGTCATACACTCGGATTATTCCGTATGCGCTCACCAAATCTTCGAATGAGATAAAAAAAAAAAAACATAGATCCTGTGTGCAGCATGTAGTTGGCGCGTGTAAAAGTGTGTGTGTGTGTGTGTGTGTGTGTGTGTGGTGGTGTGTGTGCGTGCGTGCTGTGTGTGTGTGTGTGTGTGTGTGTATGTGTTTTGTGTGTGTATTTGTGTATGTACGTGTGTATGCGTGTCTGTGTATTGTGTGTGTTCGTGTTTGCGTGTGAGTATGTGTGTTTGTGTATGTGTGTTCGTTCGTTCGTTCTTTGATTTAACGTCTTTTCATTATAAGTGATATTAGACGGAATACATACACAGTATCTGTGTGTGTGTGTGTGTGTGTGTGTGTGTGTGTGTGTGTGTGTGTGTGTGTGTGTGTGTGTGGCGTGTGTGGGGTGTGTGTGCATGTGTATGTGTTATGTCTTGTGTGTGCATGTGTGTGTATGTGTGTGTGTGTGTATGTGTGTGTGTGTGTGTGTGTGTGTGTGTGAGTGTGTGTGTGTGTGTGTGTGTGTGTGTGTGTGTGTGTGTGTGTGTGTGTGTGTGTGTGGGGTATGTGTGTGTGTGTGTGGTGTGTGTGTGGTGGGACATTAAACAATCTTTGTAAGCTGTAGACCTCCATTCTGGTGTAGATCTTTTAAAATAAATCTTGAAACATAGAACTTTATTTTGTTGGAGATTTTGTAAAGTGTTGACAAAGTTAAAAGAGCGCCCATTTCTGTAACTGTTTGTTTTGCAAGGACCTTTGTGTAGGGGTGATAAGCAGGCATGTTGTGTTGTGCTGGCAATATTTGTTATTGTTGTGTAAAGCCCAGCCGACTGCGCAGAACTATATCAGGGCTACAACAATGTCAAAAAGTGCACTATACATCACTGGAGAAAACTTGGAAAAGAAAATACAGTACACATATCAATACATCCAGTCACATAATCTAAGATTTGTTCCTGTCGTTGACCACTCCATTCGGTTTATCACCACATCACCAGACGATTTAAAAACAAACAAATCGGGATTTTTAAAAAAACAAACCCAGACACAAATTTAAGTATAACTAATGACACTAAAACGTATATAAGAACGGACCTAAATCACCAGAAACTGCTTTTGCAAATTTCGTTAGAGCCAAAAATGCACTTAATACATTTACCCAGTTATCAATTCTAAGAGAGAGTATGTTAAGGTATTATCGAACACATACAGGTGAATGGACAGGAAGGCAGAAAACGATAGGAAGTGACGCCAAAGCAAAGGAACAAGGCAGAAACAAAGAGAGTGACAGAAAAGAGAAAATTTCCAGCACAGAATTTCCTGATACTATTTATACCGAAAGAACCCCCGGCATCCCCAGGAGGGAGTGCTGGAGATACATCATACAGACAAAAGGTTGTCTGTCAGTTACAACTTTTAAGCTAACCCTTTCACTCCGCAACCCTATCCATCAACTGCAAAATCTTAACCCTTTGACTCCATCACCCTATCCACCAGCTTCGGAAGGGTGAGGGAGTCAAAGGGTTAAGTTTGGAAGCTGATGGATGAGTTGAAAGAGTCAAAGAATTAAGTTTCTACTTTGCTGGTCATCATCATCATCATCATCATCAAGTGCCTTGTCACATGCCGTTGGCGATCATGGCCTTCCATCTGTTTCTGTCCATTGTTGCCTCAAGCATATCTTCCACCCTCTTTGTCTTCAGCCACTCTGCAAGTCCGTCCAATATCTTCTCCCTGGGTCTATCTGGTGCTCTCTTTCCCTCCAGCTTTCCTGTTGTGACCAGGTGCTCCACAGGAAAACTGGAAGGAAAGCTGGTGTGGTTGACAAAGTAACATGCTGGTGGACAGGGTGCGGGAATCAAAGGACTTAATAATAGAGGGATGATGAAGATGATGATGACTGAGACAAGTGTGTACAGTGGGTTACCCCCAACGTTGGCAGTAACCAAGACAGACAGACAGACAGACAGACGGACGGACGGACAGACAGATTTCTTCCTCCACTCATCCTCACCGTTCGTGACGTGACGAAGACTGATTGCGATCCCACGTGGGCGGGGGGGGGGGGGGAGGGGAGTGGGGGAAAGGTGAGGGAGGTGAGGTAG
>JAPXFY010000015.1:83555808-83568308 GCA_030674185.1 Monoplex corrugatus
TGACCACGTACTGATCACCAGATGAGTGAGGTGTGTGGCCTGATGGATAAAACACCAATACAGGACGTGAGAAACCGGGGTTCCATTCTGCGTTAGACAAGGATTTGGTCCCATCTCCACTGAACCGTGAGTGGCGATCTGGGTGCTACTTTTTCGGATGAGACGATAAAGTGATGTCCCACGTGCAGTATACATTTAGCGCATGTGAAAGATCCCATGGCACCGACAGGGTGATACCTGGCAATATTCTGCGGACAAAAATCTGTTCTCGTAGGTAAAGAAAAATACACACATACAGAAAAGATAAGGATATAGACAGGTGGCGCAGTACCATGGTGATGTGCTTTCCCCGGGAAGAGCAACCCGCACTTCACAGAGAAATATTCCGTTGTGACCACACACCAAGAATCCATGTGGAATAACGAATAATGATGAAATACGAACATAACTTGCATTTGCCAAACATGGATTTATACAAGTATGATTTGTGAGGTGTTTTTTGGTTGGTTGGTTGGTTGGTTGGTTGGTTGGTTGGTTGGTTGGTGTTGGTTGGTTGGCTGGTTGGTTGGTTGGTTGGTTGATTGGTTGGTTGGCTGGTTGGTTGGTTGGTTGGTTGGTTGGTTGTTGTTGTTGGTTGGTTGGTTGGTTGGTTGGTTGGTTGGTTGGTTGGTGTTGGTTGGTTGTGGTTGGTTTTGTGGTTGGTTGTTGGTTGGTTGGTTGGTTGGTTGGTTGGTTGGTGGTTGGTTGGTTGGTTGGTTGGTTGTTGGTTGGTTGGTTGTTCGTTCGTTCGTTCGTTCGTTCGTTTTGTTCGTTCGTTGGTTGGCTGTTTTGTTTGTTTTGTTTTGTTTTGTTTTTAGGTATGTTGCCTACACAGTGTGAAGATGAGTATCACGATGTACCTGTACCATCAGACCAGTGCTGATGACGGTTGTGTCAAATGTGGTTTCAGTGACCTGGACGATATTGACCTGTTTTCTGGAGCCATGTCGGAGCCTGCCTTTGATGGCGGCCTGATTGGCGAAACCTTCAGCAACATGATGGCTCTGCAGTTGCACAGGCTGAGGTTTGGAGATCGATTCTTCTTCGACAACAAGAGATATTACTTCGGATTTACTGATTGTAGGTGTGCTTGTTTCATGATGGAGGCTGTATCAGTCATAACACGTCATTCTTTGGCCTTTAGTGTCTGTTTTTGATTTTTGTTGTTGTTGTTCTTGTTCTTGTTGCCGTTCTTCTTCTTGTTCTTGTTCTTGTTGTTGTTTTTGTTCTTGTTGTTGTCATTGTTGTTGTTGTTGTTACTGTTGTTGTTGTTGTTTTATTGTTGTTGTTGTTGTTGTTGCTATGTGTGTGTGTGTGTGTGTGTGTGTGTGTGTGTGTGTGTGTGTGTGTGTGTGTGTGTGTGTGTGTGTGTGTGTGTGTGTGTGTGTGTGTGTGTGTGTGTGTGTGTGGTGTGTGTGTGTGTTGTGTTGTTGATCGTGTGTGGGGTGTATTTGCTGTGTGTGCTGTGTGTGTGTTGCGTGTGTGTGTTGCTGGATGTGTGTGTGTGCTGGTGTGTGTGTGTGCTGGGTGTGTGTGTGTTGTGTGCTGTGTGTGTGTGTGTGTGTGGTGGTGTGTGTGGTGTGTGTGGTGTGTGTGTGTTGGTGTGTGTGTGTGTGCTGGTGTGTGTGTGTGTTGGGTGGTGTGTGTGTGTGGTGGATGTGTGTTGTGTGTGTGTGTTGGTGTGTGTGTGTGTTGCTGGATGTGTGTGTGTGGTGTGTGTGTGTGTGGTGTGTGTGTTGTGTGTGTGGTGTGGTGTGTGTGTGTGTGTGTGTGGTGTGTGTGTGCTGTGATGTGTGTGTTGTGTGTGTGGGTGTGGATGTTGTGTTGGATGCTGTGATGTGTGTGTGTGTGGTGTGTGCTGGATGTGTGTGTGTGTGTGTGTGGTGTGTGTGGGTGTGTGTGTGTGTGCTGGATTGTGTGTGTGTGCTGGATGTGTGTGTTGTGGTGTGTGCTGGATGTGTGTGTTGTGGTTGTGTGATGTGTTGTGTGCTGGGTGTGTGGTGTGTGGTGGATGTGTGTTGTGGTGCTGGGTGTGTGTGTGTGTGTGTGTGTGTGGTGTGTGTGTGTGTGTGTGCTGGATGTGTGTGTGTGTGCTGGATGTGTGTGGTGTGTGTGTGGTGTGTGGTTGTGTGTGTGTGGTGTGTGTGTGATGTGTGGTGTGTGTGCTGGATGTGTGTGTGGTGTGTGTGTGTGGTGTGTGTGTGTTGTGGCATGTGTGTGTGTGTGCTGGATGTGTGTGTGTGTGGTGTGCTGGATGTGTGTGTGTGGTGGTGTGTGCTGGTGTGTGTGTGTGTGTGTGTGCTGGATGTGTGTGTGCTGGTGTGTGTGTGTGTTGTGTGCTGTGATGTGTGTGTGGTTGTGTGTGGTGTGTTGGATGTGTGTGTGTGATGTGTGTTGTGTGTGTGTGCTGGTGTGTGTGTTGTGTGCTGTGTGGTGTGTGTGTGTGTGTGTGCTGGATGTGTGTGTGGTGTGGTGTGCTGGATGTGTGTGTGTGTGTGTGTGGTTGTGTGTGTGTGCTGGATGTTGTGTGTGTGTCTGTGTGATGTGTGTGTGTGGATGTGTGTGTGTGTGTGTGTGTGGATGTGGTGTGTGTGCTGGATGTGTGTGTGTGTGGGTGTGGTGTGCTGGTGTGTGTGTGTGCTGGATGTGTGTGTGTGTGCTGGATGTGTGTGTGTGATATGTGTGTGTGCTGGATGTGTGTGTGTGCTGGATGTGTGTGTGCTGGATGTGTGTGTGTGTGTGTTGTGTTGTATGTGCGCTGGATGTGTGTGTGTGCTGGATGTGTGTGTGGCTGGATGTGTGTGTGTGTGTGTGTGTGTGCTGGATGTGTGTGTGCTGGATGTGTGTGTGTGCTGGATGTGTGTGTGTGCTGGTGTGTGTGTGTGCTGGATTGTGTGTGTGTGTTGGTGTGTGTGTGTGTGTGCTGGATGTGTGTGTGTGCTGGATGTGTGTGTGTGTGTGGATGTTGTGGTGTGTGTGCTGGATGTGTGTGTGTGTGTGTTGTGTGTCTGGATGTGTGTGTGTGTGCTGGATTTTGTGTTGTGTGTGTGTGTGCTGGATGTGTGTGTGTGTGTGCTGGATGTGGTGTGTGTGCTGGATGTGTATGTGTGTGCTGGATGTGTGTGTGTGTGTGTGTGCTGGATGTGTGTGTGTGTGTGTGCTGGATGTTGTGTGTGTGCTGGATGTGTGGTGTGTGTGTGTTGGATGTGTGTGTGTGTATGCTGGTGTGTGTGTGTGTGTGTGTGCTGGATGTGTGTGTGTGCTGGATGTGTGTGTGTGTGCTGGATGTGTGTGTGTGCTGGATGTGTGTGTGTGTGCTGGATGTGTGTGTGTGTGCTGGATGTGTGTGTGTGTGCTGGATGTGTGTGTGTGCTGGATGTGTGTGTGTGTGTGTGTGCTGGATGTGTGTGTGTGCTGAGTGTGTGTGTGTGTATGTGCTGGATGTGTGTGTGTGTGCTGGATGTGTGTGTGTGTGTGTGCTGGATGTGTGTGTGTGCTGGATGTGTGTGTGTGCTGGATGTGTGTGTGTGTATGCTGGATGTGTGTGTGTGCTGGATGTGTGTGTGTGTGTGTGCTGGATGTGTGTGTGCTGGATGTGTGTGTGTGCTGGATGTGTGTGTGTGTGTGTGCTGGATGTGTGTGTGTGTGTGTGCTGGATGTGTGTGTGTGCTGGATGTGTGTGTGTGTGTGTGCTGGAAGTGTGTGTGTGTGTGCTGGATGTGTATGTGTGCTGGATGTGTGACAGATCCCGTACCGTACTGTATTGTGTCGATGATGTTACGTTAACAACTGTTCTGTAAATGCTGTAGAACCAATCAACACACAACATGTACAGACCGCACTGACTTCTGCACAGTTTGCACTTTGTTCACCAGGGATCTTCGCACTTGGACAGTTCCATATGCGCTTCACCCAAATCTGCCATAAACTAACTGGCAGACTCCTTGAGTTTGCGCAAAGCCCTATCCGTTTGCGGTGTCTTGAAATGGTGAGGGGAGTGGTGCAGAGGAGATGTATGAAACAGTAAGTTGACACCAGCAGAATGATGGACACATTCATGTAAGTTGACACCAGCAGAATGATGGACACATTCATGTAAGTTGACACCAGCAGAATGATGGACACATTCATGTAAGTTGACACCAGCAGAATGATGGACACATTCATGTAAGTTGACACCAGCAGAATGATGGACACATTCATGTAAGTTGACACCAGCAGAATGAGGGACACATTCATGTAAGTTGACACCAGCAGAATGAGGGACACATTCATGTAAGTTGACACCAGCAGAATGAGGGACACATTCATGTAAGTTGACACCAGCAGAATGAGGGACACATTCATGTAAGTTGACACCAGCAGAATGAGGGACACATTCATGTAAGTTGACACCAGCAGAATGATGGACACATTCATGTAAGTTGACACCAGCAGAATGAGGGACACATTCATGTAAGTTGACACCAGCAGAATGAGGGACACATTCATGTAAGTTGACACCAGCAGAATGATGGACACATTCATGTAAGTTGACACCAGCAGAATGAGGGACACATTCATGTAAGTTGACACCAGCAGAATGAGGGACACATTCATGTAAGTTGACACCAGCAGAATGAGGGACACATTCATGTAAGTTGACACCAGCAGAATGATGGACACATTCATGTAAGTTGACACCAGCAGAATGAGGGACACATTCATGTAAGTTGACACCAGCAGAATGAGGGACACATTCATGTAAGTTGACACCAGCAGAATGAGGGACACATTCATGTAAGTTGACATCAGCAGAATGAGGGACACATTCATGTAAGTTGACACCAGCAGAATGATGGACACATTCATGTAAGTTGACACCAGCAGAATGATGGACACATTCATGTAAGTTGACACCAGCAGAATGAGGACACATTCATGTAAGTTGACACCAGCAGAATGATGGACACATTCATGTAAGTTGACACCAGCAGAATGATGGACACATTCATGTAAGTTGACACCAGCAGAATGAGGGACACATTCATGTAAGTTGACACCAGCAGAATGAGGGACACATTCATGTAAGTTGACACCAACAGAATGATGGACACATTCATGTAAGTTGACACCAGCAGAATGATGGACACATTCATGTAAGTTGACACCAGCAGAATGATGGACACAATCATGTGGGCAACCAACGGGCCAATCACCTTGTTCCCTCACTAAGTGCATTTGATGCTGGAAAACACATTTTCTGATCAGCCCAACAAGAATCTCAAACTGTGTCTGAAAATGTTGACTGCCATACATTATTGGGCCTGTACGGTGGTGGTGGTGATGATGGTGATGATGATGGTGATGATGATGGTGATGATGGTGATGGTGGTGATGATGGTGATGATGGTGATGGTGATGGTGATGATGGTGATGATGGTGATGATGGTGATGGTGATGGTGATGATGGTGATGATGATGGTGATGATGGTGATGATGATGGTGATGATGGTGATGGTGGTGGTGGTGGTGGTGGTGGTGATGGTGGTGATGGTGGTAATGGTGGTGATGATGATGGTGATGGTGGTGATGATAATGGTGATGATGATGATGGTGGTGATGATGATGATGGTGATGGTGATGATATGATGATGATGATGGTGATGATGATGGTGATGATGGTGATGATAATGACGACGACGACGACGATGACGACGATGATGATGGTGATGACGCTTATGAGGATGATGACGTGTTGGGGGTGGTGGTGGTGGTGGTTGTATACCATACTGATTTAGCCACACACGCCGTGCAGGGCAGGTGAGGTTGATACGCAGCATACGACTGTCCCACCTGTTGTGTCTGACCACCCGTGTACCAAGCATCCAGACAAACGTCTTCAAGATACAACAACGGGGGTGAGTGGGTGCCTTAATGATGCTGTGTGTGTGTGTGTGTGTGTGTGTGTCTGTGTATGTGTGTGTGTGTGTGTGTGTGTGTGTGTGTGTCTGTGTGTGTGTGTCTGTGTGTGTGTGTCTGTGTGTGTGTGTGTGTGTGTCTGTGTGTGTGGTGTGTGTGTGTGTGTGTGTGTGTGTGTGGTGTGTATGTCTGTGTGTATGTGTGTGTGTGTGTGTGTGTGTGTGTGTGTGTGTGTGTGTGTGTGTGTGTGTGTGTGGTGTGGTGTGTGTGTGGTGTGTGTGTGTATATATATATATGTGTGTGTGTGTGTATGTGTGTGTATATATATATGTGTGTGTGTATGTGTGTGTGTGTATGATGTGTGTGTGTGTTTGTGTGTGTATATATGTGTGTGTGTATGTGTGTGTATGTGTGTGTATGTATGTGTGTGTGTGTGTGTGTGTGTGTGTGTGTGTGTGTGTGTATGGTGTGTGTGTATGTGTGTGTATGGTGTGTGTGTATGGTGTGTGTGTGTGTGTGTGTGTGTGTGTGTATGGTGTGTGTGTGTGTGTGTGTGTGTGTGTGTGTGTATGGTGTGTGTATGTGTGTGTGTATGTGTGTGTGTGTGTGTGTATGGTGTGTGTGTGTGTGTGTGTGTGTGTGTGTGTGTGTGTATGGTGTGTGTGTGGGGTGTGTGTGTGTGTGTTGTATGGTGTGTGTGTGTGTGTGTGTGTGTGTGTGTGTGTGTGTGTGTGTGTGTGTATGTGTGTGTGTGTGTGTGTGTGTGTGTGTATGTGTGTGGTGTGCTCGACGGGCTGTAGGCTGCTGTAGTTTTCACTTCAATGTTGAAGTTTTCGCACATGTCATGGAATTCGTCATTACTGAATTCTCTGCCACTGTCACTTATCAGTACTTTTGGTGGACCATGCACTGCAGTCCAGTACTTCATGAAGTTGTGCACTATGACTGATGACTGCTTCTGATTATTGCAGCAGCACTGAATCTGGTAAATTGGTCAATCGTGTGAAGGTACCAGACATTTTTGCCAAGCTCATGTAGATCAACAGCCACTGTTTGATTGTAGTCATCTGCCAAAGGCATTCCTGCTGATGGTTTTGGTGGTGTTTTTCTGTGTGGAGCACATACATCACACTCTTCTACTAACTCTGTCATTTTCTTAAACAAATCTATGTCTTTGATTCCAGCATTCTGCATTAACTTCTTCAGGTTCTCTGCTGAAGCATGCCCAAACTGTTTGTGAAGTTTCAGAAGTTGTTTGTTCTTTTTCATTTAGATTTTCCAAGGTCAGCAGGATTTCACCATCGTTTTGCATCACTTGTTTGTTTCCGACAATGTCAATACAGTAATGTCCAGTTGAAGTGTAGTGTAGCTCCACAGGTTGTTTTACATCGCTTGTTTGTTTCCGACAATGTCAATACAGTAATGTCCAGTTGTAGTGTAGTGTAGCTCCACAGGTTGTTTTACATCGCTTGTTTGTTTCCGACAATGTCAATACAGTAATGTCCAGTTGAAGTGTAGTAATGTCCAGTTGAAGTGTAGTAATGTCCAGTTGAAGTGTAGTAATGTCCAGTTGAAGTGTAGTGTAGCTCCACAGGTTGTTTTGCATCACTTGTTTGTTTCCGACAATGTCAATACAGTAATGTCCAGTTGAAGTGTAGTAATGTCAGTGTAGTAATGTCCAGTTGAAGTGTAGTAATGTCAATACAGTAATGTCCAGTTGAAGTGTAGTAATGTCAGTGTAGTAATGTCCAGTTGAAGTGTAGTAATGTCAGTGTAGTAATGTCCAGTTGAAGTGTAGTAATGTCAATGCAATAATGTCCAGTTGAAGTGTAGTGTAGCTCCACAGGTTGTTTTACATCGCTTGTTTGTTTCCGACAATGTCAATACAGTAATGTCCAGTTGAAGTGTAGTAATGTCAGTGTAGTAATATCAGTGTAATAATGTCCAGTTGAAGTGTAGTGTAGCTCCACAGGTTGTTGAAACATCGCTTGTTTGTTTCCGACAATGTCAATACAGTAATGTCCAGTTGAAGTGTAGTAATGTCAGTGTAGTAATATCAGTGTAATAATGTCCAGTTGAAGTGTAGTAATGTCAGTGTAGTAATGTCAGTGTAGTAATGTCAGTGTAGTAATGTCAGTGTAGTAATGTCCAGTTGAAGTGTAGTAATGTCCAGTTGAAGTGTAGTAATGTCAATGTAATAATGTCCAGTTGAAGTGTAGTAATGTCCAGTTGAAGTGTAGTAATGTCAATGTAATAATGTCCAGTTGAAGTGTAATAATGTCCAGTTGTAGTGTAGCTCCACAGGTTGTTGAAACATCGTGGATTTGTCACTGGACATATCCAGAACAGTTCCTGCTTTCTTCAAAGAATCCTTGCTCAGCAAGAATGGAAGTTCTATATCCACAACTTCTGTTTCAATATTACACTTTGTTTTGCCAATCTGAGTTGGGATTGTCGCATTCATGTATGAGCGCACTTGAGCATCATCTCCAAACCTGAAAATCTTTGTACATGCCTTTTTCTTGATGACTTTCTTTTGATCTTCTTGTAGTCTGTTCACATACTGATCAAACCATTTCTTGCCACAGACAGTTTTAGTATATGCTGTATCAATAACTGCACAACCATAAGATTCTCTCATCGGTATCTCATTCTCTGCTCTGTGTTCTTTAGTGAATAATGTCAAGTTGCACTGTTCTTCACATTCTTCATAATGTTCAATGTCATTGTCTGTCATTCTCAATTGTTCTTTGTGTGGGCAGTGTTTGGCCCAGTGAAACACTGACTGGCAAACAGCACACTTTGTTCTTCTTCTATTTCTGTCCGGTGGGTTAGAGCCTCTTGGAACTTTATTCTTTGGCGATGTTCTTTGATCACTGGAACTACGTGGACCTGGAAATCTACTTCCTCTGTATCTTGTACTGTTCTTTGTCACAAATGCTTCTTCTTGTTTTACTGTGACTTCATCCTCAACTTTGGCTCCTGAATGACCTCCAAAAATTCTCTTCAACGCTGACTTCATAGAAGAAAATTTTCTACCAGATGCTGCGGTCAACACTAACTGTTTTTCTTTTTCTGTCAAACCTGCATTGTTCACTTTATCACTTCCGCTTCTCCCGTTGCCAAGTTATTTTCTTAGTTACTGGTGTCATCAAGTTTTCCAAGCATGCACTGTTCCGATATCGTCTATCGTCATCAGTTTGTTTGTTTGTTTGATTGATCAGTTGTCCTCTGTACAGACAGTGAGTGCTGTCCACTAAAGCTGGCACTGAACCAGCACACATTGTATGTTTGGTAAGCCACACTTCTTGACAATGTCAAGGCTGGCATTTGGTCTTGGCACACTGATGTTGAACATCTTGAGCATAATAGTAGTACTCACATATCGGCGGCAGATATTCCAGAATGGACAGAAATTACAAATTGTCAGTAAGACTGTGGGATGAAACCGGATATTCTTCAATCCCATTCGTCAAAAAAATGGCTCCTGCACCAAAGATGTGAAAACAAGAATTTGCATGGCAAAACAAAAAAATGGTCCGGTTAAACAACGTATGGAACGACAGAGGGCTTCCCAAAGATTTAATACTACTACAAATCCTGAAAATTTTGGTTTGGCCTGTTTTAATGTATGGTCGCGAAGCCTGGACACTAAGAAAAGACAAAGAAAATAAACTGAATGCAGCAGAAATGTGGCTCTATAGACGACTTCTCAGAGTCAAATGGACAGACAGAAGAACAAACGGCAGCGTGTTAAAGGAACTGAATGTCAGGCGCCAGCTGCTGACAGAGATCAACAAAGAAAGCTAAAACACGTAGGCCATGCGATCAGAAACACCAAAACAGATCTGATATCAACGGTCCTGCAGGGGAAAGTTGAGGCGGGCAGAAGACAGTGACGACCACACACATCTTATTTCAACAATATCGCTGATGTCTGTGGTGTGGGGATCCAGAAGGTCACCCACAGATGTCTGTGGTCTGGAGATCCAGAAGGTCACCCATAGATGTCTGTGGTGTGGGGATCCAGAAGGTCACCCATAGATGTCTGTGGTCTGGAGATCCAGAAGGTCACCCATAGATGTCTGTGGTCTGGAGATCCAGAAGGTCACCCACAGATGTCTGTGGTCTGGAGATCCAGAAGGTCACCCACAGGTGTCTCAATCGTGTTACCTGGAGAAAACGTGTGACGTTGAGAGTGGTTCTACCGCCGATACCGGCGAGGGAGAGAGATGAGAGATGAGATTGAGAGAGATTCATAAAAAAAATTCTAATCAAACTCACTGTACCGTATGAAAGTAGAATGGAGGAAGCCCATATCTACAAGACTGAAGGGCATGCCAGTCAAGCCAGCAGCTTGAGGAAGACTGGCTTTCAAAGCAAAGTCCTCACCAGGAAGACTGGCTTTCAAAGCAAAGTCCTCACCAGGAAGACAGGCTTTCAAAGCAAAGTCCTCACCAGGAAGACAGGCTTTCACAGCAAAGTCCTCACCAGGAAGACTGACTTTCACAGCAAAGTCCTCACCAGGAAGACTGACTTTCACAGCAAAGTCCTCACCAGGAAGACTGGCTTTCAAAGCAAAGTCCTCACCAGGAAGACTGGCTTTCAAAGCAAAGTCCTCACCAGGAAGACAGGCTTTCAAAGCAAAGTCCTCACCAGGAAGACTGGCGTTCAAAGCAAAGTCCTCACCAGGAAGACTGACTTTCACAGCAAAGTCCTCACCAGGAAGACTGACTTTCACAGCAAAGTCCTCACCAGGAAGACTGGCTTTCAAAGCAAAGTCCTCACCAGGAAGACTGGCGTTCAAAGCAAAGTCCTCACCAGGAAGACTGGCTTTCACAGCAAAGTCCTCACCAGGAAGACTGCCTTTCACAGCAAAGTCCTCACCAGGAAGACTGACTTTCACAGCAAAGTCCTCACCAGGAAGACTGACTTTCACAGCAAAGTCCTCACCAGGAAGACTGACTTTCACAGCAAAGTCCTCACCAGGAAGACTGGCGTTCAAAGCAAAGTCCTCACCAGGAAGACTGGCGTTCAAAGCAAAATCCTCACCAGGAAGACTGGCGTTCAAAGCAAAGTCCTCACCAGGAAGACTGGCTTTCAAAGCAAAGTCCTCACCATAGAAGTTGGAGCAAGGCAGGGCGGGAGTGATCGGCACATCTGCCAGTGACGTCATAAAACGTTTGGATTTCTGGGAAAGAGAGGACCAGAGTCCTAAAGGCAATGGCAGAAGAAGCCGAGAAGGATTCCAGTGGGATCTGTTTGAGGAAGAACAAAAGTGAACTTCAAGAGACTCCAAGGTCCCTGTATATTGCAGGTGGCCGATAGCTAACTGGCTAAGACATCTGTCACAAGGGTCACTTGACCTTTAGACACCCGACCACCCGGGAGGCACAGGTTCAAACCCAGATGTATAAAAAGAGCGACAGCGACCAGTCGCCGTGGTGTAGTGGTTAATGCAACGGATTACTGACTGGAAGGTTATGAGTTCGAATCCCATCTGTCCCTTCAAAAATTGTTGTGGGATTTTTCCAGCCAGCTCCCACTCAGAGTTGAGCGTGCATTTGGACAACACAGTCGAGTTTCATCCACTTCACGGAAGCTTCATTGTGGGTGTTGCTAATACATTCTGAACAACACCGCAGGTGTCTGTATCTTTCGGACCTGGTTGACGCCAGGATATATTACGATATTAAGCGTAGAATACAGCCCTGTCACGCAGTCTCAATCCTAGATGGCACACCATAGCACCATGATAGTCATCCTCATCGACACCAACATCATGGCAGTGTAAAAACTGTGCCGTCTTTTATGGCGATCAAAGTGATGTAAAAAGACAGACAAAGAGAAGGAAGGGGGGGGGGGGGTAAAAGTAACCTCCCAAAGTGCGATGATCCAAAGAGAGACAGAGAAAGAAAGAGACAGACAGACAGAGACAGAGAGAGAGAAACAGAGAGAAAGGGGGAGAGGGAGAAAAAGAAAAAAGAGAGAGAAACAGGGAGAGAGAGAGGGAGAAACAGAGAGAGAGAGGGAGAACAGAGAGAGAGAGGGGGGGAACAGAGAGAGACAGAGAGAATGGCGACAAGAGAGGAAAGTCATGACCTGGATATGGACTGACCCCCTCAGAGTGTCAGGAGTTAAGTGCCCAAACACTTACACCACAGGGGGCCTTCTCTGATGAAGACCTTCAGCTGTCCAGCTGGTGGCCATTGTGCCGTTAACACCTATGTAAACACAGGACGACTGGAACAGTCATTGGAACAATCACACTTTGTTAAAGGGTACACACAAAGTATGTCTGACAAAATGGGACTGGTGACGAGTTCATGCATTGATTCGGTCATTGTGAACTTAACACAGGTCATTGTGAACTTAACACAGGTCACTATGAACTTAATACAGGTCACTATGAACTTAATACAGGTCACTATGAACTTAATACAGGTCACTATGAACTTAATACAGGTCATTGTGAACTTAACACAGGTCACTATGAACTTAATACAGGTCACTATGAACTTAATACAGGTCATTGTGAACTTAACACAGGTCACTATGAA
>JAPXFY010000015.1:83578308-83580808 GCA_030674185.1 Monoplex corrugatus
AGTTGTCCTTGAGCGGTGAATGGAGAGGGAAGAATGTAGTTGTCCTTGAGCGGTGAATGGAGAGGGAACAATGTAGTTGTCCTTGAGGGTGATGGAGAGGGAAGAATGTAGTTGTCCTTGAGGGGTGGATGGATAGGGAAGAATGTAGTTGTCCTTGAGGGTGAATGGAGAGGGAAGAATGTAGTTGTCCTTGAGGGTGAATGGAGAGGGAAGAATGTAGTTGTCCTTGAGGGGTGATGGAGAGGGAAGAATGTAGTTGTCCTTGAGGGGTGAATGGAGAGGGAAGACTGTAGTTGTCAATGAGGGATGGATGGAGAGGGAAGAATGTAGTTGTCCTTGAGGGGTGGATGGAGAGGAAAGAATGTAGTTGTCCTTGAGGGGTGAATGGAGAGGGAAGAATGTAGTTGTCCTTGAGGGGTGGATGAAAAGGGAAGAATGTAGTTGTCCTGAGCGGTGAATGGAGAGGGAAGAATGTAGTTGTCCTTGAGGGGTGAATGGAGAGGGAAGAATGTAGTTGTCCTTGAGCGGTGAATGGAGAGGGAAGAATGTAGTTGTCCTTGAGGGGTGAATGGAGAGGGAAGAATGTAGTTGTCCTTGAGGGGTGGATGGAGAGGGAAGAATGTAGTTGTCCTTGAGGGGTGAATGGAGAGGGAAGACTGTAGTTGTCAATGAGGGATGGATGGAGAGGGAAGAATGTAGTTGTCCTTGAGGGGTGGATGGAGAGGAAAGAATGTAGTTGTCCTTGAGGGTGAATGGAGAGGGAAGAATGTAGTTGTCCTTGAGGGGTGATGAAAAGGGAAGAATGTAGTTGTCCCTGAGCGGTGAATGGAGAGGGAAGAATGTAGTTGTCCTTGAGGGGTGAATGGAGAGGGAAGAATGTAGTTGTCCTTAGAGGGTGGATGGAGAGGGAAGAATGTAGTTGTCCTTGAGGGGTGGATGGAGAGGGAAGAATGTAGTTGTCCTTGAGGGGTGGATGGAGAGGGAAGAATGTAGTTGTCCTTGAGGGGTGAATGGAGAGGGAAGAATGTAGTTGTCCTTGAGGGGTGAATGGAGAGGGAAGACTGTAGTTGTCCTTGAGGGTTGAGTGGAGAGGGAAGAATGTAGTTGTCCTTGAGGGGTGAATGGAGAGGGAAGAATGTAGTTGTCCTTGAGGGGTGAATGGAGAGGGAAGACTGTAGTTGTCCTTGAGGGGTGAGTGGAGAGGGAAGACTGTAGTTGTCCTTGAGAGGTGAATGGAGAGGGAAGACTGTAGTTGTCCTTGAGGGGTGAATGGAGAGGGAACAATGTAGTTGTCCTTGAGGGGTGAATGGAGAGGGAAGAATGTAGTTGTCCTTGAGGGGTGAATGGAGAGGGAAGATTGTAGTTGTCCTTGAGGGGTGACTGGAGAGGGAATAATGTAGTTGTTCTTGAGGGGTGAATGGAGAATAATAATAATAATTATTACAATATTTATATAGCGCAAAATCTCGATAAAAATCAAATCTAAGCGCTGAACATACACTTACACACGTGCGCACACACACGCACACACACACACACACACGCACACGGCTATAAATGGGGAAAAAGAATAAAAGCAATGGAAAATTATAGAGAGCATATTATATACAAATATATATTACAATGTGATTCCCCTCCGAGTGGAGACAGGCTGCAGAGGGGAGATGAGTGAGGTCAGGATTTTATGCAGAGGAGAAAAGGTGAGTTTTGAGAGCGGACTTGAAGGAGACAAAAGTAGGTTGCTGACGGACAGAGAGAGGAAGTTTGTTCCAGGAAAGTGGACCAGAAACAGAGAAGGCTCGTGGACCATAGGTATTGAGCTTGGTGCGTGGAAAGCGAAAAGTCAGAGGATCGGAGGCAGAGCGGAGGGTACGTGAGGGAACATAGATCTCAAGTAGGCTTGACAGGTAATCGGGGGCTGCGTTATTGAGGCTTTTGTAGCACATGGTGTCTAGTTTGTACTGTATGCGCTTTGATACAGGGAGCCAGTGAAGTTGTGCCAGGAGAGGAGATATGTGGTCAGCTTTTTTCTTTTTGAGTACAAGGCGTGCAGCATTGTTTTGAATGCGCTGTAGGATGTGAATGGTGGAAGCAGGAAGACCAGACAGGAGTGAATTGCAATAGTCAATGCGAGACATTATGAAGGAAAGAATGTAGTTGTCCTTGACGGGTGAATGGAGAGGGAAGACTGTAGTTGTCCTTGAGGGGTGAATAGAGAGGGAAGAATGTAGTTGTCCTTGAGGGGTGAGTGGAGAGGGAAGAATGTAGTTGTCCTTGAGAGGTGACTGGAGGGGAAGAATGTAGTTGTCCTTGAGGGGTGGATGGAGAGGGAAGATTGTAGTTGTTCTTGAGGGGTGAATGGAGAGGGAATAATGTAGTTGTCCTTGAGGGGTGAGTGGAGAGGGAAGAATGTAGTTGTCCTTGAGGGTGTGAATGGATGAGAGAGAAGAATGTAGTTGTCCTTGAGGGGTGAATGGAGAGGGAAGAATGATTGTCCTTG
>JAPXFY010000015.1:83590808-83613308 GCA_030674185.1 Monoplex corrugatus
TATCATGCAAACAGCCATAATCATCACGTTGAAAACAGCGTGGTTATCATGTAAACAGCCATAATCATCACGTTGAAAACAGCGTGGTTATCATACAAACAGCCATAATCATCACGTTGAAAACACCGTAGTTATCATACAAACAGCCATAATTATCACGTTGAAAACACCGTGGTTATCATACAAACAGCCATAATCATCACGTTGAAAACACGTGGTTATCATGTAAACAGCCATAATCATCACGTTGAAAACAGCGTGGTTATCATACAAACAGCCATAATCATCACGTTGAAAACAGCGTGGTTATCATACAAACAGCCATAATCATCACGTTGAAAACAGCGTGGTTATCATACAAACAGCCATAATTATCACGTTGAAAACAGCGTGGTTATCATACAAACAGCCATAATCATCACGTTGAAAACAGCGTTGTTATCATACAAACATCTATAATCATCACGTTGAAAACAGCGTGGTTATCATACAAACAGCCATAATCATCACGTTGAAAACACCGTTGTTATCATACAAACATCTATAATCATCACGTTGAAAACAGCGTAGTTATCATACAAACAGCCATAATCATCACGTTGAAAACAGCGTGGTTATCATGCAAACAGCCATAATCATCACGTTGAAAACAGCGTGGTTATCATGACAAACAGCCATAATCATCACGTTGAAAACAGCGTGGTTATCATACAAACAGCCATAATCATCACGTTGAAAACAGGTGGTTATCATACAAACAGCCATAATCATCACGTTGAAAACAGCGTGGTTATCATGACAAACAGCCATAATCATCACGTTGAAAACACCGTGGTTATCATGAAACAGCCTAATCATCACGTTGAAAACACGTGGTTATCATACAAACAGCCATAATCATCACGTTGAAACACGTGGTTATCATACAAACAGCCATAATCATCACGTTGAAAACACGTGTGTTATCATACAAACAGCCATAATCATCACGTTGGAAAACAGCGTGGTTATCATTACAAACAGCCATAATCATCACGTTGAAAACAGCGTGGTTATCATACAAACAGCCATAATCATCACGTTGAAAACAGCGTGGTTATCATAAACAGCCATAATCATCACGTTGAAAACACCGTAGTTATCATACAAACAGCCATAATCATCACGTTGAAAACACGTGGTTATCATACAAACAGCCATAATCATCACGTTGAAAACACCGTAGTTATCATACAAACAGCCATAATCATCACGTTGAAAACAGCGTGTTATCATACAAACAGCCATAATCATCACGTTGAAAACAGCGTGGTTATCATACAAACAGCCATAATCATCACGTTGAAAACACGTGGTTATCATACAAACAGCCATAATCATCACGTTGAAAACACCGTGGTTATCAGTAAAACAGCCATAATCATCACGTTGAAAACAGCGTGGTTATCATACAAACAGCCATAATCATCACGTTGAAAACACCGTGGTTATCATACAAACAGCCATAATCATCACGTTGAAAACACCGTGGTTATCATACAAACAGCCATAATCATCACGTTGAAAACACGTAGTTATCATACAACAGCCATAATCATCACGTGAAAACAGCGTGGTTATCATACAAACAGCCATAATCATCACGTTGAAAACACCGTGGTTATCATGTAAACAGCCATAATCATCACGTTGAAAACACGTAGTTATCATACAAACAGCCATAATCATCACGTTGAAAACACGTGGTTATCATACAAACGCCATAATCATCACGTTGAAAACACGTGTTATCATCAAACAGCCATAATCATCACGTTGAAACAGCGTGGTTATCATACAAACAGCCATAATTCATCACGTTGAAAACACCGTAGTTTCAACAACGCCATAATATCACGTTGAAAACATGTGGTTTATCATCAAACAGCATAATCATTACGTTGGAACACGTGGTTATCGCAAACACCTTATCATCACTTGAAACCGTGGTTATCATACAACGCCATATTATCACGTTGAAACACGTGGTTATCAATACAAACAGCCAAATCATCACGTTGAAACCGTGTTATCATCTAAACAGCCATAATCATCACGTTGAAAACGGTGGTATCAGTCAAACAGCCATAATCATCACGTTGAAACACCGTTGTCCAAGTACTGCCTATACCTCGTGAATACACTGTGTTATCATGTAAAAGCAGTCCTTGACTCATCACGTTTTGAAACAACACTATTACCCGTTATCACCTGATCACCGTTGAAACCGTTGATTGATCCTACATTACAGCTGCAGTTGGTGATGGTTGTGGGAAGTCACAGGTTTATCAACACAGCCGTAGTACCTGCAGGTAACGTTGGAAACACTGTGTGGTTGTGATTGTATGCAAGTGACAGTTAAACACTAGGTTAGTACCTGAACAGGGTAACTAACACTGTGTGCTGTTGGCTGATTGTTGTGAATGACAGGGTTAAACAACATCAGACCTTAGTACCAGGTGACGTTGATACTGGTGGTTGGTGGAGTGTTGGAATGCACAGTTGTCGTTTGAAACAACATTCAGACCTGGTATGGACCTGGCGGGTAACCGTGTGGACGGGGTTGGGTTCTATTTCCTTGTGAGAGATCATGACCACTGAACAGCTGATATCTCAAGTTCAAATCCCAGCCCACAACATTAAACATTGTCCTGTTGGCTGCCCATCTTTATGTTTCCATCATGCTGGTCACATCAGCTTGATCTTTCATAGGTCCCTCTCTGCCCTCCCCATTTCAAGATCTCACCAACACATGTTCATAGCGCATAGTCTCGGGGAGATTTGGGTGGAGTGCATATGGAACTGCACGAGTGTGATGATTCCGTCTTGAACAAACTCCATAATCAGAAGTCCTAGGTATGGGGAGGGGGGGGGTGGGGAGGGGGGGATAATTTTTTCTCTGCAACAACAGTGTCCGAACAATCAAGACCGAAGTTTCAGCAGACAATTTTCATGTTTGATCATATTATGGAAGTCTGTTATCTATCTTTGTCAGGGCAGCAGGGGGAATTCCCAACTCTTATCACTTTTCAACAACTATAGGTTTTTGTTGTTGTTGTTGTTGTTGTTGTTTTGTTTTGTCTTTGTTTTTTAATGTACACAGGCTGGAAGGCACACTGGTCTGCACACTCTTTCTTTGGCATCGTCTGAAGAACTGGATGCTCAATTTGAATTTTATGTCAAACTGAGGATAAACGGCAAGGTCTGGAACTGAGCCCAGCACTCCAGAAGACCATTAACCCTTTGCCTCCTACACACTATCCACCAACTGCAAAAACTTAACCCTTTGACTCCCTCACACCATCCACCAGCTTCCTGCAGGAAGCTGGTGGATAGTGTGACGGAGTCAAAGGGTTAAGTTTTTGCTTTGCTAGCATTGTTGGCAATGCAGGATGCTGGTAAACAGGGTGCAGGAGTCAAAGGGTTATAAGACTGGACCAACCTCACTTCTTGCTGTTGTGCTTCGTCATTGCCCCAATGACCACAGTAGCTATGGAACAGATGGCGATGGTGATTATGATGATGTTGTTGATGATGATGGATTTATTTATAGATTACCTTGCCAGGTATAAGTGGATTTTTGTTTTGTTTTGTTTTGTTTTGTTTATTGTTTTTCTGGGATTTCTTTCACTGGTACACGTCAAGTTTTTTTCGTTTTCCCAGTTGATGCTTTGTTAAAATTACAGTATAACTGAAGGGGTTAATTCTCGATATTCTGTATTAATATTTTATAAAAAGATGGTTTGAATGGCTTGACCATCGTGGTTTTGGTATTGTTGTAGTTGTTTTTTAAGGGGGGGGGGGGGGAGTAGGGGTGCGGGTGTACAAGATATTTTCCAAAGCATAGTTTTCATGAACTTGCCAGCCCATAGGGGTTTGCGCAGGCACAGGAGTCTGTCAGATTACTGCTGGCAGATTTGGGTGGAGCGCATATGGAACTGTCCGCGTGCGACGAATTTTGAACAAACTGCAGACTCCATTATTACCTTGTGGAAGAAGAGAATTCGCGCGAGTTCAAGACGCACGTGCTGAATGACGTCACTGTATGACATCACATCCTGGGGAACACGGCGAGAAAGGCGGCCAGTCTTGCCACAGAGGGAAACATACTACAACAGCCATGCTTGCCAACAGACCAACCGATGTTTCTGTTTTAATTTAATGCGCGTGCGTGTACAACAACCGCGCGTGCCTTTCCCTTTGAAACCAAACTTGAGAGACAGTTGTTTGCCCGTCGTCTGCGCGTGGCTCCTTGTGTCGTCTGCTTCAGTTCGGCCAGTCTCGTGAGTGTCACGCGAGCGTCTGCAGGCCAGCAGAGTTCTCGTTCTGTTTGCCAGTTTAGAAATGTCGTCTGCTGTGGACTCTTCTTGTCCCCCTTCTTCATCAACATCGCACAGACGATCGCCATCTAGATCTAGGTCGTTACGACGGGTAGGTGTTACACGTCATTACTGTTGTTTTCATTGTTCGAGATCTGTTTGATGTTTTGGTTCTTCTTTCACAAGAGGGTATTTTCTTCTAAAAAAACATTGCATAATTATGGTGATGAGGTTTTGACTACAGGTCCCGGAGATAAAATAAATAAATAAATAAATAAAAACGCGTCACCTCAGCGGCACAGGCTCAGCTGTATACCAGTTTAAATAAATGAAACTGAAGATTGCTTAAGCTTAAATGCCAAGATAAGATTGTTCTCCTAAAAACAAAAAATGTCTGTTTTGAAATGTCCTCGTGAGTTGAAAACGTGTAGACATACGTGACGTAGATGATAGACCTAAAACGTACACTTGTAATTATATACATACAGTTTGTTTCTTTGTCTTCTTACTTCTTCATGTATGACATGTCTGACGTCATTTGTCAAGTTAAAAGATTTTGTATTTCCTGTGCCCCGTAATTGCACGCACATGCTAGTGCTAACACACACACACACACACACACACACACACACACACACACACACACACCACACACACACACACACACACACACACACACACACAACACACACACACACCACACCACACATACACCACACACACACACACACACACACACACACCACACACATACACACCACACACACACACACCACACAACACACACACACACACACACACACCACACACACACACACACACACACACAACACACACACACACACACACACACCCACGCACCTGCCACAGCACGCAACACATCTGCAGAATCTGATTTTCTGTTTTCGGTACGTGTGGGTCACCCCTAGTGAGGAAAGGGTGATTTTTTTTTACGATTATCCAAGTCAACATACAGGGATGGATTAGGGCGGGGGGGGGGGGAGTAGGTTACATGTCTTCCGGAGACACCCCACTTCCCATGATGTCGGAGTTGAAGTGTTGTTGAGGAGCTGTTATTGCTGTTTAAAGCCCAGCCGACCGCATAGAGCCATATCAGGGCTAAGTTTGGAGCTAAGTGACATAATACGATTAAAAAAAAAATTCAAGTTTAAGCATCTTACATGATTTCATCAGTAGAGTTTGTCAAATAATTTGCACTTTAATTTCCTTCTGAAAGATTTTGCTGGCAAAGCACAAACTTAACCCTTTGAATCCCTCACCCTATCCACCAACTTCCTGCAGGAAGCTGGTGAATACGGTGAGGGTGTGAAAGGGTTTTGAGTTTTTGCAGTTGGTGGATAGGATACGGGAGTCAAAGCGTTTAAAGACTCTGCAACAGTATAGGTCATGGCAGCCTATGAAAGTAAACAGAAACAAGAGAAAAGTTTTGTTGTGTGTTGTTGTTGTTGTTTTTTGTTTTTTTAGAAAACCAGCATGCACACGTAACATAGTCATTGATAGTCATTATCATCATCAAGTGCCTTGCCACATGGCGTTGGCGATTATGGCCCTCCATCTGTCTGTCTCTCGTTGCCTCCAGCCCCTTCCACCTGTTTGTCTTCAGCCACTCTGCAAGTCCGTCAATATTTTCTCCCTGGGTCTACCTGGTGCTCTCTTTCCCTCCAGCTTTCCCGTTGTGACCAGGTGCTCCAATTCCCGTTTCCTCATAAAATGGCCTATAAATGTTGCCAGTCTTTTCCTAATCTTCCTTATGAATGATCTTCTTGTGTCTGCCTCCATCAAGACTCAATATTGTTCTGGCTTTGCTTGTTGACTGTCCACGCCTCACAACCGTTAAACATTATCGGTTTTATGTAACATTCCAGAACTCTCTTCCTGATGTTAATTGATAAGCATTTGTTGGTAAGAATGCTTGTCATTTTCTTGAATGCTGTTTTGGCCTGGCCGATTCTGCTGAGTATTTCCGATGTGCATCTGCCGTCTGGTGAAATGATCGTTCCCAGGTATTTAAACTTATCAGCCTGTCTCAAGGTTTGCCGTTTGCTGTTATTTTGCATGAGAGGATTTCATGTTTTTTACTGATCACCATGACTTCAGTCTTCTTGCTATTTAGCTCCAACCCCTTACCTTTGCTTTCTATTTCTAGTATATTCACACGGTTTTATAGGTCCTTTTCATTTTCTGCAATTAGCACGGTGTCATCTGCGTAGCGATTGCTGTTTATCATTTTCTTCCAACCTTTAATCAGGGTCTTCCTCAAGGTTTCTCATGATGTTTTCACTGTAGAGTGAAAACAGATCTGGTGACAAAAACACACCTTGTCTGACTCCTCTTTTGATATTTGGAAAGAGCTTACATCGTTTTCTATTCTCATTGCAGCCGTTTGTTCCCAATACAAGTTTCTGAGTATTCGTAGATCTTTTCCATCAATATTGAGTCTTTCTAGTTGGTTGATCAATTCTTCATGTCTTGCCCGATCGAAAGCCTTGGTATAATCAACAAAGCATAAATATAAATCCTTATTCAATTCTATTGACCTCTCTGTGATAGTTCTTAGATGTATATGGCATTAATAGTTCCTTTCCCTTCGACAAATCCACACTGTTCATCTGCTATTTCTCTTTTGATTCTATTCCTTGTCCTCATCATGATTATTCTTAATAAGATGTTTGTTACATGACTCATCAGGCTGATTGTGCGATGGGGTTCGCATTCTATAGCCCCTGTCTTCTTTGGAAGTGCAATGAAAACTGATTTTGATATATCTTTGGGGATTTTTCCAGTGTCATAAATTTCATTTAGGGGGACTGTTATTTTTTCAATACCAAATTCCTCCAGGGCTTCAATCATCTCTGTAGTAATGTTGTCTGGTCCTGGGGCTTTTCCTGGTTTCATTTTTTTCTGTGCCGCTCTAACTTCATCTTTCATTATGGGTGGTCCTTCAAAGTTCTTTCGTACAAAATATTCTTCGTTTCTGTCATCTTCAAAAAGATCTTTAATGTACTCTCCCCATCTGTCTAATATTTTATCTTTTTCCATGAGAAGCGTACTACCTTTCGATTTTAAGCAACCAGTTGATGTGCGTGTATTTTTACTGTGGATAATTTCTTCAATTCGTCTGTACATACTCTGAGGATCCGTTTTGTGTCGGTCTTCTGTTTCTTTGCATTTTGTTTTTCAGCCAAGTTTCCGTAGCTTCATTGCACTTATTCCTGATTTCTGTGTTTATTTTCCTGTATATCTCCTCGTTTCTCTTTGCCTTCCTCCGTTCCTCCATCAAGCCTAAAATTTATTTTGTCATTCAGTTCTTTTTTACTTTTCTATGTACTTTAGGGATTTCTTCACAAGCTTCATTTATCGAATTTCTCAACTTTGTCCATTGTTCCTCACTGTCACTAACGTCTTCCAGAGCACTGAATTTGTTTTGAACATGTACGTTAAATTTTTCACCTTGATAGTAGACAGTGTAACTAGACACATCTGAGAAGACATTCCGTTAAGAAGTAAAAGGCACGTTGAATGTGTGTGTGTGTGTGTGTGTGTGTGTGTGTGTGTGTGTGTGTGTGTGTGTGTGTGTGTGTGTGTGTGTGTGCGTGCGTGCGTGCGTGCGTGGGTGTGTGCGTGTGTGGCTTTTTTTCAGCAAAACAAGCTGTTGATTGAGAAGAAAAGACGGGCACGCATCAACGAATGTCTCGTGCAGTTAAAACGGTTCCTTGTGAAAGACATGGGTGAACAAGTAAGTTCCAGCTCATAAACTCTCTCTGTCTCTCTGTGTCTGTCTCTGTCACTGTCTCTCTCTGTCTGTCTGTCTGTCTGTCTGTCTCTCTCTCTCTCTCTCTCTCTCTCACTTTCTCTCTCTTTGTGTGTCTCTCTGTCTGTCTGTCTCTCTCTCTCTCTCTTTCTCTCTCACTCTCACATACACACACACACACACACTCACACACCCTGTGTCTGTCTGTCTGTCTCTCCCTCTCTCCTTCCCTCCCTCTCTCTCTCTCTCTCTCTCTCTCACACACACACTCTGTGTCTTGTCTGTCTGCCTGTCTCTGTCTGTCTGTTTGTCTGTCTGTCTCTCTCTCTGTCTCTCTCTGTCTCTGTCTCTCTCTCTCTCTCTTTCGCTGTCTCTGTCTCTCTGTGTATTACTGTATATATTACTTATGCCAGATGATGTGGCATTACTGACTGAAACTCCTGTTGGATTGCAGACACAACCAGACAGTTTGATCCGTGCAGCGTCAAAAGTACGTTTGTAAATGAACTTGAGTAAAAGTAACATAACTGTCTGTAGAAAAGGTTATTTAGCTTCCAGAGAAAGATAGACTCGCAATGAATGAGTCATGCCTGTACTTAATGTTTTACAAATGTTAAGACATTTATTTCTCAGAAAAATTATGTTGCAGTTTGTCAGGAACCTGCCAGCAAAGCCATAAATGTCCTGTAGAAAAAATCTGTAAAAATTGTATAGTCATTCTATGAATATAATAATAATAATAATTAATAATTTAATTAATAATAATAATAATTACAATATTTATATAGCGCAAAATCTTGATAAAATCAAATCTAAGCGCTGAAGCAGACACACACGCAAGCACGCACGCACGCACGCACGCACACACACGCACGCACACACACACACACACACACACACACACACACACACACACACACACACACACACACACACACACACACACACACACGCATGGCTATAAATGGGGAGAAAGAATAAAAGCAATAAAAGCAAGAATAAAACCAATGGAAAATTATAGAGAGCATAGCATATACAATTATATATTATAACCATGTGATTCCCTCCGAGCGGAGACAGGCTGCAGAGGGGGGGGGGGGGGTTGAGTGAGGTTAGGATTTTATGCGGAGGAGAAAAGGTGAGTTTTGAGAGCGGACTTGAAGGAGACAAAAGTAGGTTGCTGACGGACTGAGAGAGGAAGTTTGTTCCAGGAGAGTGGACCAGAAACAGAGAAGGCTCGTGGACCATAGGTATTGAGCTTAGTACGTGGAAAGCGAAAAGTCAGAGGATCGGAGGCAGAGCGGAGGGTACGTGAGGGAAGATAGATCTCAAGTAGGCTTGACAGGTAATCGGGGGCTGCGTTATTGAGGCTTTTGTAGCACATGGTGTCTAGTTTGTACTGTATGCGCTTTGATACAGGGAGCCAGTGAAGTTGTGCCAGGAGAGGAGATATGTGGTCAGCTTTTTTCTTTTTGAGTACAAGGCGTACAGCATTGTTTTGAATGCGCTGTAGGATGTGAATGGTGGAGGCAGGAAGACCAGACAGGAGTGAATTGCAATAGTCAATGCGAGACATTATGAAGGAGAGAACGAGTTTTGCAGTTGTTTCGACAGAGAGATACTTCCTGATCAGCCTTATACGATGGAGATGATAGTAGCAGGATCTGGCAGTTTGAGAAACAAAGTTGTTCATGGAGAGGGTAGAGTCAATGCAGACACCAAGGTTTTTTATACAGTTGAAATTATCTGACTCAAGAGATCCAACCTGTTGTTCAGTGTGTCGCTGAATTTTATGGATTTGATGATGCAGCTAAACACTGTACAGAAGAAAAAAATGTTGGAAGTTGGAAAACAAAAACTGAATCGCCCTGTATGTGGAGAGACTTGTTGTTTAAAGCCTAACCGACTGCGTAGAGCCTTATCAGGGCTGTAATCCTTTCAAAACGAACACAATACTTCAACAGGAAAACAGAAAGAAAAGAAAATAAAGTACACATATCAATGCATTCGCACACATAATGTATGGAGATGTCCCTGGCTTTAACAACTCCGTCCAATTTATTACACACGGGATTTAAAAAACATACCTGAATACAAATTTAAACATAACTAAGGACACTAAGGCATATAAACACGGCCTACATTATCTAAAATTGCTTCCACATATCTCACTTTCCTAGAGCCAAAAATGCACGTAGTTATCAATCCTAAGACTATAGACAGTACGTACGACTTTATCGAAGATATACAGGTGAATGGACCAGCAAGGCAGAAGATGATAGGAAGAAATGACAGAAAGCAAAGGAACAAAGCAGAAACAAACAGAGTGACAGAAAAGAGGAAATATCTAGCACAGAAGTTCCAGAAGGTGAGGATACTATTTGTATTGAAAGAACCCCAGGCATCCCCATGAATGAGGGGGGAGTGTATGTGGAGAGACAAACGGGCACCTATTCACATAAACTCTGTATTAGGCGTGCTATGGGCTGGTTGGGTTGAGACTAAGGAGGATGGATGGTTTCACAAGGATCAATTCTTTTAGACTACCAAGAAAAGCCTACACGATGCTGAAGGTTTAGATGCAAGTGACGGACAATTATTGGTCCTGTGATATGCAGTGTGAAATGTATCAGTTTGGTTACGGCTTTGTGTGCATCAATCAAGGTGTGCAGGGAATTAACTCTTTTGCTTAAATTAGAAGAAAGATTCATTGTATGTCAGTTGGAAAATGGGATCTGTGTGTCAGTAAACAGACAATAATGAATAAAGAAAGAAAGAAAATGGGATCTTCATGTAAAAAAAAAACATCAACTACAAAACTCAAGAAAATAGTGGAATATTGAATATATATATATATATATTATATATTATATATATATATATATATATATATATATATATTGACATTTTGTACAACTCTCTGTTAAAACAACTGCAGTTAAATCATGTTGTTGGATTTAGCTAAGCACATGAAAAGTATAATGCCACGGTTAGACTCTGCTGAAATTACTGCTATCATACAGACATAAGAACAACCAGTCGCCTTGGTATAGTGGTTAGCACTGCGGACTACCAACTGGAAGGTTGTGGATTCGAATCCCCATCAGTCCCTTCAAAAATCATTGTACAAGTTTTCGGCTCTAACCAGCTCCTACCCAGAGTTGGGCATGCTATGGGCTCATTGAGAAGACAGGGACCACACAGTCGAGTCTCATCCACTTCACGGATGCTTCATTGAAGTTGTTGCTGATATCTTCTGATCAACACCGCAGGTGTCTGGTTGACGCCAGGATATGTTATGATAGTACAGTAAGCGTACAGTACAGACCCGTCACGCAGTCCCAATCCTAGATGGAAGGCAATAGCATCATGATTATCAACTTCATTGCCATCATTATCATCACATTGTGAAAACTGTGCCAACTTCTTTAGCCATTAGGGCGGCGTAAAAAATGGAACACACACACACACACACACATACACACACACACATACATACACACACACACACACACACACAACACACACACACACACACACACACACACACACACACACACACACACACACACACACACACATACAGATATCTAATATCACTTATAATGAAAATACGTTAAATCAAGGAACGAACGAACGAACACACACACACACACACACACACACACACACACACACACACACACACACACACACACACACACACACATACATACATACACACACACACAGACATCCACACACACACACACACACACACGCACGCACGCACGCACGCACGCACACACACACACACACACACACACACACACACTAAAGCGCAACGATTCTTTAAAAAATGTTCAAAAAATATAGGAACACGATTCAATTTGTCCATGTACAAAGTAAAGGAGACGAAATACATTTTGTTTCATGTTGCCCTGTTGCAGTTTAAGAGCGCTATACTTCCCGTCCAGGTTTTTAAGTTCTCAAGTCATGTTCAACGTAGTCAGCATATGACTGGTAAAAATGAAAGGACAGTTTTGTACAAAACATTTAACTAAGCTAGGCTCTGTCGTTGTATCATTAAACACGTCACAAACTGTGTTTACATTAGTATTGTGATTGTCGTGATATCAGATGGTCGTGCCGATTACGTAACTCTGTGTGTGTGTGTGTATGTGTGTGTGTGTGTGGTGCGCGCGCGTGCATGTGTGTGCGTGCGTGCGTGGTGTCTGTTCAGCGCTTAGATTTGATTTTGCGTTATATAAATATTGTAATTATTATTATTATAACTGTACCCTTCATGAAGGGCAGTGACCTGTATTTGGAGAAACCCTCTTAAAATACTCTCTCTCTCTCTCTCTCTCTCTCTCTCCTCTCTCTTCTCTCTCTCTCTTTCTCTTTCCTCCCTCTTCTCTCTTTCTCGCTCTACATATTTATCTTTTTCTCTGTGTATATATTTCTCTGTCTGTCTCTGTCGTCTCTCTGTCTGTCTTCTCTCTCTCTCTCTCTCTCTCTCTCTCTCTCTCTCTCTCATTCATACACACACACTCACCCCGCCTCTCTCTTTAACTCTCTCCCTCTCTCTCTCCTCTCTGTGTGTCTGTCTCTCTTTCTCCCTCCCCCCCTCTCTCTGTGTCTGTCTCTCTCTCTCTCTCTGTCTCCTCTCTCTCTATATATCTCCTTCTCCCCTCATCTTTCTGCATGTCTATCTGTCCCTGTCTCTGTCTCTCAATCTGTGTGTGTGTGTGTGTGTGTGTGTGTGTGTGTGTGTGTGTGTGTGTGTGTGTGTGTGTGTGTGTGCCATCTGGAAGAAGTAACTTTTGGGTCAGTCGGTCAGTAATGGAAGCGTTGAAAGCCCTCGCGGAGGTTCTGTGGAAGAAGAAAACAAGGAGTGTGTTTGTAAACAAGGAGGACAGTAATCATCACGTTGAGGAGACAAGTGACGCTGGCTTGTCCCCTTCTTCCTGACAGAATCTGGACTGTTGACCAGTCAGTGTGACCCGTGTCTCTGGCTCCCCTCACCACCACCCTTATCCACTCTGTTTAGCGTACTGACCCATACCCGATGAGAACTTTGGTGGGGTAAAGGAGGACTGGTCAGTTGTGATACACAGGGCAGGGTAAGCGGGAGTGGTGGGTGTGTTGACAACATGAACACAACGTGTGACAGTGTGGTACCAGCTGGCAGCTTTCTGGTATCGCTTGAAGAAAAATCTGGAATTTTTTTTTCGGAGTTAAAAAAAATAGAGCTAGACAGAGGTCAAGGTCGAGCCATATTCCTGAGGTCATAGGGGAGTGAGCATTTTGATGACATGCCTGTCTCCTCCATCTCCCTGCTGTTGCTTCCGTCAAACCTGAAGAGGGACAGGTACCCATTGACAGCTGGGTGGACAGGGAACCGCACATACAAAGTTTTTCTCGGGCCAGTTCATAAAACTGTTTGCTGAAATGTATGTTTATAAATGTAAGTAATAAGCTTATAATGTTTACCATTGGTTCTGCTTTCAAAAAAAGAGCAGAAATACAGGTACAAAATTGAAGAGAATAATTACATAATTACATGAGAACTAAAAAAACAAAAAACAAAACAAAACAAAACCGAAATACGACAAAAGGCCAATAACATAAGACAAAGATACACATCATTGAATTAATTATATAGAACGCAGGACTAAGAAGTTTGGAGTTTGTTCAAGGATTCATACTCGCTCATTGCATATGCGCTCCACTGATATCTGCCAGCAATTATCTGACAGACTCCCTGAGCCTACACAAAACCATATGGACTGGCAAAGGTCTTGAAATAGTGGTAGTGGGACATTTGAAATAGAGGTAGTGGGACATTTGAAATAGAGGTAGTGGGACATTTGAAATAGAGGTAGTGGGACATTTGAAATAGAGGTAGTGGGACATTTGAAATAGAGGTAGTGGGACATTTGAAATAGAGGTAGTGGGACATTTGAAATAGAGGTAGTGGGACATTTGAAATAGAGGTAGTGGGACATTTGAAATAGAGGTAGTGGGACATTTGAAATAGTGGTAGTGGGACATTTGAAATAGAGGTAGTGGGACATTTGAAATAGTGGTAGTGGGACATTTGAAATAGTGGTAGTGGGACATTTGAAATACAGGTAGTGGGACATTTGAAATAGTGGTAGTGGGACATTTGAAATATAGGTAGTGGGACATTTGAAATAGAGGTAGTGGGACATTTGAAATAGTGGTAGTGGGACATTTGAAATAGAGGTAGTGGGACATTTGAAATAGAGGTAGTGGGACATTTGAAATAGTGGTAGTGGGACATTTGAAATAGAGGTAGTGGGACATTTGAAATAGAGGTAGTGGGACATTTGAAATAGTGGTAGTGGGACATTTGAAATAGTGGTAGTGGGACATTTGAAATAGAGGTAGTGGGACATTTGAAATAGTGGTAGTGGGACATTTGAAATAGAGGTAGTGGGACATTTGAAATAGAGGTAGTGGGACATTTGAAATAGTGGTAGTGGGACATTTGAAATAGTGGTAGTGGGACATTTGAAATAGTGGTAGTGGGACATTTGAAATAGTGGTAGTGGGACATTTGAAATAGTGGTAGTGGGACATTTGAAATAGTGGTAGTGGGACATTTGAAATAGTGGTAGTGGGACATTTGAAATAGAGGTAGTGGGACATTTGAAATAGTGGTAGTGGGACATTTGAAATAGTGGTAGTGGGACATTTGAAATAGAGGTAGTGGGACATTTGAAATAGTGGTAGTGGGACATTTGAAATAGAGGTAGTGGGACATTTGAAATAGTGGTAGTGGGACATTTGAAATAGAGGTAGTGGGACATTTGAAATAGTGGTAGTGGGACCCGTGCCTGCAACTCTAAGCTGACACACCAGAATAATAGAACTATTAAGATGGACAGCAAACAGGACAGTTATTAATGTTACAGTAAGATGGACAGCAAACAGGACAGTTATTAATGTCACAGTAAGATGGACAGCAAACAGGACAGTTATTAATGTCACAGTAAGATGGACAGCAAACAGGACAGTTATTAATGTCACAGTAAGATGGACAGCAAACAGGACAGTTATTAATGTCACAGTAAGATGGACAGCAAACAGGACAGTTATTAATGTCACAGTAAGTTGGACAGCAAACAGGACAGTTATTAATGTTACAGTAAGATGGACATCAAACAGGACAGTTATTAATGTCACAGTATAAGTTGGACAGCAAACAGGACAGTTATTAATGTCACAGTAAGTTGGACAGCAAACAGGACAGTTATTAATGTCACAGTAAGTTGGACAGCAAACAGGACAGTTATTAATGTTACAGTAAGATGGACAGCAAACAGGACAGTTATTAATGTTACAGTAAGATGGACAGCAAACAGGACAGTTATTAATGTTACAGTAAGATGGACAGCAAACAGGACAGTTATTAATGTTACAGTAAGATGGACAGCAAACAGGACAGTTATTAATGTTACAGTAAGATGGACAGCAAACAGGACAGTTATTAATGTCACAGTAAGATGGACAGCAAACAGGACAGTTATTAATGTTACAGTAAGATGGACAGCAAACAGGACAGTTATTAATGTCACAGTAAGATGGACAGCAAACAGGACAGTTATTAATGTTACAGTAAGCTGACACCACCAGAATGATAGAAATATTAAGATGGACAGAGAACAGGACAGTTATTAATGTTACAGTAAGCTGACACCACCAGAATGATAGAAATATTAAGATGGACAGCGAACAGGGCCGTTATTAATGTTACAGTATAAGATGGGCAGCAAACAGGACAGTTATTAATGTTACAGTATAAGATGGGCAGCAAACAGGACAGTTATTAATGTTACAGTATAAGATGGGCAGCAAACAGGACAGTTATTAATGTTACAGTATAAGATGGGCATCAAACAGGACAGTTATCAATGTCACAGGCCGGGATCAAACTGGAGAATCAGATCTTGAGTCCACGGCTCTGTCAAAAGACCCAACCAGCCTGCTGAAGGAAATCGGAGTAAACGCTTTTGCCGTGGAAAGAGGGGGGGGGGGGGTGCGGGGGGAGGGGGTTAAGGGCTAGAGGGAGAAAGTCCTGTCATACAGTGAAACGAATGTTAACAATAAATCCTTCAAGCTGTCACAAAAGACAGGCGGAAACTCGACTGACCACTAAAACTCCCCACGACAATCATTGGAACATTATGGAGGTAACCCACGTGTCGTAACCCCCAGAGTTGTCCGTCCCCCAAACCCTCTGCCCCCTCTAGTTTTCTAGACAGTGATGGGTCAGTGTTCAGCCCTAGAGAACGTTTGCCTACGGTGAAAATTTCAGGCCCTGACTTTCACACGGAGACGGAAATGTGGATTTAACTAACGGTGGTAGGAATGGGTTATTGTCTGGGTTTGAGGTTTTGTGGTCGCATGGGGTTAAAAGACGTCTCAGCTTTTGAGTACTGTATTTACTATTATTGTTCGCTGTGGACTCAGCATGGCTGTTGTTGCTACTCTCTCTCTCTCTCTCTCTCTCTCTCTCTCTCTCTCTCTCTCTCTCTCTCTCTCTCTCCTCTTCTTCTTCTTCTTCTTTTCTTGTTAGGGGTTGGCATTTGTTAATTTTAAGTGTGTCTGTCTTTGTTTCTCATGCTTTTTTGTAAAGGGCTTGACCGATTATCATGTGGAGGTTGATATTTGATTACGTCATGTATATAACTCAATTGACATTGTGCATGTTATCATTCATTCTTTTTTTTATCATGCCGTTAGAGTTTATCATGCCGTTAGAGTTTATCATACCGTTAGAGTTTATCATGTCATTAGAGTTTATCATGCCGTTAGAGTTTATCATACCGTTAGAGTTTATCACGCCGTTAGAGTTTATCATGCCGTTAGAGTTTATCATGCCGTTAGAGTTTATCATGCTGTTAGAGTTTATATCATGCCGTTAGAGTTTATCATGCCGTTAGAGTTTATCATGCCGTTAGAGTTTATCATGCTGTTAGAGTTTATATCATGCCGTTAGAGTTTATCATGCCGTTAGAGTTTATCATGCCGTTAGAGTTTATCATACCGTTAGAGTTTATCATGCCATTAGAGTTTATCATGTCGTTAGAGTTTATCATGCCGTTAGAGTTTATATCATGCCGTTAGAGTTTATCATGCCATTAGAGTTTATATCATGCCGTTAGAGTTTATCATACCGTTAGAGTTTATCATGCCGTTAGAGTTTATCATGCCATTAGAGTTTATCATACCGTTAGAGTTTATCATGCCGTTAGAGTTTATCATGCCGTTAGAGTTTATCATACCGTTAGAGTTTATCATGCCGTTAGAGTTTATCATGTCGTTAGAGTTTATCATACCGTTAGAGTTTATCATGCCGTTAGAGTTTATCATACCGTTAGAGTTTATCATACCGTTAGAGTTTATCATACCGTTAGAGTTTATCATGCCGTTAGAGTTTATCATACCGTTAGAGTTTATCATGCCGTTAGAGTTTATCATGCCGTTAGAGTTTATCATACCGTTAGAGTTTATCATGCCGTTAGAGTTTATCATACCGTTAGAGTTTATATCATGCCGTTAGAGTTTATCATGCCGTTAGAGTTTATCATGCCGTTAGAGTTTATCATACCGTTAGAGTTTATCATGCCATTAGAGTTTATATCATGCCGTTAGAGTTTATCATGCCGTTAGAGTTTATCATGTCATTAGAGTTTATCATACCGTTAGAGTTTATCATGCCGTTAGAGTTTATCATGCCGTTAGAGTTTATCATGCCGTTAGAGTTTATCATACCATTAGAGTTTATCATGCCGTTAGAGTTTATCATGCCGTTAGAGTTTATCATGTCGTTAGAGTTTATCATGCCGTTAGAGTTTATCATGCCGTTAGAGTTTATCATGCCGTTAGAGTTTATCATACCATTAGAGTTTATCATGCCGTTAGAGTTTATCATGTCGTTAGAGTTTATCATGCCGTTAGAGTTTATCATGCCGTTAGAGTTTATCATGCCGTTAGAGTTTATCATGTCGTTAGAGTTTATCATGCCGTTAGAGTTTATCATGCCGTTAGAGTTTATCATACCGTTAGAGTTTATCATGCCGTTAGAGTTTATCATGCCGTTAGAGTTTATCATGCCGTTAGAGTTTATCATGCCGTTAGAGTTTATCATGCCGTTAGAGTTTATCATGCCGTTAGAGTTTATCATACCGTTAGAGTTTATCATGCCGTTTGAGTTTTTCATGCCGTTAGAGTTTATCATGTCATTAGAGTTTATATCATGCCGTTAGAGTTTATCATACCGTTAGAGTTTATCATGCCGTTAGAGTTTATCATGCCGTTAGAGTTTATCATGCCGTTAGAGTTTATCATACCGTTAGAGTTTATCATGCCGTTTGAGTTTTTCATACCGTTAGAGTTTATCATGCCGTTAGAGTTTATCATGCCGTTAGAGTTTATCATGCCACCACTCCTTTCTCCTCTTTGTTTTGTTTTATTGTTTCCTTTACTGTCGTCTTTTCCTTTGTTTCTGTGTTTGTACTAATATGTTTCTATGTTTGTAGTTAATATACAGGGTGTTTCAAAGAGAATACGCCAAAATCATCACGTGATGTGTCAAAAACGAAAAAAATTACAAACCTCTAGCATGAACACATGTGTTGTATATACATTCAAGTTTCATTTCATGTTTTATAAGTGCTCAATGTGGCCACCACCGGCAGCGCGGACAACATCAAGCCGATATGAGAATTCCTCCCAAACGCGCCTCAGCATGTCACGGTCCACCGTGTTCATTGCAGCTGTTATTCGATCTTTCAAGTCATCCATACTTGCTGGAAGTGGTGGAACATAAACTTGGTCTTTAACATACCCCCACAAGAAAAAGTCACACACAGTGAGGTCCGGGGATCTGGCAGGCCAAGCACAGAGAGCAAGGTCTTTAGCACCTCTCCTCCCAATCCATCGCTGAGGCACGTTTTCATTCAGATAAGCTCTAACCCCGAGATGCCAATGGGGTGGTGCTCCATCTTGCTGAAAAATGAAGTCATTCGAATCTGCTTGCAGTAAAGTGAATAGCCAATTTTGGAGCATTTCGAGATAGGTTTGTCCTGTAACGGTGTTTCCTTCAAAGAAAAAGGGACCATAGACCTTGTCTTGAGACACAGCACAGAAGACGTTCACTTTAGGGGAATCTCTTTCATGCTCAACAGTTTCATGTGGGTGATCTGTTCCCCAAATGCGCACATTGTGACGATTGACTGTGCCGCTCAAATGGAAAGTCGCTTCGTCACTAAAAACTAAACGTGAAAAGAGAGTTTCATCACCTTCCTCCATCTCCAGCATTGACTCACAGAATGTCCTCCGCATCACCTTGTCATCATTAGTAAGTGCTTGGACGAGGCTTAGTTTGTATGGTTTCATGTGTAATCGTCTCTTTAACACACGCCAGACAGTGGTATGAGGGATGGCAAGCTGAAGACTTGCTCGACGTACGGACTTACGTGGGCTGCTCTCAAATGCATCATGAATCCTCTCCACTTGCTCCTCTGTAACACGTGGTCTTCCAGGACTCTTTCCTTTGCACAGACACCCACTCTCTTTAAACTGTCTAACCCACCGTCGAATGCTCTCACGATGGGGCGGATCAATGCCGAATTCTGTTCTGAAAGCACGTTGCACCGTGACAATGGCGTTTGTTTTCGCGAACTCAAGCACGCAAAACGCCTTCTGCTGAGGAGTCGCCATTTTGATTGATCTTCCCACAATTCAGCTGCACCGGAAGTTATACTAACGACAGCGGTGAAACTGACACCCAATCAAACTTTGATAACTACTCTATCAAATAACCACTGATTCAGTCCACTACAATGCTATAGACCTGAAAAAACTGCGTAATGATTTTGGCGTATTCTTTTTGAAACACCTTGTATATCTCCTCCGTTGGGTTGCCGGGGGCTCTTTCAGTATAAATAGTATCCCCACCTTCTGGAAATTCTGTGCTAGAAATTTCCTCTTTTCTGTCACTCTCTTTGTTTCTGCCTTGTTGCCTTGCTTTCTGTCATTTCTGCTTATTTTCTGCCTTAATGGTCCATTCACCTGTATTTTTTCGATAAAGTCTTACGTACTTTTTCTTCGGATTGATAATTGGGTACATGTATTGAGTGCATTTTTGGCTCTAAGGAGGTGAGATATGCGGAAGTAATTTTAGGTAATTCATGACTGTTTTCATATGTTTTGGTGTCTTTATGTATGCTTGTATTTGCATTCAGGTGTGTTTTTTTAGATCTCCCCTGTGCGATAAATTGGACGGAATGGTCCTAAGCCAGGGGCATGTCCTTAGATTATGTGCGCGAATGCATTGATATGTGTACTTAATTTTCTTTTTTTTTTTCCTGTTGAAGTTTTGTGTGTTTTGAAGCGGTTATAGCCCTGATATGGCTCTGTGCAGTCGGCTGGGATTTAAACAATAATAAAAGAAAGAAAGTAAATATATATGTTTCTTTGCTTGTAGTTAATATATATGTTTCTATGCTTGTAGTTAATATATGTTTCTTTGCTTGTAGTTGATATATATGTTTCTATGCTTGTACTTAATATATGTTTCTATGCTTGTAGTTAATATGTATGTTTCTATGCTTGTAGTTAATATGTATGTTTCAATGCTTGTAGTTAATATATGTTTCTATGCTTGTAGTTGATATATATGTTTCTATGCTTGTAGTTAATATATGTTTCTATGCTTGTAGTTAATATATGTTTCTATGCTTGTAGTTAATATATGTTTCTATGCTTGTAGTTAATATATGTTTCTATGCTTGTAGTTAATATATGTTTCTATGCTTGTAGTTAATATATGTTTCTATGCTTGTAGTTGATATATATGTTTCTATGCTTGTAGTTAATTATATGTTTCTATGCTTGTAGTTAATATGTTTCTGTGCTTGTAGTTAATATATGTTGCTATGCTTGTACTTGATATATGTTTCTGTGCTTGTAGTTAATATATGTTTCTGTGCTTGTAGTTAATATGTTTCTATGCTTGTTGTTAATATATGTTTCTATGATTGTAGTTAATATGTATGTTTCTATGCTTGTAGTTAATATGTATGTTTCTATGCTTGTTGTTAATATATATGTTTCTATGCTTGTTGTTAATATATGTTTCTATGCTTGTTGTTAATATATGTTTCTATGCTTGTTGTTAATATATGTTTCTATGCTTGTAGTTAATATATATGTTTCTATGCTTGTTGTTAATATGTATGTTTCTATGCTTGTTGTTAATATATGTTTCTATGCTTGTTGTTAATATATGTTTCTATGCTTGTAGTTAATATATGTTTCTATGCTTGTTGTTAATATATGTTTCTATGCTTGTAGTTAATATATGTTTCTATGCTTGTAGTTAATATATGTTTCTATGCTTGTAGTTAATATATGTTTCTATGCTTGTAGTTAATATATGTTTCTATGCTTGTAGTTAATATATGTTTCTATGCTTGTAGTTAATATATGTTTCTATGCTTGTAGTTAATATGTATGTTTCTATGCTTGTAGTTAATATATGTTTCTATGCTTGTAGTTAATATGTATGTTTCTATGCTTGTTGTTAATATATGTTTCTATGCTTGTAGTTAATATGTATGTTTCTATGCTTGTAGTTAATATGTATGTTTCTATGCTTGTTGTTAATATGTATGTTTCTATGCTTGTTGTTAATATATGTTTCTATGCTTGTAGTTAATATGTTTCTATGCTTGTAGTTAATATATGTTTCTATGCTTGTAGTTAATATGTATGTTTCTATGCTTGTTGTTAATATGTATGTTTCTATGCTTGTTGTTATTATATGTTTCTATGCTTGTAGTTAATATATGTTTCTATGCTTGTAGTTAATATGTTTCTATGCTTGTAGTTAATATATGTTTCTATGCTTGTAGTTAATATATGTTTCTATGCTTGTTGTTAATATGTATGTTTCTATGCTTGTTGTTAATATGTTTCTATGCTTGTTGTTAATATATATGTTTCTATGCTTGTAGTTAATATATGTTTCTATGCTTGTTGTTAATATGTGTTTCTATGCTTGTTGTTAATATATATGTTTCTATGCTTGTAGTTAATATATGTTTCTATGCTTGTAGTTAATATGTATGTTTCTATGCTTGTAGTTAATATGTATGTTTCTATGCTTGTTGTTAATATGTATGTTTCTATGCTTGTTGTTAATATGTATGTTTCTATGCTTGTTGTTATTATATGTTTCTATGCTTGTAGTTAATATATATGTTTCTATGCTTGTTGTTAATATGTATGTTTCTATGCTTGTTGTTAATATATATTTCTATGCTTGTAGTTAATATGTGTTTCTATGCTTGT
>JAPXFY010000015.1:83618308-83693308 GCA_030674185.1 Monoplex corrugatus
AGTGCTGTATGTCTGTGTAATACACAACAGTGCTGTGTGTCTGTGTAATACACAACAGTGCTGTGTGTCTGTATAATACATAACAGTGCTGTGTGTCTGTATAATACACAACAGTGCTGTGTGTCTGTGTAATACACAACAGTGCTGTGTGTCTGTATAATACACAACAGTGCTCTGTGTGTATAATACACAACAGTGCTGTATGTCTGTATAATACACAACAGTGCTGTATGTCTGTATAATACACAACAGTGCTGTATGTCTGTATAATACACAACAGTGCTGTATGTCTGTATAATACACAACAGTGCTGTGTGTCTGTATAATACACAACAGTGCTGTATGTCTGTATAATACAGAACAGTGCTGTATGTCTGTATAATACACAACAGTGCTGTGTGTCTGTGTAATACACAACAGTGCTGTATGTCTGTATAATACATAACAGTGCTGTATGTTTGTGTAATACACAACAGTGCTGTGTGTCTGTATAATACACAACAGTGCTGTATGTCTGTATAATACACAACAGTGCTGTGTGTCTGTTAATACACAACAGTGCTGTATGTCTGTATAATACATAACAGTGCTGTGTGTCTGTATAATACACAACAGTGCTGTAGTCTGTGTAATACACAGCAGTGCTGTGTGTCTGTATAATACACAACAGTGCTGTGTGTGTATAATACACAACAGTGCTGTATGTCTGTATAATACACAACAGTGCTGTATGTCTGTATAATACACAACAGTGCTGTATGTCTGTATAATACATAACAGTGCTGTATGTCTGTGTAATACACAACAGTGCTGTATGTCTGTGTAATACACAACAGTGCTGTGTGTCTGTATAATACACAACAGTGCTGTGTGTCTGTATAATACATAACAGTGCTGTGTGTCTGTATAATACACAACAGTGCTGTGTGTCTGTATAATACACAACAGTGCTGTGTGTCTGTATAATACACAACAGTGCTGTGTGTCTGTATAATACACAACAGTGCTGTATGTCTGTATAATACACAACAGTGCTGTGTGTCTGTATAATACACAACAGTGCTGTATGTCTGTATAATACACAACAGTGCTGTGTGTCTGTATAATACACAACAGTGCTGTATGTCTGTATAATACACAACAGTGCTGTATGTCTGTATAATACACAACAGTGCTGTGGTCTGTATAATACACAACAGTGCTGTGTGTCTGTATAAACACAACGTCCATGACACAAGGTTGGATATGAAACAGAAAGCATTACTCTGCTAATGACACTTCCCTCCATAATAACAACTTGGTCATCTTCTTATTCTCTCTCTCTCTCTGTCTCTGTCTCTCTCTCTCTCTGTCTTTCTTTCTCTCTATCTCTGTCTCTCTCTGTATCTCTCTCTCTCCTCTGTCTGTATCTCTCTCTGTCTCTGTCTGTTTCTCTCTCTCTCTCTCTCTCTCTTTCTCTCTCTTTCTCTCTCTTCTTTCTCTCTCTCTCTCTCTCTTATATATATATATATATATCTGTCTCTTTCTCTCTTTCTCTCTCTCACTCTCTCTCTCTCTCTCGCTCGTTCGCTCGCTCGCTCTCTCCCCACTCTCTTCTCGCTCTCTGTCTTTCTCTACCCCTTCTCTCTCCACCTCTCTTTATCTGTCTCCCCTCACTCTGTCTCCGTCTGTGTGTGTGTGTGTGTGTGTGTGTGTGTGTGTATGTGTGTGCGCGTGTGTGTGTATGTGTGTGTGTATGTGTGTGTGTGTGTGTGTGTGTGTGTGTGTATGTGTATGTATGTTGTGTGTGTGTAGAAACAGTTTTGTTCTGATGATAAACAAATAACATATGTGTGCGTGTGCACACCCATGTATAGCAGAGCAGGCACTTGTACAAACAAACACCTATAGAAAAGAAAGAGCACATTACCAGCACATTATAGGGGGGGGGGGTTGGGGGGGGGGGGATCGTGAAAAGAGGTGAAGAACAATAAAGCTGACTCGTAAAAGACATTAGCGCACGTGAAACTTTTGCTGCCACAGTCCTAGTGACAATCTACTGACAGTTAACTGTCATGGTGACGCAAGTGTTGACCTTTCAGTTCCCCCACGTCACACGTCTAGGTCCATAGTATGACCATAGACATGGCTAGAAAGACAGGCAACTGGCCCTGCCGCTGTCTGTGATGTGACATAGCCATGGATAGAAAGACAGGCAACTGGCCCTGCCGCTGTCTGTGATGTGACATAGCCATGGATAGAAAGACAGGCAACTGGCCCTGCCGCTGTTTGTGATGTGACATAGCCATGGATAGAAAGACAGGCAACTGGCCCCTGCCCACTGTTTGTGATGTGACATAGCCATGGATAGAAAGACAGGCAACTAGCTCTGTCACACTCTGTGATGTGACCATAGACATGGATAGAAAGACAGGCAACTGGCCTGCCGCTGTGTGTGAGGTGACATAGCCATGGATAGAAAGACAGGCAACTAGCTCTGTCACACTCTGTGATGTGACCATAGACATGGATAGAAAGACAGGCAACTGGCCTGCCGCTGTGTGTGACGTGAACATAGACATGGATAGAAAGACAGGTAACTGGCCCTGCCGCGTCTGTGATGTGACCATAGACACGGATAGGGAGACAGGTAACTGGCCCTGCCGCTGTCTGTGATGTGACATAGACATGGATAGAAAGACAGGCAAACTGCCTGCCGCTGTCTGTGATGTGACATAGACATGGATAGAAAGACAGGCAAACTGGCCTGCCGCTGTCTGTGATGTGACATAGACATGGATAGAAAGACAGGAAACTGGCCTTGGCACTGTTTGTGATGTGACCATAGACACGGATAGAAGACAGGTAACTGGCCCTGTCACTGTGTGTGATGTGACCATAGACATGGATAGAAAGACAGGCAATGCCCTGCCGCTGTTTGTGATGTGACATAGACATGGATAGAAAGACAGGCAACTAGCTCTGTCACACTGTGAGAGCTCTGTCACACTGTGATGTGATCATAGACATGGATAGCGATACAGACAACTAGCTCTGTCACACTCTGTGATATGATCATAGACATGGATAGGGAGACAGGCAAATAGCTGTGTCACACTGTGATATGATCATAGACATGGATAGGGAGACAGGTAACTGGCTCTGTCACACTGTGATATGATCATAGACATGGATAGGGAGACAGGTAACTAGCTGTGTCACACACTGTGATATGATCATAGACATGGATAGGGAGACAGGTAACTAGCTGTGTCACACTGTGATATGATCATAGACATGGATAGGGAGACGGGCAAATAGCTGTGTCACACTGTGATATGATCATAGACATGGATAGGGAGACAGGCAAATAGCTGTGTCACACTGTGATATGATCATAGACATGGATAGGGAGACAGGCAAATAGCTGTGTCACACTGTGATATGATCATAGACATGGATAGGGAGACAGGTAACTAGCTGTGTCACACTGTGATATGATCATAGACATGGATAGGGAGACAGGCAAATAGCTGTGTCACACTGTGATATGATCATAGACATGGATAGGGAGACAAGCAATTAGCTGTTATTGTTCGTGATGTGACCATAGACACAGATAGGCAACTAGTTCTGTCACAGTCCATGATATGACCATAAACATGGATAGACAGACAACTAGCTCTGACGCAGTCCGTGATATGATCGTAGACATGGATAGCGATACAGACAACTGGCCCTGTCACAGTCCATGATATGATTGTTGCGCTGCTTGTTACAGGGCTTACAAGTTCACAGTCAAATAAAGTTCCTGTGTCATTCACTTCTTAATTGTGACAAATTTCTGTCTTTAGTAAAAACAGAAAATGATATGCAATCAGCTGACAAGTTATTCTGAACACAGAAATTTATGATGAAGAATGTCAAAGATTACAGTTACTAATGGAAACAGATCATGAAACAGACTGGACGGAAAGCTTCCATCTTTGCTCATCATCATGTGTCCTGCTGCATGGCGTTGGCGATCATAGCCCTCCATACGAATCTGTCCCTTGTTGCTGCAAGTACATCTCCCACCCTCTGTCCTCAGCCACCCTGCAAATCCGTCCAGTATTTTCTCGCAGGGTCTACCTGGTGTTCTCTTTCCCTCCAGCTTTCCAGTTGTGACCAGATGCTCTGATTTCTCTTTTTTCATAACATGTCCTATAAATGGTGCTTGTCTTTTTCTAATATTCTTATTAATGGTCTTTCTTTTTTTGTCTGCCTCTTTCAAGACTGTCTCGTTTGTTTTGTTTGCTGTCCATGGAACTCTCAACATTCTTCTTAGAAACCACATTTCCCCTGCCTCAATCTTGTTCTGGCTTTGCTTGTTGACCCATCTCTGTTAATGATACAAAACAGGAACCAACTACAGCACATCAATACAATACTGTTCACCAAATGGCAGTTGTAGACGTCTGTCGCACATCAATACAATACTGTTCACCAAGTGGCACACACTGTCACACATCAATACACTACTGTTCACCAAGTGGCACAAAGTATCACACATCAATACAATACTGTTCACCAAGTGGCAAAAATATCACATCAATACAATACTGTTCACCAAGTGGCACAAACTGTCACACATCAATACAATACTGTTCACCAAGTGGCACAAAGTGTCACACATCAATACAATACTGTTCACCAAGTGGCACAAACTATCACACATCAATACAATACTGTTCACCAAGTGACACAAATTATCACACATCAATACAATACTGTTCCCCAAGTGGCACAAAGTGGCACACACCAATACACTACTGTTCACCAAGTGGCACACAGTATCACACATCAATACAATACTGTTCACCAAGTGGCACAAAGTATCACACATCAATACAATACTGTTCACCAAGTGGCACAAAGTGGCACACATCAATACAATACTGTTCACCAAGTGGCACAAAGTATCATATCAATACAATACTGTTCACCAAGTGACACAAATTATCACACATCAATACAATACTGTTCACCAAGTGACACAAATTATCACACATCAATACAATACTGTTCACCAAGTGGCACAAACTGTCACACATCAATACAATACTGTTCACCAAGTGGCACAAAGTATCACACATCAATACAATACAGTTCACCAAGTGGCACAAAGTGTCACACATCAATACAATACTGTTCACCAAGTGGCACAAAGTATCACACATCAATACAATACTGTCCACCAAGTGGCACAAAGTATCACATCAATACAATACTGTTCACCAAGTGGCACAAAGTGTCACACAATACAATACTGTTCACCAAGTGGCACAAAGTGTCACACAATACAATACTGTTCACCAAGTGGCACAAAGTGTCACACAATACAATGCTGTTCACCAAGTGGCACAAAGTGTCACACATCAATACAATACTGTTCACCAAGTGGCACAAATTGTCACACATCAATACAATACTGTTCACCAAGTGACACAAATTATCACACATCAATACAATACTGTTCCCCAAGTGGCACAAACTGTCACACATCAATACAATACTGTTCACCAAGTGGCACAAACTATCACACATCAATACAATACTGTTCACCAAGTGACACAAACTGTCACACATCAATACAATATTGTTCACCAAGTGACACAAACTATCACACATCAATACACTACTGTTCACCAAGTGGCACAAAGTATCACACATCAATACAATACTGTTCACCAAGTGGCACAAAGTGTCACACATCAATACAATATTGTTCACCAAGTGACACAAACTATCACACATCAATACACTACTGTTCACCAAGTGGCACAAAGTATCACACATCAATACAATACTGTTCACCAAGTGGCACAAACTGTCACACATCAATACAATACTGTTCACCAAGTGGCACAAAGTATCACACATCAATACAATACTGTTCACCAAGTGGCACAAACTGTCACACATCAATACAATACTGTTCACCAAGTGGCACAAACTATCACACATCAATACACTACTGTTCACCAAGTGGCACAAACTGTCGCACATCAATACAATACTGTTCACCAAGTGGCACAAAGTGTCACACATCAATACAATACTGTTCACCAAGTGGCACAAACTATCACACATCAATACAATACTGTTCACCAAGTGACACAAACTATCACACATCAATACAATACTGTTCACCAAGTGGCACAAACTATCACACATCAATACAATACTGTTCACCAAGTGGCACAAAGTGGCACACATCAATACAATATTGTTCACCAAGTGGCACAAAGTGGCACACATCAATACAATATTGTTCACCAAGTGGCACAAACTATCACACATCAATACAATACTGTTCACCAAGTGGCACAAATTATCACACATCAATACAATACTGTTCACCAAGTGGCACAAACTATCACACATCAATACAATACTGTTCACCAAGTGACACAAACTATCACACATCAATACAATACTGTTCACCAAGTGGCACAAATTATCACACATCAATACAATACTGTTCACCAAGTGGCACAAAGTATCACACATCAATACAATACTGTTCACCAAGTGGCACAAAGTATCACACATCAATACAATACTGTTCACCAAGTGACACAAAGTATCACACATCAATACAATACTGTTCACCAAGTGGCACAAATTATCACACATCAATACAATACTGTTCACCAAGTGGCACAAACTGTCACACATCAATACAATACTGTTCACAAAGTGGCACAAACTGTCACACATCAATACAATACTGTTCACAAAGTGGCACAACAATCAATACAATACTGTTCACCAAGTGGCACAAAGTATCACAATCAATACAATACTGTTCACCAAGTGGCACAAAGTGTCACACATCAATACACTACTGTTCACCAAGTGGCACAAAGTGTCACAAATCAATACAATACTGTTCACCAAGTGGCAGTTGTAGACGTACGGAACTGTGAGTACGATTTTTACACTGTTGGGAGACCTTGTTCTTCAAATTGGTAGCATTATAAATACAATACTGTTCACCAAGTGGCACAAACTATCACACATCAATACAATATTGTTCACCAAGTGGCACAAAGTGGCACACATCAATACAATACTGTTCACCAAGTGGCACAAACTGTCACACATCAATACAATACTGTTCACAAAGTGGCACACATCAATACAATACTGTTCACCAAGTGGCACAAAGTATCACACATCAATACAATACTGTTCACCAAGTGGCACAAAGTGTCACACATCAATACACTACTGTTCACCAAGTGGCACAAAGTGTCACACATCAATACAATACTGTTCACCAAGTGGCACAAAGTGTCACACATCAATACAATACTGTTCACCAAGTGGCACAAAGTGTCACACATCAATACAATACTGTTCACCAAGTGGCAGTTGTAGACGTCTAACACTGTTTCCAGTGCAAAGGCGGTAGTCGAACAATACCAGTAGGAATTGATCCTGACCAACGTAGGCCATGAAATTGATGAGTTGCCAATCTTTTCTTCTCTGTTTATATCCATGGTCATACTGTGACTAGGGGGCCTATGTACAAGTCTACGGTATGTAACGCTGTCACAAAGTCTGTCAAACTATTGATTTTGTCTGTGTGTGTTGTAGACCTACGTAATACCTGTCTATGGTCTTTGCTGTTATCGATCCTTCACTTTCATCTTCTACACCCACAACCCACGGAAATGTTTCTGTACTATTTCCTTTTTTTTTCTTTTCTTTTCTTTTGTTTTCTTTTGGGGATTTTCCCCCATCTTTCTTTTTTTCTTCTTCTCTTATCTTTACTGTATCGTTGGCTTCGTGTTCTTCTTCTTCTTCTTCTTTTTCTTGTTTCTTTTCTTCTGTCTCTTCTACTTCCTATCCTGTGTCTCTTCTGCTTTCTCTCCTCCTCTCTTTTTCTCCTTCTTTCTTCTTCTCCTCTCCTTTTCTCTTTTTTCTCTTCTCTTTCCCTCCCCTTCTTCTTCTTTTCTCTCCTTCTCTTCCTTTTCTCTTCTTCTCTTCTTCTTCTCTCTCTTCTTCTATTTTCTTCTTCTTCTTCTTCTTTTCTTCTTCTTCTTCTTCTTCTTCTTCTTCTTCTTCTTCTTCTTCTCTCTCTTCTTCTCTTCTTCTTCTTCTTTTCTTCTTCTTCTTCTTCTTCTTCTTCTTCTTCTTTCTTCTTCTCTTCTTCTTCTTCTTCTTCTTTTCTCTCTTCTTCTTCTTCTTCTTCTTCTCTTCTCTTCTTCTTCTTCTTCTTCTTTTTCTTTCTTCTTTCTTCTTCTTCTTCCTCCTTCCTTCTTCTCTTCTTTCTTCTCCTTCTTCTTCTTCTATTTCTTCTTCTTCTTTCTTCTCTTCTTTCTTCTATTTCTTCCTTCTTCTTCTTCTTCTTTCTTCTTTCCTTCTTCTTCTTCTTCTTTTCTTCTTCTTCTTTTCTTCTTCTTCTTCTTCTTCTTTTCTTCTTCTTCTTCTTCTTTCCTTCTTCTTCTTCTTCTTCTTCTTCTTCTCTTCTTCCTCTTCTTCTTCTTCTTTTTTTCTCTTCTTCTTCTCTCTTCTTCTTCTTCTTTTCTTCTTCTTTCTTCTCTTCTTCTTCTTCTTCTTCTTCTTCTCTTTCTTCTTCTTCTTCTCTCTCTCTTCTCTTCTTCTTCTTCTTCTTTTCTCTTCTTCTTCTCTTCTTCTTCTTTCTTCTTCTCTTTCTTCTTCTTCTTCTTCTTCTTCTTCTTCTCTTCTTCTTCTTTCTTCTTTTTCTTTCTTCTTCTTCTTCTTCTTCTCTTCTTCTCTTCTCTTCTCTCCTCCTTCTTCTTCCTCTGCAAGCGTGGTAATCAAGTAGGTAAACGTGGGCACGTAGACCTGAAACTGGTGAAACAGGAATACATCATCAATCAATAATATAAAACATAATGTATGTATAAAGTGAAAAGCATTTATTAGCTAACAGCTTTTTTTTTCAAACTTGCCGTTGCTTGCATTCGTGGTATTTATGTTAACATAACTGACAGGATCTTAACGTGCACGACTGATATCCTGCACGCGTACACACCACACACGGAGGGGGCTTAGGTACTGGCAGGTCTGCATACGTGTTGCTATGGGACATCAGAAAAATATCCTATATCCACTAGGCTGAGGTGTCTTGTCCCATGGTGTAACAATTCTATACACCAACTTAACCGTAAATCAATAGACGTTGATGGAATCAGCAAAACTAATTCTTTGCCTATAAACCTCTCCTTACTCGTACTATAGCTCCTCCCCCTTCACCCCCCCCCCCCCCTTACCCATATAGACACACACTTCCACACATGTAGGGACAACGGGGAAAGGCAGAGACACTACTTCTCATGAGAGAAAAACATTTCATTGCAAGAGAAAATACTTGAGAAAGGAACTACTTTCCATACGAGAGAAACATTTATTTTTTCCATAGGAGAAACTGTATTTTCCATTCGAGAGAATCTACATTCTATATGAGAAAAAAAACTGCTTTCCTGTGGAGAAAAACTTTTCCGCGCGAAAGAAACTGATTTTCGTGGGAAAGAAATAGCTCTCAGCTGAAAAGAAACTACTTTCCATGGGAGAGAAACTACTTTACATAAGAGAGAAACTGCTTTCCATAAGAGAGAAACAGTATTCCATGGGAGAGAAACAGAATTCCATGGGAGAGAAACAGCATTCCATGGGAGAGAAACAGAATTCCATGGGAGACAAACTGCTTTCCATGGGAAAGAAACAACTTTTTTTCCAGAGAGAGAAACTCGCCTTCCATGGGAGAAAAGCTGCTTTCCTCTGGAGAGAAACTACTTTCCATGGGGGATAAACCGCTTTCAGTTGAAGAGTAACTATTTCCAGAAGACAAACTGCTTGCCAGCACAGAGAAACTGCTTTCCGTGGGAGTGGAACTACTATGAAAATGACGACTACCAGACATCACTGAGCCCAGCCCAGTGACAGTCATATAGTGTGAACCAGATTAATGATGCATAAGGAACTGGCCTGGTGCTTGGTTGTATCACAGTCATAAAATGCCCATGTCCATCGACAGCAGTCTTCAACCCTCTTCCTGTTCTCTTCACAAATGTCACTCTGGACACAAAAGGTTAAGAAATACGTCACCACAGGAAACTTTTTTTCCGAGTACACGAACTTTTGGTTGTAGTCAGCTGTGGGTGAGGTGTGAAAAGGAAGAGGCAGTAAGTAGGTCGGCACGTGACGCTGGTCAATGCCGCTTGGTTGTCTTGAAGATTGTGAGATACCATAGCAGGACTAACACAGTCATGACTTGACTTACTTAACACTTTCACTCCCATACTCTATAACACTTTCACTCCCATACTCTTTAACACTTTCACCCCCATACTCTATCCACCAGTGTCTTTCATTTCCTAACCCAAGGATTGACAATTAGCAATCACTTACACAACCATTTTAGTCCCGTATCCTATCTGGTTTCTAAGAAGAATGTTGAGAGTTCCATGGACAGCAAAGAAAACAAACGAGACAGTCTTGATGGAGGCAGACACAAGTAGATCATTGATAAGGAAGATTAGGAAAAGACAGGCAACATTTATAGGCCATTTGATGAGGAAAGGGGAATTGGAGCACCTGGTCACAACAGGAAAGCTGGAGGAAAGAGAACAGGTAGAACCAGGGAGAAAATATTGGATGGACTTGCAGAGTGGCTGAGGACAGGGAGGGTGGAAGATGTACATGTACTTGCGGCAACAAGGGATAGATATATATGGAGGGTCATGATCGTCAACGCCCTGCGGCAGGTCACATGATGATGATGATGATGATCTTTCTACCTGCTTCCTAACCTTTTATACTTTAACTCTACGACTGACCCACTCACTGTCCTAACTCTTTCACTTCCTAATCGTAGGATTGATCATTTGCCGTCTTGACATAGTTAACCCATTCAACTGTCCAACAGTTTCCAAATTCTGTGTTGTCCCTCACAAGGTTCCTGCAAGGTAGGGTTAGGAGGGAGTGACCCAATGTGGAGTTGTGTGTGTGTGTGTGTCTGTGTGTGTGTGTTTTGTGTGTGTGTGTGTGTCTGTGTGTGTGTGTCTGTGTGTGTGTGTGTTTTGTGTGTGTGTGTGTGTGGTTTGTGTGTGTGTGTGTGTGGTTTGTGTGTGTGCGTGTGTTTTGTGTGTGTGTGGTTTGTGTGTGTGTGTGTGTGTGTGTGGTTTGTATGTGTGTGTGTGTGTTTTGTGTGTGTGTGTTGTGTGTATGTGTGTGTGTGTGTGTGGTTTGTATGTGTGTGTGTGTGTGGTGTGTTTTGTGTGTGTGTTTGTGTGTATGTGTGTGTGTTGTGTGTGTGTGCGTGTGTGTGTGTGTGTGTGTGTGTGTGTGAGTGAGTGAGGTTGATGGAGTCAGTATAGAGTATACACGTAAGGTAATCACAGGTCAGCACCACAGTAAATGGGGTAGTGTTTCAGGTATACTAATGGTAAAGGTTGCTCCTCTAACCATGAGGGATAGTAATAATTATGTGGGTGGAGTCTTACGTTGCTTTACTTGCCCTGACCTTGACCAGGGTCAGCTTCCGAGGTGAATTTCAACTTCGCTGTCTTTGTGTGCGCGTGTGTGTGCGCGCGCGTGTGTGTGTGTGTGTGTGTGTGTGTGTGCGCGCGCGTGTGTGTGTGTGTGTCAAGGTTGTTGGTCAGTTATTTACACGCCACTAGGTAGAAAGAAACTCTAGGGAGAGCTAGACAACAGAAGGTCTTCAGAGAAGTAACCCCCTTTAGACAAGTGTTTCGGCCCTGAATTCCTTACACTCTCGGGGGACCGGGCCACATCCAGGTCATGACTCCTGGATGCCCTTCTGCTGTTGTCTATTTTTTTTTTTTTTTCCCACGCCGGGGATCGAACCTGGGCGATTCTGCGCTTCAGAACTGCGGTACGCGGTTTTACCAATGTGCTAACGGGGCACACATCATCTGTAGGGAATTTAATCCTTATGAAGTTCACTTTTTTGGTTCCTCCTTGCCCAGATCCAGCTTGAGCTCCTTTCTGCTGCCTCTGCCATCGCTTTAAGGGCTCTAGTCCTCTTCTTCCCAGAAATGGCGAGTTGTTTCATGAGATCATAAGCGGAGGTGCCCACAAACCCTCTTGCCCCGACCTCTATGGCGAAGATTTTGACCCGCAGACCTGCTTTCTTCAGGGTGCTGGCAAGACCGGCGTATTTTTCGGTCTTGTAGATATGTGCTTCTTCCATTCTGCTTTCGTATGGCACAGTATAGCTATCTCCCGACTTAACGGTTTTACTTAATTAAGTAAGCTAAAACGTATTTCCACTTAACTAAGTAAGCTAAAACGTATTTCCACTTAACTAAGTAAGCTAAAACGTATTTCCACTTAACTAAGTAAGCTAAAACGTATTTCCACTTAACTAAGTAAGCTAAAATGCATTTCCACTTAACTAAGTAAGCTAAAACGTATTTCCACTTAACTAAGTAAGCTAAAACGTATTTCCACTTAACTAAGTAAGCTAAAACGTATTTCCACTTAATTAAGTAAGCTAAAACGCATTTCCACTTGACTAAGTAAGCTAAAACGTATTTCCACTTGACTAAGTAAGCTAAAACGTATTTCCACTTAACTAAGTAAGCTAAAACGTATTTCCACTTAACTAAGTAAGCTAAAACGTATTTCCACTTAACTAAGTAAGCTAAAACGTATTTCCACTTAACTAAGTAAGCTAAAATGCATTTCCACTTAACTAAGTAAGCTAAAACGTATTTCCACTTAACTAAGTAAGCTAAAACGTATTTCCACTTAACTAAGTAAGCTAAAATGCATTTCCACTTAACTAAGTAAGCTAAAACGTATTTCCACTTAACTAAGTAAGCTAAAGCGCATTTCCATTTAACTAAGTAAGCTAAAACGCATTTCCACTTAACTAAGTAAGATAAAACGCATTTATACTTAACTAAGTAAGCTAAAACGCATTTCCACTTGACTAAGTAAACTAAAACGTATTTCCACTTAACTAAGTAAGCTAAAACGCATTTCCACTTAACTAAGTAAGCTAAAACGTATTTCCACTTAACTAAGTAAGCTAAAACGCATTTCCACTTAAGTAAGCTAAAACGCATTTCCACTTAAGTAAGTAAACTTCCTTCCAGCATGAGACCTGAAAGCTTGTATAGCTTTATTGTTTGTTGTTTTCTTATTGTGTATGTAATTGTGAACATTTTTATCACCATTTTGCTTTTTTGTGAAATGTAAAGCGCTGGTGAGCATGCTTTTATATGGAAAATGCGCTATACAAATAAACATTATTATTATTATTATTATTATTAGACAGTCTTGATGGAGGCAGACACAAATAGATCACTCATAAGGAAGATTAGGAAAAGACAAGCAACATTTATAGGCCATTTTATGAGGAAGGGGGATTTGGAGCACCTGGTCACAACGGGAAAGCTGGAGGGAAAGAGAGCACCAGGTAGACCCAGGAAGAGAATGCTGGACGGACTTGCAGAGTGGCTGGGGATGAGGAGGGTGGGGGAGATGCTGGGGGCAACGAGAGATAGAGATGGTTGGAAGTCCATGGTCGCCAACGCCATGCGGCAGGGCACCTGATGATGATGATTATTATTATTATTATTATTATTACCACCAGTGAAGTGATGTTTTACCAACTGATAAAGAAATGTATCACAAAACGCCATGCTTGCAGACAAGTCCAGTAACTCTGCAGTGTGGGTGGGTCTGACAGGAGGAACAGGAAAACTTGGGATAAATGTTCGTGTTATCTCAAACAGCTGGGGTGTAGCTAGGTAAACTGAAGACCGTTGTTTTTCCTATTACGCTAAACAAAGGAATTTGTCAGGACAATCATTTTTAAGGAGGTTTGGAACTCGAAACCTTTGACTGTAGGCAGTACAAGTGGTTGTGTTCATGGTACACCTCTTCCCTCCCAACCCGTCCTCTGTCTGTCTGTCTGTTTGTCTCTGTCTGTCTCTCTGTCTGTCTCTCTCTCTCTCTGTCACTCTATCACTCTGTCTGTCTGTCTCTGTCTCTCTCTCCTCTTTCTCTGTCTCTCTCTGTCTCTATCTATCCTTGTCTGTCTCACTTTATCACTCTCTCTCTCTCTCTCCCCCCTCTGTCTCTCTCTCCCCCTCTGTCTGTCTGTCTCTCTCTCTATCTGTCTGTCTGTCTGTGTGTGTCTCTCTCTGTCTCTCTGTCATTCTATCATTCTGTCTGTCTGTCTCTGTCTCTCTCTATCTGTCCTTGTTTGTCTCACTTTATCACTCTCTCTCCTCTCTCTCTCCTCTCTCTCTCTCTCCCTCTCTCTCTCTCTCCTCTCTCTCTCTCTCCTCTCTCTCTCTCTCTCTCCTCTCTCTGTCTGTCTCTCTCTCTCTCTCTCTCTCTCTCTCTCTCTCTGTGTCTGTCTGTCTCTGTGTGTGTGTCTCTCTGTCATTCTATCACTCTGTCTCTGTCTCTCTCTCCTCTCTCTGTCTCTCTCTCTCTCTCTCTCTCTATCTGCCCTTGTTTGTCTCACTTTATCACTCTCTCTCCTCTGTCTGTCTGTCTGTCTCTCTCTCTCTCTCTCTCTCTCTCTCTCTCTCTCTCTGTAATAATGATAAATATTGGTGAAAACAATCATCATCATCATCATCAGTCCCGTAGTCTGGTTGACCGTTGGGGCACCACTGAAGATTTTGCAACCAACTTCCTCCACTCCTCACGGTCCTCAGCTTTCCGCAGAATGATATGCCATTCAAGGCCAGTCCACTCTCTGATATTGTCTTCCCATCTTTTTCTCTGTCTGCCTCTTCATCTCCCTCCCTGAACTGTTCCCTGCAAGACGGTCTTGGCCAGTCCAGATGATCGTGTGACGTGCCCGTACCACCTCAGTTTGCATCTTTTCACTGAGGTCAGGAGGTCTTCATACGGCCCGATGGCGTTTTCGATTCGGGTTTTCACTTCCTTATTGGTTATATGATCTTTGTACGAAAACAATAGTGAAAACAATAGGGACTAACAAGAACAAGGCGAATAACGTAACACACGTACAGTTAGTTCATAAAGTGTTTGTACGAATAGAGGAAAAACTTCATGGAGGGAGATGGAGAGAGACACACTGGCAGTTTGTGAGAGGCAACGTTATGTTAAATCACTTTAGTACTCCTTACTCTACATTTTCAGTTTCAAATGTACGTGCACTGGATACGCAACACATGTACATCATTCTCATATCTACTCAAAAACACAATCACAGATTTATCGTAAAACATATAAAAGAAAAACCCTTCAACAGATCAAACCTTGATCAAAACACAGCAGCCAATAATCATGAATATTCTATACTTCTGCTCATGAAACCCGAACGATAATTCTTCCACACTTTCGCCATGGCCATCAGCTTCTTGTGTGACCAGGGTGAACAGAATTAAGAGAGAGAATGCGAAAGCTTTTAATGTGTTGATCTTTCCACCATTGACAAGGGAACACAGGGGACGGGAATTTGATGACATGGGAACCAGACCAGGGTAAAATAGTACACCATAAACATTGCCATCAGTTAACATCAGGAAGAGAGTTCATCAGTGTTATATAGAACCGATATGTTGTACGGATGCGAAGCGTGGACAATCAACTCGCAAGTCAGAGCAAGATGAAGGCGACTGAAATGGGGTTTCTAGGAAGAATGTTAAGAGTTCCATGGACAACAGAGAAAACAAAGTAGACAGTCTTGAAAAAAGCAAACACAAAAAGAAGATTAATGAAGAAGATTGAGAAAAGACAAACAATACTTACAGCACATTTTATGAGGCAAAAGAAAATTGAGCACCTTGTCACAACAGGAAAGCTGGAGGGGAAAAACAGCACCAGATAGATCCAGGGAGAAACTGTTGGACGGTTATGCGGAGCGGATGAGGATAGAAAGGGTGGGTCATATACTTGCTCTGACAAAAGAAGATTCGTATGGAGGATCATCATTGCCGACGCCATGTGGCAAGGCACATGATGATGATGATGATGATGATGATGATGAAATATTGCTATACACATTCAAATGATGATGACAGTGCACTCTGTCGGCGATCTGACGGGTGACTGGGGACAATGGTCGTCATCGGCCGTCGGGAGAAGAGTGGCAGAATGGTTCAGACATTCGCCTGCCAATAACTAAAACTCGAGGTTCCAGGGTTCGCTGCCCATAGAGGCCTCAACTTTTCTCCTCAGTTTGACTGGAAAATCGAACTGAACGTTTTAGTCCTTCGGAAGGGGACGAAAAACAAGTCGGACCCGTGTGCCTTCTGGCTGCGCACGCTAAAGATACCACGGCAGTTGAAAATCGTGAAGAGCAGGGCATTGCCCGGCTGCCTTGGTATAACACGTTGGAGAGATAGGTTGATTTCCCAGGTCCCATTCCTTGAAGACCAATTAGCCTTCTTGCCTTTCTGAAGTCTTGGTTAACAAAAAATAGTAAATATGAATTTGAGGAGAGGGGATGGGCGCCGCCCTCGTGGTGTTGGTCCCGGGAAAAGTTGAGGTCTCTGCTACCTCACTCCACGACGACTCAAGGGTTATGGAACTACATGTATCTAGGTAGGACCTCAGGACCTGGCCAGCTCATGGGTTTATGTGTAGGCTTAAGGCTTATGCCGTGATCATTCTTGGTCTTCTCCATCACATGGCACCTGTGATGTTAGTACATAAGGAATTCATTTCGAGCGCGGAGCACATCTTCAGAAATAGAAACTGAAACTGAAGGCCATCGGGGATACAAAGACTGATTCTGAAGACACACGTTCTTCCACAGACACGGCATGAGAAAGAGCCTGCAGCCCTAAATTCTGTCTGTGTATGCCTCTGTGTCTGTGTGTGTATGTCCGCATCTCTGTGTCTGTGTTTGTCTCTGAGTGTGTCTGTGTGTATGTCCATATCTCTGTGTCTGTGTTTGTCTCTGAGTGTGTCTGTGTGTATGTCCGTATCTCTGTGTCTGTGTTTGTCTCTGAGTGTGTATGTGTGTGTATCTGTCAGTCTGTCTGTGTCTGAGTTTGTCAGTGTCTGTGTGTGTCTCTCTCTTTGTGTTCATGTGTGTGTATGCATGTTTGTGTCGGTGTCTTGTGTGTGTGTCAGTGTCGGTGTGTCTGTGTGTGTCTCTGTCTGAGTTTGTCAGTGTCTGTGTGTGTCTCTTTGTGTTCATGTGTGTGTATGCGTGTGTGTTTGTGTCGGTGTCTTGTGTGTGTGTCAGTGTCGGTGTGTCTGTATGTGTCTCTTTGTGTGTTTATGTGTATGTGTGTATGTGCGCGCGGGCGTGTAAGTTTTTGTGTGTGTGTGTGTGTGTGTGTGCGCTTGCTTGCTTTTAATTTTCACAACTCGTATAAACCTGTCAATACATTCGTCAAAACTTAAGGACAATTCCGTAATATAAGCCAAAACGTTGTGCACAGCCAACATTTTAGATCATCAATAGCTACAGCAATGTTTGTGATCTCGGTCACAGTTCCCGTCACATTACAACCAACAACAGGTGAAGGAGTTTGAATCCCTTGACCTAGTTCCCCACCCCCACCCATCTCCCCAACTTCTTCACTTCTTGCATGCAAATAACAAATCAGCTAGGGTGTGGAATGAGAATGTGTGTGTGTGTGTGTGTGCTGCATGCATGTATATTTATGCGTACATTTGAAATGTGCACGTGATTTCGTTCGTTCGTTCTTTGATTTAACGTCTTTTCACTATAAGTGATATTAGACGGTTGTGATTTCATGTTCGTGTGTGTGTGTGTGTGTGTGTGTACGTGAGTGAGTGTGTGCGTGTGTGTGTGTGCGCGCGCGCGCGTGCTGTTCGTTTTTGTTTCGATTTTTTGTTTTGTTTTTGTTTTGTTTGTTTTTTCGTTTGTTTAATTTATTTTTAGAAATCAAAACTGTGTATCTTAGAAAAACACTCGTGCTCTTAATGTTCAGTATTTTTACGCCGGTGACTTTTTCCCCCTCGACGTGTATGAATGATAACCGTTGTAATTACTGAGAGATAACAAATGTTGTTTTCTTTATTTGGTTTTCTTTCCAATTAAGAGACAGAGCGAGGGACAGAGACCTAGCAGCACCAGGAGTGATAACAATATGTGTAATGTCAAGCCGCACAATGGCATCACGCCACAAACCCTGATTAACACTGTCAAAACACATCACTATAAAATGATAACACACAACAGCTGTCCCCCCACCCACCCCAACCTCTCTTTCTCCCTCACTCTGTCTGTCTGTCTGTCTGTCTGTCTGTCTGTCTCTCTCTGTATGTGTGTTGCTGTCTCTATATGTCTCCCTGCCTCTCTCTCTGTCTTTTTCTCTTCGTCTGTCTGTCTGTCTGTCTCTCTCTCTCTGTCTCTGTCTGTCTATTTATCTGTGTGTCTTTATCTCTTCGTCTGTCTCTGTCTGTCTGTCTTTGTCTTTTTCTCTTCGTCTGTCTATCTGTATGTCTCTCTCTCTCTCTGTCTCTCCCTCTCTCTCTCTCTCTCTCTCTCTCTCTCTCTCTCTATGTGTGTGTGTGTCTCTCTCTCTGTCTCTATATATGTCTCTCTCTGTCTGTCTCTTTTTCTCTTCGTCCGTCTCTCTCTCTCTCTCTCCTCTCTCTCTCTCTCTCTCTCTCTCTCTCTCTCTCTCTCTCTCTGAGGAGGGGATGGCAGGAATGAGAAGGGGTGGGTGTGTGGTGGATAATGGTATGTGGAAGTCAAGACAGGCTTGCCCTCCGCGTCTTTAATTAGTTGGATTGCAGCAACAATGAACGAAAGGCACAAGGGAGAGGAATGGCATCTGTAGTTCGTGGTATGTGTTTCTCTTGAAATCTGAAGCGTCTGGTAATGCTTCAGCGTACTGTTGTTTTGCTTTCTTTCCTTTTTTTTTGGGGGGGGGGGGGGAGGGGATGCAGGTATGCGGGGAGGAGAGATGGGGGTCCGACTTCCCAAGTTTAACCCTTTGACTCCCACACCCTGTCCACCAGCATCCTGCATTGTCAACCATGCTAGATAAAACAAAAACTTAACCCTTTGACTCCCCACCCTGTCCACCAGCATCCTGCATTTTCAACCATGCTAGTAAAGCAGAAACTTAACCCTTTGACTCCCACATCCTGTCCACCAGCATCCTGCATTTTCAACCATGCTAGTAAAGCAGAAACTTAACCCTTTGACTCCCACATCCTGTCCACCAGCATCCTGCATTTTCAACCATGCTAGCAAAGTAAAAACTTAACCCTTTGACTCCCGCACCCTGTCCACCAGCATCTTGCATTTTCAACCATGCTAGCAAAGTAAAAACTTAACCCTTTGACTCCCGCACCCTGTCCACCAGCATCCTGCATTTTCGACCATGCTAGCAAAGTAAAAACTTAACCCTTTGACTCCCGCACCCTGTCCACCAGCATCTTGCATTTTCAACTATGCTAGCAAAGCAAAAACGTAACCCTTTGATTCCCTCACCCTATCCACCAGCTTCCTACAGGCAGGAATACAGAATTTTGAAAGCCTTGTTTCAGAATGCAGCTTTTGTTGTCCCACGTCATCCCACCCCTGTCCCACTATCACTCTGTCCCAGTGTCCCACTATCACTCTGTCCACTATCACTCATTCACATCTGTCCACTATCACTGTCCCACTATCATCTGTCCCACTATTCACTGTCCCACTATCACTCTGTCCCACTATCACTCCCACTGTCCCACTATCACCTGTCCCACTATCACTGTCCCACTATCATCTGTCCCATGTCCCACTATCACTCTGTCCCACTATCACTCTGTCCCACTATCACTCTGCTTTCTGTCCCACTATCACCACTATCACCTGTCCCACTATCACTCTGTCCCACTATCACTCTGTCCACACTATCACTCTGTCCCACTATCACCACACTGTCCCACTATCACTCTGTCCCACTATCACTCTGTCCCACTATCACTCTGTCACACTATCACTCGTCACACACTCTGTCCCACTATCACGTCCTGTCCCACTATCACTCTGTCCCACTATCACTGTCCCACTATCACTGCTACACATCACTCTGTCCCACTATCACCTGTCCACTGTCCCACTATCACTCTGTCCCCACTTCCACATCACTCTGTCCCACTATCACTCTGTCCCACTATCACTACTGTCCCACATCATCACTCTGTCCACTATCACTTCAGTCGTCCCACACTGTCCCACTATCACTCTGTCCCAGTGTCCCCACTACACTGTCCCTATATCACTGTCCCACTATCACTGTCCCACTATCACTCTGTCCCACTATCACTCTGTCCACTACCTATCACTCTGTCCCACTATCACTGTCCCATGTCCCACTATCACCTGTCCCACTATCACTCTGTCCCACTATCACACTGTCCCACTATCACTCTGTCCCAGTGTCCCACTATCACACTGTCCCACTGTCACTACTGTCCCACTATCACTCTGTCCCACTATCACACTGTCCCACTATCACTCTGTCCCACGTCACTCGTCCCACTATCATCTCTGTCCCACTAGTCACTTGCGTTTAACCTGTACAGACTCAACTGTCAGAAAGAAGTACAGACGTACACTATCACTTGTCAGAAATCACTCGTCTTTCTACTGACAAATAAGTGACTATATTTCACTTGTCCCACTATCTGCTTTGTCACTATATCATGCCACAACATCTGAGACTATCTGTAAAAGACAGACCACTGGGAAATATATCAGGTTAGGAAGGACTGAAATGATTAACGAACAATAATCGATACGCAGATGACACCGTGCTAATTGCAGAAAATGGAAGGGACCTACAGAACCTTGTGAATATACTAGAAATAGAAAGCAAAGTAAGGGGTTGGAACTAAACAGCAGGAAGACTGAAGTCATGGTGATCAGTAAAAAACATGAAGTCCCCTCATGCAAAATAACAGCAAATAGCACAACCTTGACACAGGTTGATAAGTTTAAATATCTGGGAACGATCATTTCATCAGACGGCAGATGCACATCAGAAATAGCCGGCAGAATCGGTCAAGCCCAAACAGCATTCAAGAAGATGATAAGCGTTCTTACCAACAAATGCCTATCAATTAACATCGACCATGCTAGTAAAGCAAAAACACCCTTTGACTCCCGCACCCTGTCCACCACCATCTTGCATTTTCAACCATACTAGCAAAGTAAAAACTTAACCCTTTGACTCCCGCACCTTGTCCACCAGCATCCTGCATTTTCTTGAATGTTATATAGAACCAATATTGTTGTACGGATGTGAGGCGTGGACAGTCAACAGGCAGAACAAGATGAGGCAGCCGAGATGTGGTTTCTAAGAAGAATGTTGAGAATTCCATGGACAGCAAAGAAAACAAACGAGACAGTCTTGATGGAGACAGACACAAGTAGATCATTTATAAGGAAGATTAGGAAAAGACAGGCAACATTTATAAGCAATTTTATGAGGAAAGGGGATTTGGAGCACCTGGTGACAACGGGAAAGCTGGAGGGAAAGAGAGCACCAGGTAGACCCAGGGAGAAAATGCTAGACGGACTTGCAGAGTGGCTGAAGACGAGGAGGGTGGAGGAGATGCTTGGGGCAACAAGAGATAGAGACAGATGGAAGTCCATGATCGCCAACGCCATGCGGCAGGGCACCTGGTGATGATGATGATGATGATGAGTGTTTACTTCTTCTTGTCTTAGGATAGGTGGATACATACATACATACATATATACATGCATGTATACATATATACATACATATGTACGTACGTACGTACATACATACATACATACACACACAATACATACATACATACGTACGTACGTACATACATACATACATAATACACACATACATACATACATACATACATACATACATACATACATACATACATACATGCACACATACATACATACATGCATGCACACATACATACATACATACATACATACACATACATACATACATACATGCACACATACATACATACATACATGCACACATACATACATACATACATGCATGCACACATACATACATACACACATACATACATACACACATACATACATTGCATAGAGACATACACACACACATACATACATACATACATACACACATACATAACACACACATACATAACACATACATACACACATACATACATACATACATACATACATACACACACACACACATACATACATTCATACATACATACATACATGCATACATACATACATACATACACAAACACACACGCATACACACATACATAATGCATACATACATACATGCATGCATACATACATACATCCATACACACAGATGCATACACACATACGTGCATGCATACATACATATCATACATACATACATACATAAAATAATATACATATATACATACATACATTACATACTATACATACATACATATATACATACATAAAATATAATATACATACATACATACATACATACATACACATACATACATACATACATGCATACATACATACATGCATGCACACATACATACATACATACATACACACATACATACATACATGCACACATACATACATACATGCACACATACATACATACATACATGCATCACACATACATACATACATACAACATAATACATACATACATATATACATACATACATATATATACATACATACATATATACATACATACATATATACACACATACATACATACATACATACATATATAACACCATATATACCATTACATACATACATTATAGTGCCATACATACATACATAATACACATTTATTAATAATAGGTGTTGCTGTTTTTTTGGCTCAATTAGGTAGATAGGTAGGTCGGTCGTAGGTAGAAGTAGATGGCAGAGGTAGATAGGTAGGTAAGTAGATAGGCAGGCAGGTAGGTAGGTAGGTAGATGGGTTGGTAGTTTCTGTTTTTTTTTTATGTTCCACATTGGAATGAAGTCTTTTGTTGTTTTGATGGATTAATGCAATAACAGACGGTGAGGAATTTCTGTTGCTGTAAACATGATGTAACTTCCACAGCCATGTTTTGCCTGTAGAAAAGGTCAAGTGTGTACCTAGTGTATGGTGTTTAGCGGTGGATGCTTTGTATGGTCACAAAGCTGACTGTTACAGCAACGTACAGACTGAACAAGGCTGACTGTTACAGCTACGTACAGACTGAATAAGGCTGACTGTTACAGCTACGTACAGACTGAACAAGGCTGACTGTTACAGCTACGTACAGACTGAACAAGGCTGACTGTTACAGCTACGTACAGACTGAACAATGCTGACTGTTACAGCTACGTACAGACTGAACAATGCTGACTGTTACAGCAACGTACAGACTGAACAAGGCTGACTGTTACAGCTACGTACAGACTGAACAAGACTGACTGTTACAGCAACGTACAGACTGAACAATGCTGACTGTTACAGCAACGTACAGACTGAACAAGGCTGACTGTTACAGCTACGTACAGACTGAACAAGGCTGACTGTTACAGCTACGTACAGACTGAACAAGGCTGACTGTTACAGCAACGTACAGACTGAACAAGGCTGACTGTTACAGCTACGTACAGACTGAACAATGCTGACTTTTACAGCTACGTACAGACTGAACAAGGCTGACTGTTACAGCTACGTACAGACTGAACAAGGCTGACTGTTACAGTAACGTACAGACTGAACAAGGGTGTTACAGCTACGTACAGACTGAACAAGGGTGACTGTTACAGTAACGTACAGACTGAACAAGGCTGACTGTTACAGCAACGTACAGACTGAACAAGGCTGACTGTTACAGCTAGGTATAGGCCCAACATTTCTGCCTCAAGAGACTGTTGTGTGACCACGTTGTGCTGTCAGGTGAAGGACTGGTCAGCACGACCGTCACAAGGGAATGAGATGAGGGTGTGGAGGGGTCTACAGTTGTGTGCTGCTCTTGCTTTCAGGCATAAGATTTGTTCTTTGTTTTAAGTCTGGTGTCCATATTAACCGGACAAAACAAAACTCGACTCAAATGTCGCATGGGCGATGTAGCACCATCATTCAACAAGCTGTCAACAATCTGGAACAGCAAGAAAATCTTCCTGTCTAAACTTGCAGTTGTACAACTCCTACGTTCTGTTAACTTTGCTGTACAGTTGCGATACAAGCCTGGAGAAGAAGCGTGACTCATTTGACCTGAAATGCCTACACAAGATCTTGGGCATCAGATGGACAGACTTTGAAATAAGGTCGAGAAACAAACAGATCCCAGTTACCAACATCATCTGCAAGCATCCACTAAGTTGGCTGGGCCATGCCGCTAGGCTGCCATCTCCTAGATCTGCCAACCAGGTCCTAAAGTGTAACTCACGAGGTCAGCCAAGGAAGGGAAGACCAAAAATGAATGTCACCAGACGGTTGACATACCTACAACAGGTGGACAGACACTGGGGTGATGCCCTCACAGTCTGCCGACAGAGCCTATTAGAGCGCTTTTGCTGCTTCCTGTGCCATTAGCGTCTACATCCAGTTGACAATTTCAGTTTCAATTTTCTCAAGAGACTGTCTCAGCGCTCGGAACAGTTCCATATGCACTAACACTATAGATGATTTATTGGTGAAAAGGTTCCAGAATAATCTTGACATATATCATGAGCCTGCTCTACACTCTGACAGAGTCCCGGGGTTCTGCCAAATGTATGGGTTCTCTATACTGTGGCCAGGAGGGGAAGCTGACGCAGAAATTCAACTTACAATTGGAGCAACTAAGCTGCAGTCCCAAGGATGTGCTCATATACACGGATGGCTCAGTCACCAATAAAAAGTCTGGATGGGGCTTCATTGTCAAACAGATTGGAAACACCAAACATGAAGAAAACGCTACATATGATATCACAACATCCAGTTTAACAATGGAAATGGAGGCAGTCACACAAGCACTGCAGTGGTTAACCTCACTGGATGATGAAATGAAAGAAAGTCAAGCCTTCATCCTGACTGACTCGATGAATCTATTTCAAAAAGTGCAAAATAAAGTAGGATCCCAGAATGGCACAAAGCAATGAACAGTGTCGACCTACAAAATCTCACGTGGATCTATGACCCAGGACACGCTGGTGTTAAGGGAAATGAACGTGCCGACAAGCTTGCAGGCAATGCCATTGCGCAAAAATTCTCCATTTTGTTAAATCCGAAGTCCTTAGACGCTTATAATCGTACCCTCACGAAAAAAAAAGTTGAATCATCTTATCGTTTATCGTCTTACTCGAAAAGTAATAGATAGAGGAAGTGTCCGAAAATCCACTATGAAAAGAAAAACAAGAGCTATCACTAATCAGACCAACACTGGTATCATCTCCAAAGTAACACTGCACAGACTCTTACAGCGTGGGATGGAACGTGTTTGTGGTTTTCCTGAAACAGAGATGGAGGAAATGTAAAGAAAGGGGAAAGATAGCTTGAGAACGAGGAAGGTTGTTTGTGTGTGTGTTGGCGATGAATGTGGCAGTTTTTCACAGTTCCTGCTGGTTGCCATGGACTGTGTGGTTAGAGAAGTTGTAGTCGGCCATGTCGGTCTACTTCAAAGAGACGACAAGGTGATAGCGTGTTATTAGTTGTTTTGTAGTCGGCCATGTCGGTCTACTTCAAAGAGACGACAAGGTGATAACGTGTGATTAGTTGTTTTGTAGTCGGCCATGTCGCTCTCCTTCAAAGAGACGACAAGGTAATAGCGTGTGATTAGTTGTTTTGTAGTCGGCCATGTCGGTCTCCTTCAAAGAGACGACAAGGTAATAACGTGTGATTAGTTGTTTTGTAGTCGGCCATGTCGGTCTACTTCAAAGAGACGACAAGATAATAGCGTGTGATTAGTTGTGTGGTCCTTGTGGCCACAGGTGCAGGATGATGATGGTGTCGGTTTCAATGTGCAGTTCATACGGTGTTGAGCCGTTTGTGACTTGAGCGGATTTCATCAGCATCACTTGTTGCTGTCTGGATAGACTTGGGTGGTCGTGACTTTCTTGCCTGAGGCGTGATCTGGTGATGCTCCTCTTGTGTCTGTAGTTGACGCTGTTGTGTGGTCAGTCCTCCTGGCCTACTGTTTTTGACCAGCTCATGTACCGTCTTGTTTCCTGGTGTTCTTCAGGGAGTCAGGATCCACTGGAGGGGTACTCTTCCGATTCTTCTAACGTCAAGAGTGCACAACATTATTAATGGCAAACCTGTTTTCTATTCCTGGTACAGTTTGTTAAACAGTTCCCGTATTGCCCTGTTTCTGTACTGAGCGTCCTTATCAGCGTGTCTTCTGCACAAGCGTTGTGATCTGTTAGTGTAAGGACACTGTCCACTCTGCTGTTGTTCAGATGTGTATGAGTGATATAAATCGTTCTCGTATAATGTTATTCTTCCAACTCACATGCACTCACTGTGCATTACACATAATCATTTTTTTTTTAGAAGAGCAAGGAGTACTCGAGCTGTTAGCTTCATCCTTGGTGGGCGTACAGGTTGGTTGTTTTGTGTTTACGTAAGTCACCTGACATTGAGATGACTTGCACCATCTTTGACAGGTAGAGTCCATGTACACAAAGGGATCATTGACAGGTAGAGTTGATGTACACAAAGGGATCTTTGACAGGTAGAGTTGATGTACACAAAGGGATCTTTGACAGGTAGAGTTGATGTACACAAAGGGATCTTTGACGGGTAGAGTTGATGTACACAAAGGGATCTTTGACGGGTAGAGTTGATGTACACAAAGGGATCTTTGACAGGTAGAGTTGATGAACACAAAGGGATCATTGACAGGTAGAGTTGATGTACACAAAGGGATCTTTGACAGGTAGAGTTGATGTACACAAAGGGATCTTTGACGGGTAGAGTTGATGTACACAAAGGGATCTTTGACAGGTAGAGTTGATGTACACAAAGGGATCATTGACAGGTAGAGTCCATGTACACAAAGGGATCACTGACAGGTAGAGTTGATGTACACGAAGGGATCATTGACAGGTAGAGTCCATGTACACAAAAGGATCATTGACAGGTAGAGTCCATGTACACAAAGGGATCATTGACAGGTAGAGTCCATGTACACAAAGGGACCATTGACAGGTAGAGTCCATGTACACGAAGGGATCTTTGATAGGTAGAGTCCATGTACACAAAGGGATCATTGACAGGTAGAGTTGATGTACACGAAGGGATCATTGACAGGTAGAGTCCATGTACACAAAAGGATCATTGACAGGTAGAGTTGATGTACACAAAGGGTTCATTGACAGGTAGAGTCCATGTACACAAAGGGATCATTGACAGGTAGAGTCCATGTACACAAAGGGATCATTGACAGGTAGAGTCCATGTACACGAAGGGATCTTTGATAGGTAGAGTCCATGTACACAAAGGGATCTTTGACAGGTAGAGTTGATGTACACAAAGGGATCATTGACAGGTAGAGTCTATATACACAAAGGGATCTTTGACATGTACAGTCGATGTACACAAAGGGATCATTGACAGGTAGAGTCGATGTACACAAAGGGATCATTGACAGGTAGAGTCGATGTACACAAAGGGATCATTGACAGGTAGAGTCGATATACACAAAGGGATCATTGACAGGTAGAGTCGATGTACACAAAGGGATCATTGACAGGTAGAGTCCATGTACACAAAGGGATCATTGACAGGTAGAGTTGATGTACACAAAGGACAGGTAGAGTTGATGTACACAAAGGGTTCATTGACAGGTAAAGTTGATGTACACAAAGGGATCATTGACAGGTAGAGTTGATGTACACGAAAGGATTCAGGCATTAACAGTTCTCCATATCTGTTGATCTGGGAGATTGGAAACATCTTCCGTTGTTCATTCACCAGGTGGAGGTATGTAGGCAGGATTGAACCCAGGACCTACCGACAGGAAGTCTGACGTTTTCCCACTTCAGTTCCGCACCTGTAGAGTCATTACAGAGGACTGGCTGGTTAGTCATCCATGACGTAGCCTAATGGAAAGTTTGTGGGGCGCAAAAGTCTCTCCCCCAACATTTGAATAAAGATGAAGGTTTTTCCCACAACCATGAGGTCATTCGGGGATGAGGTGGTAGAGACCTCAACTTTTCTGGGGGGGGGGGGGGTCAGCATTATGAGGGCGCTGCCCATCTCCTTTCCCTGGCTGTTTTTCTAAACCTAATTTTGAAGGGGCTCAGGTACCCATTCACAGCTGGGTAGACTGAAGGCTGCTGGCTTAGGATTACCATTTTCCAGAAGTGTTGCTGCCAGTGTTCCGTGAGGTAACATCCTAAAGTCAGAATGAGGTGTAGTGTCTTCAGTGAGACAAACAGGACAGTTGTTGTGGGCATTTTGCAGGTCTCCACTGCTACATCAAGACAGGTCTGACTGACGTCACAGCCAGTTAATGTCTGTGGTTGGCGTAGAGGTAAAGCACACATAACCCTGTCTGCCGGCATCAGTTTACACTGGTGCCAGTCACGTCCCAGAAACTGTACAAATGTGAGGGAAAAGATGGAGACCCGCCCGCAAAAAAAGCTGACCCAAGAGTTGTGACGTCTCTACCATCTGTGACAGTAGTGCATATGAAATTCGTTCCGAGCGCAGAGACGTCGTCTTGAGAAACTGAAACTGAAACTGAAACTACCAGCACACTTCACAGACGACCTGATAACGGGTCACTACGTCATTACCTTTCACCTTTTGTCCCTTAACTGAGACAGCAGGTCAGTGTTTCTGTGCTGGTCAGGAGTGCCTCAGTACAAACACTTCACATCCACAAGAAGATTTCTAACCCCGACAGTAGGGTACGTGGAGTCTGCCACCTCTGGCCTAACTGACAGACTGGAGAACAGTTTGGTAAACACTTGAGTCTGCAGGCTCAACGTACAGCCCGCATTACAATTCTATACACTGGTGTTCTGGGCTTTTAGAGCATGTATGTGACATGTCCTGTCATTTCAGTCAAATCTTAACCCTTTGACTCCCGCACCCTGCCCACCAGCATCCTGCATTGCCAACCATGCTAGCAAAGCAAAAATTTAACCTTTTGATTCCCTCACCCTATCCACCAGCTTCCTGCAGGAAGCTGGTGGATAGGGGTGAGGGAATCAAAAGGTTAAATTTTTGCAGTTGGTAGATAGGGTGAGGGAGTCAAAGGGTTGACGATAGTACATGATATCACAGATCTGTATATACACAGACTGGCAACCTCTTGGCTTACATGTATTACTGCTTCAGCATCCATTCCTACAGGTGTGTGTGTGTGTGTGTGTGTGTGTGTGTGTGTGTGTGTTTGTGTGTGTGTTTGTGTGTGTGTGTGTGTGTGTGTGTGTATGTGTTTAATAGTGATGATCATAATAATTTTACTCACATATGGTAAACTATCCATGCCAAAAGCATGCTTGTTGCATTTTACAGGAAAACAACATTATTGAAATGTCAATCAGGTTAAAACAGACACTAGCCAAACATAAAAGAAAAAGTGTGAGGAATCATATTAACATAAGTATCAGAAACCATTGTAAAAAGAAGAACCAAATGACATAAATGAATACAAGTATTCACAAACACAAACACATGCATGTGCACGCACACGCACACACACACACACACACACACACACACACACACACACACACACACACACCAACATACACACGCATACGCGCACAGGGAGAGGGGGTGGGGTTGCTGAGCGAAAGTGTATGGTATCACATACCTGTATATAAACAGACCGTTAACCAATCAAACGTGTGCTCTTACTACGAATTGTCATCCTCGCTTGCACAGATATTCTCTCTCTCTCTCTCCCTCCCTCCCTCTCTCTCTCTCTCTCTCTCTCCTCCCTCTCCTCTCTCCCCTCTCTCTCTCCCTCTCTCTCTCGCTGACACACACACGCGCGTATCCATACAGCTCTTCGTTAGTCATGTGCTGCTTCCAAGAGACATTTAATGCCATCCTCAACATGCGAGTATACGTCCCATCAAGACTCTTCTCCATCTGCTTTGTTAAGGTCCATGTTTCCGAGTTGTAGGGCAACACAGACTCGACAGTGGATATAAAGAGACGAATCTGTAGTTCTTTTTTCAAGTTAGAAGTCCATATCATCTTCAGCTTGTAACATGCAGACTAAGCAAGGGCTTTTTAAACAGAGATATCTTTCTGACTGCTCTCCATCCATCCGCCCAGATACTTGAAATTGGTGACTTGTTCGATGTCTCCCCCATTGATAGATTTCATATCGTTTTCACTACTTTCGTTGTACATCATCACTTTCGTTTTCTTACCATTGCAGTGCAGTCCAACTTTAACTGCTTCAACTTCAACCTGTTCCAGTAGCCTCTTTGCTTTTGTGATATTTTATTGGATAGCAGTGCTATGTCGTCAGCAAAGTCGAGATCTGTCAAGCTGTCAGCAGGATATCATTACCATGGGCAGCAAACACCAGTTTTGTCCAATCAGTACCTTCATACCTGTAGTGGTACGTACTACTAGAATGATAGAAACATTACCATGGACAGCAGACACACCAGTTTTGTCCAATCAGAACCTTTATATCTGTAGTGGTTGTACTACTAGAATGATAGTAACATTACCATAGGTAACAAACACCAGTTTTGTCCAATCAGTACCTTTATATCTGTAGTGGTTGTACTACTAGAATGATAGTAACATTACCATAGGTAACAAACACACCAGTTTTGTCCATTCAGTACCTTTATATCTGTAGTGATATGTACTACTAGAATGATAGAAACATTACCATAGGTAACAAACACCAGTTTTGTCCAATCAGTACCTTTATACCTGTAGTGGTTGTACTACTAGAATGATAGTAACATTACCATAGGTAACAAACACCAGTTTTGTCCAATCAGTACCTTTATACCTGTAGTGGTACGTACTACTAGAATGATAGAAACATTACCATAGGTAACAAACACACCAGTTTTGTCCAATCAGTATCTTTATACCTGTAGTGATATGTACTACTAGAATGATAAAAACATTACCATAGGCAGCAAACACCAGTTTTGTCCATTCAGTACCTTTATACCTGTAGTGGTTGTACTACTAGAATGATAGTAACATTACCATAGGCAGCAAACACCAGTTTTGTCCAATCAGTACCTTTATATCTGTAGTGGTTGTACTACTAGAATGATAGTAACATTACCATAGGTAACAAACACCAGTTTTGTCCAATCAGTACCTTTATACCTGTAGTGGTTGTACTACTAGAATGATAGTAACATTACCATAGGTAACAAACACCAGTTTTGTCCATTCAGTACCTTTATACCTGTAGTGGTACGTACTACTAGAATGATAGTAACATTACCATAGGTAACAAACACACCAGTTTTGTCCAATCAGTACCTTTATACCTGTAGTGGTTGTACTACTAGAATGATAGAAACATTACCATAGGTAACAAACACACCAGTTTTGTCCAATCAGTACCTTTATACCTGTAGTGGTACGTACTACTAGAATGATAGAAACATTACCATGGACAGCAGACACACCAGTTTTGTCCATTCAGTACCTTTATACCTGTAGTGGTTGTACTACTAGAATGATAGAAACATTACCATAGGTAACAAACACCAGTTTTGTCCATTCAGTACCTTTATACCTGTAGTGATATGTACTACTAGAATGATAGAAACATTACCATAGGTAACAAACACACCAGTTTTGTCCAATCAGTACCTTTATACCTGTAGTGGTATGTACTACTAGAATGATAAAAACATTACCATAGGTAACAAACACCAGTTTTGTCCAATCAGTACCTTTATACCTGTAGTGGTATGTACTACTAGAATGATAGAAACATTACCATAGGTAACAAACACCTGTTTTGTCCAATCAGTACCTTTATACCTGTAGTGATATGTACTACTAGAATGATAAAAACATTACCATAGGTAACAAACACCAGTTTTGTCCAATCAGTACCTTTATACCTGTAGTGATATGTACTACTAGAATGATAAAAACATTACCATAGGTAACAAACACCAGTTTTGTCCAATCAGTACCTTTATACCTGTAGTGGTATGTACTACTAGAATGATAGAAACATTACCATGGACAGCAGACACACCAGTTTTGTCCATTCAGTACCTTTATACCTGTAGTGATATGTACTACTAGAATGATAAAAACATTACCATAGGTAACAAACACATCAGTTTTGTCCAATCAGTACCTTTATACCTGTAGTGATATGTACTACTAGAATGATAGAAACATTACCATAGGTAACAAACACACCAGTTTTGTCCAATCAGTACCTTTATACCTGTAGTGGTATGTACTACTAGAATGATAGAAACATTACCATGGGTAACAAACACCAGTTTTGTCCAATCAGTACCTTTATACTTGGAAATGACACTGAGACAAGATCAAAACTGTTGCTTGGTAAGTGATATATGATTTGTTTGCCTTGGTATGTACTGGCCTTACGAGGCCATCATGTCGTAGAGTACGATAGAGCTAGTTGCCTATCTGTCCATTTACGTCTATGGTGGTATGTACCGGCATTACGAGGCCATCATGTCGTAGAGTATGACGGAGCTAGTTGCCTGTCTGTCCATGTATGTCTATGGTGGTGTGTACCGGCATTACGAGGCCATCATATCGTAGAGTATGACGGAGCTAGTTGCCTGTCTGTCCATGTATGTCTATGGTGGTGTACAATGTGGAGTCCTCCTCGGTCGGTGGGGTTTTAGCAGTTACTGTAGACCTTACCTCTGTGTTGGTTTGGTAAACTAGACGTGTGTGTAGACATCAGTGTGGTTAGGGATGGTAAACTAGACGTGTGTGTAGACATCAGTGTGGTTAGGGATGGTAAACTAGATGTGTGTGTAGACATCAGTGTGGTTAGGGATGGTAAACTAGACGTGTGTGTAGACATCAGTGTGGTTAGGGATGGTAAACTAGACGTGTGTGTAGACATCAGTGTGGTTAGGGATGGTAAACTAGACATGTGTGTAGACATCAGTGTGGTTAGGGGTGGTAAACTAGACGTGTGTGTAGACATCACAGTGGTTAGGGATGGTAAACTAGACGTGTGTGTAGACATCAGTGTGGTTAGGGATGGTAAACTAGACGTGTGTGTAGACATCAGTGTGGTTAGGGATGGTAAACTAGACGTGTTTGTAGACATCACAGTGGTTAGGGATGGTAAACTAGACGTGTTTGTAGACATCACAGTGGTTAGGGATGGTAAACTAGACGTGTGTGTAGACATCACAGTGGTTAGGGATGGTAAACTAGACGTGTGTGTAGACATCAGAGTGGTTAGGGATGGTAAACTAGACGTGTGTGTAGACATCACAGTGGTTAGGGATGGTAAACTAGACGTGTGTGTAGACATCAGAGTGGTTAGGGGTGGTAAACTAGACGTGTGTGTAGACATCAGAGTGGCTAGGGATGGTAAACTAGACGTGTGTGTAGACATCACAGTGGTTAGGGATGGTAAACTAGACGTGTGTGTAGACATCAGTGTGGTTAGGGATGGTAAACTGGACGTGTGTGTAGACATCAGAGTGGTTAGGGATGGTAAACTAGACATGTGTGTAGACATCACAGTGGTTAGGGATGGTAAACTGGACGTGTGTGTAGACATCAGAGTGGTTAGGGATGAAGAGCCACTGTACGTCCTCTTCTTGTGTTTGTTTTGCTAAATGCAGTAAAATATGTGAGTGTGTGTGTGTGATCGCGCACGCACGCACGCGCGCATCATTACTATTGCAGGTTTTTTGGGTGTTTTTTTTACTTGTGTAGGCAAGATGTCTGTTGTCTATAAATTCTGTCCTTCTCCCGTGATTTTGGCAGACATTTTACTGTTGTTGTCGTTGTCGTCGTCATCTTTGTTGTTGTTGATGATGATTCTGTTGACGATATTTTGACATTCTGTTGACAAGAGTCTCTTAAGGCCCATATGTCAAGGGGCACAACTAATTTCATGATAATATGACGCATCAGGGGAAACAAATCGACTCGATACAACATACACAAACTTGTTTAGTGCAGTCCAACTTTAATTGTGTACCTTTGTTGACTCCCAGTATACACTCTTGCAGCATAAACAAACGTATTCATTGCAACCCAACTTTAATTGTGCACTTTTCTTGACTCCCAGTATACACTCTTGCAGCATAAACAAACGTATTCATTGAAACCCAACTTAAATTGTGCACTTTTCTTGATATCCAATACAGTATACTTTTATATGTCCAGTAATGTTGAGAATGATTTGAAGGTACCGGTAAGTATAAGGGTTGTAACTAGAATGATTTGAAGGTACCGGTAAGTATAAGGGTTGTAACTAGAATGATTTGAAGGTACCGGTAAGTATAAGGGTTGTAACTTGCGACTTCGGGTGATTTGCTTATGTAATGGGCCGTTGCCTTTTATGACAGAGTACAAACACGTGACTAGCTTCATCATGTGACATCATGATAATCACATCAGAACAAACATATGTTTAATAATACATCAACAGATCTCATCTCAAACATCTTGCACAAATCAGGTGATAAATATCTGATTGTGCTTTCGTGTTTTGAAGCCAAAAGCAAACTAAATCCACATTGTCTGGAGAATTTATCAAAGTTAAAACGATGTGTACTGCGCTGTTAAACTACTGATCACAAGGCGGCATGAAACACAGTGCACTTCATCTTTTGTCCTGTTTTGGTACAATGGACAAATCGTATCGTTTTTCTGAGTTTTGTATTGCCATGACTTCTTTTGTGTAAAGAACACGGCTACCATGTTTCTTTGTCCTTAGTTTACTTTGATTCGGTTTGCTGAAAGATTTTCCCCCTTCAGGCTTTCGCTATAACGCATTTTTAAATATTAAAGATTAGAAAATAATGATTTTTTTGTTATTTCAGTTTAATTTAATCCTTTGACTCTCGCACTGTATCCAGCAACAGCAAAAAATTAACCCTTTGATTCCCTCACCCTGACCACCAGCTTCCTGCACAAAACTGGTGGGTAGGGTGAGGGAATCAAAGGGTAGGTTTTTGCTCTGCTAGCATGGTTGGCAGTGCAGGATGCTGGTGGACAGGGTGCGGGAATCAAAGGGTAGGTTTTTGCTCTGCTAGCATGGTTGGCAGTGCAGGATGCTGGTGGACAGGGTGCGGGAATCAAAGGGTAGGTTTTTGCTCTGCTAGCATGGTTGGCAATGCAGGATGCTGGTGGACAGGGTGCGGGAATCAAAGGGTAGGTTTTTGCTCTGCTAGCATGGTTGGCAATGCAGGATGCTGGTGGACAGGGTGCGGGAATCAAAGGGTAGGTTTTTGCTCTGCTAGCATGGTTGGCAATGCAGGATGCTGGTGGACAGGGTGCGGGAATCAAAGGGTAGGTTTTTGCTCTGCTAGCATGGTTGGCAATGCAGGATGCTGGTGGACAGGGTGCGGGAATCAAAGGGTAGGTTTTTGCTCTGCTAGCATGGTTGGCAATGCAGGATGCTGGTGGACAGGGTGCGGGAATCAAAGGTTAGGTTTTTGCTCTGCTAGCATGGTTGGCAATGCAGGATGCTGGTGGACAGGGTGCGGGAATCAAAGGGTAGGTTTTTGCTCTGCTAGCATGGTTGGCAGTGCAGGATGCTGGTGGACAGGGTGCGGGAATCAAAGGGTAGGTTTTTGCTCTGCTAGCATGGTTGGCAATGCAGGATGCTGGTGGACAGGGTGCGGGAATCAAAGGTTAGGTTTTTGCTCTGCTAGCATGGTTGGCAATGCAGGATGCTGGTGGACAGGGTGCGGGAATCAAAGGGTAGGTTTTTGCTCTGCTAGCATGGTTGGCAATGCAGGATGCTGGTGGACAGGGTGCGGGAATCAAAGGGTAGGTTTTTGCTCTGCTAGCATGGTTGGCAGTGCAGGATGCTGGTGGACAGGGTGCGGGAATCAAAGGGTAGGTTTTTGCTCTGCTAGCATGGTTGGCAATGCAGGATGCTGGTGGACAGGGTGCGGGAATCAAAGGGTAGGTTTTTGCTCTGCTAGCATGGTTGGCAATGCAGGATGCTGGTGGACAGGGTGCGGGAGTGCAAGCGTTAACAAAGAACTGACTTTCTGCTTTCGTCCCCAACGTCATGGGATGCCCTGCTTTCGTCCCCAACGTCATGGGATGCCCTGCTTTTGTCCCCAACGTCATGGGATGCCCTGCTTTTGTCCCCAACGTCATGAGATGCCCTGCTTTTGTCCCCAACGTCATGGGATGCCCTGCTTTTGTCCCCAACGTCATGGGATGCCCTGCTTTTGTCCCCAACGTCATGGGATGCCCTGCTTTCGTCCCCAACGTCATGGGATGCCCTGCTTTCGTCCTCAACATCATGGGATGCCCTGCTTTCGTCCTCAACATCATGGGATGCCCTGCTTTCGTCCCAACGTCATGGGATGCCCTGCTTTTGTCCCCAACGTCATGGGATGCCCTGCTTTCGTCCCCAACGTCATGGGATGCCCTCTCCCCCTCCCCCAATGAAAACCCCACAGGACCCGGCGTCACCCGATACAGCATCTCATTTTGGCCAACCGTAATCAGCGCCGTCATAGTCGCTGAATCAACACGCCGCTCAGTGTTCAAGGACAGACACGCAACCATTTGTAAAACTTCCCGCAGCCTGAAAGGTGAACCTAGATCCCACAAAATCCCTTCCCAAATTTGCCCTCCAGGTAGCAATTTGCCAGCCGGTAAAATGGCGTTCCCATAGCGTGCTATCAGTAGCGGAACGTTGAAGAGCGGCGTTTGTTGCGCGTGATGGCCGGTCCTACTGCTGTTGTCTTTTTCAGGGGGGCGGTGATGCGGCAACACGGAGTGCAAATAACGGGTCTCATACAGAAGGTTTGATTTGGATAAGTCACTGAACGAAGACAAAACGAACAAATGTGGCAATAACTGCCGCTGACTTCAAATCTGTCAGGCAGTGGTTATTATTAAGTTTTCGTTGTTTTAATTTACCGTTTCGTTCCGCACTAAACCTTGCTGTCACTCGCTAACAACTGGAATTTAGCAAGTATGAAAACAGAACACAAGCCCTTGTGTGGGCTTTAGCTGTGGACGCAGCTGCAAACAGCACAAATTTCAAGAGGTGATTGCCGTGTGTTCTTTCTGTGAACATCCTTTGTTTGGTATTCTCTTTCTCTTGTAATTATTCTGCCGGCCATTTCTTTCATTCAAACAGTGCGCGGTCCTAAAACAATTGAAGAAACGCTCTCCATTAAAATCATTGCCGATTTGTTGCAGTCAAGACCCAGTAAGGTATCCATCCTTAAACCTGTTGTTGTAGAGGAGTGAGATGGTAGATACACATCAACCTTGCTTGGAGCAAGCGTCATTAGGGCATTGCTCATCTGTTGGTTTTTTGTTTGTTTTATGTTTGTTTGTTTTCTGTGGTGCTTTACGTTTCCCAATCCTGTACAGGGTCAGTGTTTAGATGTGTGTTATAGCCCTGATGTTTGACATGGTTATAGCCCTGATGTTTGACATGGTTATAGCCCTGATGTTTGACATGGTTATAACCCTGATGTTTGACATGGTTATAGCCCTGATGTTTAACATGGTTATAACCCTGATGTTTGACATGGTTATAACCCTGATGTTTAACATGGTTATAACCCTGATGTTTGACATGGTTATAGCCCTGATGTTTGACATGGTTATAGCCCTGATGTTTGACATGGTTATAACCCTGAGTTTGACATGTTATTGCCCTGATGTTTGACATGGTTATAGCCCTGATGTTTGAATGGTTATAGCCCTGATGTTTGACATGGTTATATATGTACTGTGCTGATGTTTGACATGGTTATAACTATAGCGCATGGATGTTGACATGGTTATACTGATTATGGCTGGGTGTTTGACATGGTTATAACCCTGATGTACTTGGCTGGGTGTTTGACATGGTTATACCTGATGTTGGCATGGATTTTGACATGGTTATAACCCTGATGTATATGGGCATGGGTGTTTGACATGGTTATAACCCTGATGTACTATGGAGTGGATGTTTGACATGGTTATAACCCTGATGTCTGTGGGCTGGATGTTTGACATGGTTATACCCTGATGTAGCTTGGCATGGATGTTTGACATGGTTATAGCCCTGATGTAGCTGGGCATGATGTTTGACATGGTTATAACCCTGATGTTTGGCATGGGATTTTGACTGGTTATAGCCCTGATGTATGACAGTGGGATGTTTGACATGGTTATACCTGATTATTGGCCTGATGTTTGACATGGTTATAGCCCTGATGTATTGCAGTGGTATGTTTTGACATGGTTATATATGTACTGGGCAGTGGGTGTTTGACATGGTTATAGCCCTGATGTCTTAGCAATGTTATTTATACCCTGATGTTGTGGAGGTTTATGGTTATAACCCTGATGTTTGCAGTGGTGTTACATGTATACCTATGTAGTGGTGTTGACATGGTTATAGCCCTGATGTAGTGTGGATGTTACTGGTTATAGCCCTGATGTTTGACATGGTTATAGCCCTGATGTTTGGGCATGGGTGTTTATTTATAGCCCTGAAGTTGGTTTGACATGGTTATAGCCCTGATGTTTGACATGGTTATAGTATGTACTGTCATGATGTTTGACATGGTTATACCTGATGTAGCCTGGGTGTTTGACATGGTTATGTATTATCAGGGATGTTTGACATGGTTATAGCCCTGATGTACTGTGGCATGGATGTTTACTGGTTATAGCCCTGATGTTGGCATGGTGTTTAATGTTATAGCCTGATGTAGTATGGCATGGATGTTTATGTTATAGCCCTGATGTGTTGGGCAGTGGTGTTGAGTTAGCCCTGATGAGCTGTGGCAGTGGGTTTTCATGTTATAGCCCTGATGTTTGGCATGGTGTTTAATTTATAGCCCTGATGTGCTATGGGCAGTGGATGTTTGACATGGTTATGCCTGATGTAGCTTGGGCAGTGGTAAGGATGTTGACATGGTTATAGCCCTGATGTACTGTGGCAGTGGATGTTTGACATGGTTATAGCCCTGATGTAGCTGTGGCATGGGATGTTTGACATGGTTATAGCCCTGATGTAGCTGTGGGCAGTGGATGTTTGACATGGTTATAGCCCTGATGTAGTTGTGGGAGTGGGATGTTTGACATGGTATAGCCCTGATGTAGCGTGGATGTTTGACATGGTTATAGCTGATGTAGCTGTGGGATGTTTGACATGGTTATAACCCTGATGTAGCTGTGGGATGTTTACATGTTATAGCCCTGATGTAGCTGTGGGATGTTTGACATGGTTAATGATTGTATGCTGGATGTTTGACATGGTTATAGCCTGATGTAGCTGTGTGTTTGACATGGTTATAGCCCTGATGTAGCTGTGGGATGTTTGACATGGTTATAGCCCTGATGTAGCATGGGAGTGGATGTTTGACATGGTTATAGCCTGATGTAGTGGGCATGGGATGTTTGACATGGTTATAGCCCTGATGTAGCGTGGGCAGTGGATGTTTGACATGGTTATAGCCCTGATGTAGCTGTGGGCATGGATGTTTGACATGGTTATAGCCCTGATGTAGCTATGGCAGTGGGATGTTTGACATGGTTATAGCCCTGATGTAGCTGTGGGCGTGGATGTTTACATGGTTTAGCCTGATGTAGCTGTGGCAGTGGGATGTTTTGACTGGTTTAAGCCCTGATTAGTTGGATGTTTGACATGGTTATGAGCCTGTGGTTGACATGGTTATAGCCCTATGCTTGGATGTTTTGACATGGTTATAGCCCTGATGTTGACATGGGCTATATGATTTTGACATGGTAGCCCTGATGTTTGACATGGTTATAGCCCTGATGTGATAGCTGTATAGCCTGATGTTTGACATGGTTATAAACCTGATGTAGCTTAGTGGGATGTTTGACATGGTTATAGCCCTGATGTAGCTGTGGGCATGGGATGTTTGACATGGTTATAGCCCTGATGTAGCTGTGCATGGATGTTTGACATGGTTATACCTGATTATGTAGCTGGGAGTGGGATGTTTGACATGGTTTATAGCCCTGATGTAGCTGTGGGCAGTGGGATGTTTGACATGGTTATAGCCCTGATGTAGCTTGGGCAGTGGATGTTTGACATGGTTATAAGCCCTGATGTAGCTGTGGCATGGATGTTTGACATGGTTATAGCCCTGATGTAGCTGTGGGCAGTGGGATGTTTGACATGGTTATACCCTGATGTAGCTGTGGGCAGTGGATGTTTGACATGGTTATAAACCCTGATGTAGCTGTGGGCATGGGATGTTTGACATGGTTATAGCTGATGTAGCTGATGATGTTGACATGGTTCCGGCGTGGATGTTTGACATGGTTATAGCCCTGATGTAGCTGTGGGCAGTGGGATGTTTGACATGGTTATAGCCCTGATGTACTGTGGGCAGTGGGATGTTTGACATGGTTATAGCCTGATGTAGCTGTGGGCAGTGGGATGTTTGACAATGGGCATGGGATGTTTGACATGGTTATAGCCTGATGTAGCTTGGCATGGGATGTTTACATGGTTATAGCCCTGATGTAGCTTGGGCGTGGATGTTTGACATGGTTATAGCCCTGATGTAGCTGTAGTGGGATGTTTGACATGGTTATAGCCCTGATGTAGCTGGGCAGTGGATGTTTGACATGGTTATAGCCCTGATGTAGCTTGGGAGTGGATGTTTGACATGGTTATAGCCCTGATGTTGCTGTGCCAGTGGATGTTTGACATGGTTATAGCCCTGATGTAGCTTGCAGTGGGATGTTTGACATGGTTATAGCCCTGATGTAGCTGTGGCAGTGGGATGTTTGACATGGTTATAGCCCTGATGTAGCTGTGGGCTGTGGATGTTTGACATGGTTATAGCCCTGATGTAGCTTGGGCAGTGGGATGTTTGACATGGTTATAGCCTGATGTAGCTTGGGAGTGATGTTTGACATGGTTATAGCCTGATGTAGCTGTCGGATTTGCATGGTATAGCCCTGATGTAGCGGGCAGTATGTTTGACATGTTATAGCCTGATGTAGTATGGCATGGATGTTTGACATGGTTAAGCCCTGATGTACTGGAGTGATGTTTGACATGGTTATAGCCTGATGTATGTGCTGATGTTTGACATGTTATAGCCTGATGTAGCTGTGGGCAGTGGGATGTTTGACATGTTATAGCCTGATGATGTTTGACATGGTTATTGCTGGATTTTGACATGGTTATAGCCCTGATGTAGCTGGGCATGGTTTGACATGGTTATAGCCCTGATGTAGCTTGGGCAGTGGGATGTTTGACTGGTTATAGCCCTGATTAGTTGGGCGTGGAGTTTACATGGTATAGCCTGATGTATGGTGGACATGGTAATGTTTGATGTTACATGGTATAGCCCTGTTGAGTGGCTGTGGGATGTTTACATGGTTATACCCTGATGTACTTGGGCATGGATGTTTGACATGGTTATAGCCCTGATGTATTGGGATGTTGACATGGTTATAGCCTGATGTAGCTGTGGGCAGTGGGATGTTTGACATGGTTATACCTGATGTAGCGGTGGATGTTTGACATGGTTAAGCCTGATGTACTTGCGTGGATGTTTGACATGTAAGCCCGATTAGCTGGGCGTGGATGTTTGACATGGTTTGCCCTGATGTACTGGGCATGGGTTGACATGGTATAGCCCTGATTAGCTGGGCTGGGATTTGACATGGTTAAGCCCTGATGTACTTGGTGGATTTTGACATGTTATAGCCCTGATGTAGCTGTGGATGTTTGACATGGTTAACCTGATTGCTGGGAGATGGCTGGATTTTGACATGGTTATAGCCCTGATGTAGCTTGGATGGATGTTTGACATGGTTATAGCCCTGATGTACTTGATGGGATGTTTGACATGTTATAGCCGAACGTTGTGTGCATGGGATTTTAGGTTATAGCCCTGATTAGCTGTGATGTTTGACATGTATACTATGTTGGATGTTACGGTTATAGTATGTATGTGTTTAGGTATCCGATGTAGTGTGGTTTTACATGGTATAGCCTGATGTAGTGTGGCAGTGGATTACGGTTATACCTATGTACTGTGGATGTTGACATGGTTATACCCTATGTAGTGTGATTAATGTATGCCCTGAGTAGTTGGAGTTACATGGTATAGCCCGATGTACTGTGGGATGTTGACATGTTATACTGATTGGATGTTACATGGTTAGCCCTGATGTGTGTGGATGTTTACGGTAACCTTTACTGGGTGTTGACTGGTTATGCCTGATTAGTGTGGATGTTGACATGGTTATAGCCTGAGTAGCTGTGGCAGTGGGAGTTGACATGGTTATAGCCTGATGTACTGGGTGTTGACATGGTATACCATGATGTGGAGTGGATTTGACATGGTACTGAGTACGGGATGTTGAAGTACTGAGTATTGGGATGTTGAAGGTTACCTTGTATGTTTGACATGGTTATAGCCCTTGATGTAGCTGTGGGCTATATTATGCCGATGTTTGACATGGTTATAGCCCTGATGTAGACAGTGGTTGCGCGATGTTTGACATGGTTATAAGCCCTGATGTTTGTGGTTAGTGATGTTTGACATGGTTATAGCCCTGATGTGCTTGGCAGAGTGCGATGTTTGACATGGTTTATAAGCCCTGATGTTTGCATGGGCAGTGCGGATGTTTGACATGGTTATAGCCCTGATGTAGCGTGGGCCTGTGTTTGACATGGTTATAGCCCTGATGTTGAGCTGTGAATAGTGTTTGACATGGTTATAGCCCTGATGTTAGCTGTGGATGATGTTTGACATGGTTATTAGCCCTGATGTGCTGGTGGGATGTTTGACATGGTTATAGCCCTGATGTAAGCTGTGGGAGTGGTTTTGACATGGTTATAAGCCCCGATGTAGTTGCATGGTATGTTTGGACATGGTTATAGCCCTGATGTGCATGTGATGTGAGTTTGACATGGTTATAGCCCATGAGTATGTGGATGTTTTGACATGGTTTATAAGCCCTGATGTTTGCGTGGGCAGTGGATGTTTACATGGTTATAGCCCTGATGTATGTGGCATGGATGTTTAACCTGGATTTGACCCTGATTAGCTGTGCCGTGGATGTTTGACATGGTTATAGACCTATTAGCTGATGTTGACATGGTTATAGCCACTGGGATGTTTGACATGGTTATAGCCCTGATGTATGATGGGCCTGGGGTGTTTGACATGGTTATAGCCCTGATGTTAGTTGGGAGGGATGTTTGACATGGTTATAGCCCTGATGTAGCTGTGGGCAGTGGGATGTTTGACATGGTTATAGCCCTGATGTAGCTCGTGGGATGTTTGACATGGTTATAGCCCTGATGTAGCTGTGGGCAGTGGGATGTTTGACATGGTTATAGCCCTGATGTAGCTGTGTGGATGTTTGACATGGTTATAGCCCTGATGTAGCTGTAGGCAGTGGGATGTTTGACATGGTTATAGCCCTGATGTAGCTGTGGGATGTTTGACATGGTTATAGCCCTGATGTAGCTATGGGATGTTTGACATGGTTATAGCCCTGATGTAGCTGTGGGATGTTTGACATGGTTATAACCCTGATGTAGCTGTGGGCAGTGGGATGTTTGACATGGTTATAGCCCTGATGTAGCTGTGGGATGTTTGACATGGTTATAACCCTGATGTAGCTGTGGGCAGTGGGATGTTTGACATGGTTATAGCCCTGATGTAGCTATGGGCAGTGGGATGTTTGACATGGTTATAACCCTGATGTAGCTATGGGCAGTGGGGATGTTTGACATGGTTATAGCCCTGATGTAGCTTGGGCAGTGGGATGTTTGACATGGTTATAACCCTGATGTAGCTATGGGCAGTGGGATGTTTGACATGGTTATAGCCCTGATGTAGCTGTGGGCAGTGGGATGTTTGACATGGTTATAGCCCTGATGTAGCTGTGGGCAGTGGGATGTTTGACATGGTTATAGCCCTGATGTAGCTGTGGGCAGTGGGTGTTTGACATGGTTATAGCCCTTATGTAGCTGTGGGCAGTGGGATGTTTGACATGGTTATAGCCCTGATGTAGCTGTGGGCAGTGGGATGTTTGACATGGTTATAGCCCTGATGTAGCTGTGGGCAGTGGGCTGTTTGACATGGTTATAGCCCTGATGTAGCTGTGGGCAGTGGGATGTTTGACATGGTTATAGCCCTGATGTAGCTGTGGGATGTTTGACATGGTTATAGCCCTGATGTAGCTGTGGGCAGTGGGATGTTTGACATGGTTATAGCCCTGATGTAGCTGTGGGCAGTGGGATGTTTGACATGGTTATAGCCCTGATGTAGCTGTGGGCTGTTTGACATGGTTATAGCCCTGATGTAGCTGTGGGCAGTGGGATGTTTGACTTGGTTATAGCCCTGATGTAGCTGTGGGCTGTTTGACATGGTTATAGCCCTGATGTAGCTGTGGGCTGTTTGACATGGTTATAGCCCTGATGTAGCTGTGGGCAGGGGATGTTTGACATGGTTATAGCCCTGATGTACTGTGGGCAGTCGGATGGGTTTTATGAAGCAACATCGACGCAATAGCTGCAGCAACAACAACAGTGACAACAACAACAACAATAATAATATTAGTAATAACAATAATGATGATGATAATGATGTTGACGACGATGATGTATAACGACAACGATGATGGTCATAATGATGATGATCATGAACAGATACCCATCCACAACTGAGTTGATTGGAGACCACTCACACCAAATGTTTCTCTAGCCAGATAAGATTTGAACTTGAGCCGTCAGACTGGAAGGCAGTATGTATCTCTGCCTTCACGCCAGCTGGTCCTGTGGTCTTGTCTTTCTGTTCTGTCTTGCCACTCCAAGGGAGACAACCTATTTCCCCTGTCTTGGGGATGTTAAAAACATTGTAATTTTTTTTACTAAAGTCACAGGCTACACATGTTGATCTGCTTACTTACTACTGAAATACCGTAGACTACTTGAATTCACAATCACAACTGATGGCCTGGCTAAACGTGTCAGTAGTATCTCGGTATGCACCAAGGTCAGCGTGTGGTCCTCTAGCTCAGTTGTACAAAATTGAACTAAGCGTATGACGTGAAAATCGTCCCTGCTGATTTTATATGTACTGATGTCAACAAACTGACGTTAAAGTCGTCCTTGATGACTCTTTATGTACTGATGTCAGCAAACTGACGTTAAAATCGTCCTTGCTGGTTCTGTGTGTACTGATGTCAACAAACTGACGTTGAAATCGTCCTTGGTGATTCTGTATGTACTGATGTCAGCAAACTGACGTTAAAATCGTCCTGCTGGTTCTGTTGTTACTGATGTCAGCAAACTGTATGATGTTAAAATCGTCATTGATGATTCTGTATGTACTGATGTCAGCAAACTGACGTTATAATCGTATTTACTGGTTCTGTACGTACTGATGTCAGCAAACTGTATGACGTTAAAATCGTCCTTGCTGGTTCTGTATGTACTGATGTCAGCAAACTGACGTTAAAGTCGTCCTTGCTGGTTCTGTATGTACTGATGTCAGCAAACTGTATGACGTTAAAATCGTCCTTGCTGGTTCTGTATGTACTGATGTCAGCAAACTGTAGGACGTTAAAATCGTCCTTGCTAGTTCTGTATGTAGGTATGCCATGCTGAATCTGTATGTAGTGACGTCAGCAAACAGTGTGACGTTAAAAATCGTCTTTGCTGGTTCTGTATGTAGTTATGTCATGGTTAATCTGTATTATGTTGACGTCAGCAGGACTGTATGGCGTGTTAAAATCGTCCTTGCTGGTTCTGAATGTGGTTATGTCATGCTGATTCTGTATGTAGTGACGTCAGCAACGTGTATGACGTTAAAACCGTGCTTTCCGGCTGCAGTACACGCCAGTTTTAACAATGAAGATATATGACGTGAAACCCGTCCTTGTGATAGCAATATGTACCAATATTGAATGTTGTTGTTGCAGTCATCCAGAACCAGCAACAAGCTGGAGAAGGCAGACATTCTTGAGATGACAGTGGATTACATCAAGAAAATGGCGGACAAGAAGCCAAAAGGTGCGTGGTAGGCTGTGCACATTTTCACTGGCTTTTCTTTGATGAAATTGCACTAATATCTATCTATCTATCTATCTATCTGTCTATCTATCTATCTATCTATCTATCTATCTATCTATCTATCTATCTATCTATATCTATGTTCTATCTATCTGTCTATCTATCTATCTACACGTTATCTATTCTATCTATCTATCTAGCATGTCTTCTATCTATCTATCTATCCATATGTATATATGTGTGTGTGTGTGTGCGCACGCGCGCGCGCGCGTGTGTGTATGTATGTATATTGAACGATCAGCACAAACACTCAGTAAGATTCAGGTTGTAAAACGGGTGTTTACTTTCGACAATACATTTACGATTACGTAATGGCTTTGTTCATCAAAAAGGGAGGTTATCAAAACGATTTTTGGTTTGTCTTTTTGGGGATGAGGAGAGGACTGATGAGATGTAGCAGCATAAAGGAACCTCCGTTTCTGTCTGGGGATTGGAGGAGACGGAGATGCTGCAAGCAGTTATGGCATACTGTGGCTCTAGTCTTTGACACTGACCACCAAGCTCTTCCTCTGTCACTCTGCTAACGGCTTCTTCGGGGGTATCTTGAATTAGGTTATGGAGATTATGTCATGGCAGGTGATGTAATAAAACCAAGCAAGATAGCATTGTTATACTGTTGCCATAAGTGGTTCTGGTGGGCCCACCACAACGTTCACATTCCTCTGTACGTAGGCCCCTACTTGGTCGTATTTTTGAAACGGCATTTATGTAACACAGTGACCACAATCCTGTAGTGGGAAGATTTAGGCTGAAATTATGGGAAAGACAAACAGACCAAAATCAAATCAAACTAAATCTTGGACTCTTGAAGACACATGAAGCGACCCGTGAAAAATTTAATGTACATGTTCAAAACAAATTCAGTGCTCTGCAAGACGTTGGTGACAGTGAGGAACAGTGGACAAATTGAGAACCTCGATGAATGAAGCTTATGAAGAAATCCCTAGAGTAGACAGAAAAGCAAAAAAGAACTCAATGACAAAAGAAAGTATAGGCTTGATGGAAGAACGGTGGAAGGCAAAGAGAACAGACGAAGAATACAAAAAGATAAACAAAGAAATCAGGAATATGTTCAATGAAGCTAAAGAACCACCTCTTCCTGATTTCTTTGTTTGTCTTTCTGTATTCTTCGTCTGTTCCCTTTGCCTTCCTCCACTCTTCCATCAAGCCTATAATTTCTATTTGTTATCCAGGCCATTCACTGACAGATGTAGTCTGACGTGTGATGCCATGGGAAATAGGGCTGTTCACTGACAGATGTACATGACGTGTGATGCCATGGGAAATAGGCTGTTCACTGACAGATGTAGCATGACGTGTGATGCCATGGAAATAGGGCTGTTCACTGACAGATGTAGCATGACGTGTGATGCCATGGGAAATAGGGCTGTTCACTGACAGATGTACATGTAGCCTGACGTGTGATGCCATGGGAAATAGGGCTGTTCACTGACAGATGTAGTCTGACGTGTGATGCCATGGGAAATAGGGCTGTTCACTGACAGATGTAGCTGACGTGTGATGCCATGGGAAATAGGGCTGTTCACTGACAGATGTACATAGCTGACGTGTGATGCCATGGGAAATAGGGCTGTTCACTGACAGATGTAGCTGACGTGTGATGCCATGGGAAATAGGGCTGTTCACTGACAGATGTACAGTAGCCTGACGTGTGATGCCATGGGAAATAGGGCTGTTCACTGACAGATGTACGTAGCATGACGTGTGATCCATGGGAAATAGGGCTGTTCTCTAACTGTATCAGATGTTCACTGAGATTAGTAGCCTGACGTGTGATGCCATGGGAAATAGGGCTGTTCACTGACAGATGTTACTGTAGCAGAATAGCTGTCACTCAGTGTCATTGCCTGAGTGTGGCCTGGGAAATAGGGCTGTTCACTGACAGATGTACGGTAGCCTGACGTGTGATGCCATGGGAAATAGGGCTGTTCACTGACAGATGTACGGTAGCCTGACGTGTGATTCCAACAGGGGAACAAACAGTGTGTGCTTCAGTATTCTCTATTTCATTTATTGATTTTAGTCACAACGGATTTATTGTGTGAAATTCGGCTTGCTCCGCTCGACAACAGCACTTTATCACAATACAATGCAATCTTGTTGTCTTTTGGTTGGTTGGTAGGTTGGTTGGTTGGTGGTGGTGGTTGTTGTTGTTGTTGTTGTTGTTTGTTGTTGTTGTTGTTTCCTGTCAACACGTGTTTCATTACGTGAAAGCCAATGTTTGCTGTCTGATTTTGCCAGGGACAATCGCTTTGTTGCCAAGAGTTCCTTCACGTGTCCAAGGAGCTTGCTGACCACAAAACCTCGGTTTATTATCTCATCCAAAAACTAGCACCTAGATCACCTCTGTTCAATGGAGGAATGAGAGAAGTCCATGTCCAAGCGGAGTCAAACTCAGGACTGTTCACATCCTAACGGGTGTTTTATTCGCTCCGTCACTATTACATCATACTTCAGTGGCCTCGGTCTGGTCTTGATTCAGTGTGTTTGTCTGTTTGCAGCCAGTGACCTCAACAATGGTTGTTGGACAAGTTCAGACAGTACAGGCGCCCCTTTCCAGGAGGGCTTCAGTCGCTGTATGGAAGAAGCAGACGACTTTCTCAACAACCAGGTCATGGTGAAACCAGAATTTCGTCACAAACTGCTCTCTCACTGTCGCCAACAACTCAACTCAAAGGACACCTCTCTTGACGAAACATCTAGATCAACTTTCTCCCGTTCCACTTCCCCCGAGGAGGTGCACGATACAGTGTTGAAGTCTGTGGCATGTCACGACACCTCTCAGAGTTTTGATGAAGATAGTAAAGTATCACAGGTGTCACGTCTTGAAGATGATAATACATCTGACCGTACGTCAGAGTCAAACACAGCAGGTAGCCCAGTTCCAGCGTCATGTCACGCAGACACAATACATCTAACTGTAGGTCAGAGTCACATACAGCAGGTGGACCAGCTTTTGTGGCCCTTGTCCAGCAAGCAGCCAGCCAGGTGTCCAGCACCTTTCCTGGAGCAGGCATCACAAGCATCGCAGACAACGGCATTAAGTTTGATGCACCACTGAAACTGATCTGTGGCGGTAATGTCTTCATCGTGGTGGACCAGCAACAGAATAACAAACCTGAAGACACATTTGACACTTGTACTTCTCCATCAGTCCTTACCACAGGACAGCTGTTGTTGAATCCCTCTTGGCATTATGGCGCTACTTCTGCTACATGCGAGTCTGTTCCACAAGTGAGCGTCAGCCATTCTGCGGTGGTGCCAGTGTCAACCATTTCAGTGGAGACTGGCAAGCCAAGTGTAGGATGCTTGACTTTCCACGAACACAAAGTCAAGTTGGACGTACACTCCCCAAGTAGCATAGACTCGCATGGTCCAGCAGGCAGGATGACAACGGGCAAAGAAAGTTAGAGATGTACAGCTCTCAGAACGAAGGGACACAATCAGGCATGCCGGGCCCTGTGTGCCCTCACTCACCGGAAGGGTCTCGTCAGGCCGGAAATGACATCAACAATAACGAAGTAAATCTGATTGGTCAAGCTTCTGCCGTGTGGAGACCCTGGTAGTCGTCCTTCACAGAAGTCTGTGTTCATTGACATGGCATCACAAGGCAGTAAGATAACAGCAGACATTTTCGCTTGGTCAGAGAATTCCTTTTTATGTGTGAAACGTTTTAGATTGATTTAAGTCACAGTGCTTATTCTTTCATTAAAAACTATTGATTGCTTCAGGTGGAGTGAGCCTCTGTCTTTGTGTGTGTATGGCGCGCGCGCGCGCGTGTGTATGTGTGTGTGTGTGTGTGTGTATGCGTGTGTGTGTGAGCAAAATCTGTTTCCAAAATCCTATCATGTCGAAAGCTTTCGCTGTTTGTACTGTTCACCGTTATGTTCATATCATGAAGATCATCCATCATCATATCATGAAGATCATCCATCATTTATATCATGAAGATCAGTCCATCATCATATCATGAAGATCAGTCCATCTAATCATATCATGAAGATCAGTCCATCATCATATCATGAAGATCAGTCCATCATCGTATCATGAAGATCAGTCCATCATCATCATGAAATCATCTATCTATCATGAAGATCAGTCCTATCATGATCATTATCATGAAGATCAGTCCATCATTCATATCATGAAGATCAGTCCATATACATGTCAGTATCATGAAGATCAGTCCATCATCATATCATGAAGATCAGTCCATCATCATATCATGAAGATCAGTCCATCATCATATCATGAAGATCAGTCCATCATCATATCATGAAGATCAGTCCATCATCATATCATGAAGATCAGTCCATCATCATATCATGAAGATCAGTCCATCATCATATCATGAAGATCAGTCCATCATCATATCATGAAGATCAGTCCATCATCTATCATAAGATCAGTCCATCATCTATATGAAGATCAGTCCATCATCATATCATGAAGATCAGTCCATCATCATCATGAAGATCAGTCCATCATCATATCATGAAGATCAGTCCATCATCATATCATGAAGATCGTCATCATCATCATATCATGAAGATCAGTCCATCATCATATAAGATCAGTCCATCATCTATCATGAAGATCAGTCCATCATCATATCATGAAGATCAGTCCATCATCATATCATGAAGATCGTCCATATCATTTCATGAAGATCAGTCATGTTTTCATGAGATCAGTCCATCATATCATGAAGATCATCCTTCATCATAAAAGATCAGTCCATCATCATATCATGAAGATCAGTCCATCATCGTTCATGAGATCAGTCCATCATCATATCATGAAGATCAGTCCATCATCTATCATGAAGATCAGTATCATCATATATGAAGATCAGTCCATCATCGTATCATGAAGATCAGTCATCATCTATATGAAGATCAGTCCATCATCATATCATGAGATCAGTCCATCATCATATAGATCAGTCCATCATCATATCATGAAGATCAGTCCATCATCATCATCATGAAATCAGTCCATCATCATATCATGAAGATCGTCCATCTCTATAGTCATAAATCAGTCCATCATCATATCATGAAGATCGTCCATCATCATATAAAGATCAGTCCATCATCATATGAAGATCAGTCCATCATCATATCATGAAGATCAGTCCATCATCATATGAAGATCAGTCCATCATCATATCATGAAGATCAGTCCATCATCATATCATGAAGATCAGTCCATCATCATATCATGAAGATCAGTCCATCATCATATCATGAAGATCAGTCCATCATCATATAAAGATCAGTCCATCATCATATCATGAAGATCAGTCCATCATCATATCATGAAGATCAGTCCATCATCATATCATGAAGATCAGTCCATCATCATATCATGAAGATCAGTCCATCATCATATCATGAAGATCAGTCCATCATCATATAAAGATCAGTCCATCATCATATGAAGATCAGTCCATCATCATATCATGAAGATCAGTCCATCATCATATGAAGATCAGTCCATCATCATATCATGAAGATCAGTCCATCATCATATCATGAAGATCAGTCCATCATCATATCATGAAGATCAGTCCATCATCATATCATGAAGATCAGTCCATCATCATATCATGAAGATCAGTCCATCATCATATCATGAAGATCAGTCCATCATCATATCATGAAGATCAGTCCATCATCATATCATGAAGATCAGTCCATCATCATATCATGAAGATCAGTCCATCATCATATCATGAAGATCAGTCCATCATATCATGAAGATCAGTCCATCATCATATAAAGATCAGTCCATCATCATATCATGAAGATCAGTCCATCATATCATGAAGATCAGTCCATCATCATATCATGAAGATCAGTCCATCATCTATCATGAAGATCAGTCCATCATCATATCATGAAGATCAGTCCATCATCATATCATGAAGATCAGTCCATCATCATATCATGAAGATCAGTCCATCATCATATCATGAAGATCAGTCCATCATCATATCATGAAGATCAGTCCATCATCTATATAAAGATTCTATGATCCATCAATCATTACATGAGATATCTTATTCAAATCAGTTTTTGACAAATGTTTGTTTACTTTGTTTTCTTTTATGGGTTGTTGGCCGGATGATTGATTAGTCTGGTTGTTCTGGTTGGTTGGTTTGTTCGTTGGTTTTGCATGACTAACTTGCCTGTATCAAACCCACGCGTGTGTGGTGTTATGTGTGTGTGTGTGTGCGTGTGCGTGTATGCGTTTGTGTGTGTATATATGTTTGTATGTGTGTGTGCGTGCGTGCGTGGTGTGTGTGTGTGTGTATATGCGTGCGTGTGTGTATGTGTGCATGCGTGCATGTGCACGAGCTCTACCTGCTACCCACCCGAAATCCTCCACTTCAGACAGATGCTTTTAAGTCGATAAAAAAAAAACGAAAAAAAAAACCAGGTTGTAATGGACAGCGAGCTGAAAGATGATTTCAGTGTACCCACGTTGTCACGACACCAAACACAGCCGGTTTTTTTGAAGTGATTGTCTGGAGTGGTTCATTAAGAGGATGCCAACCCGCCCTTGTGTATTCTCGGTTAGATGCTGAGCCGATCTGCTGATCTAGAGTTGTGACCCCATCGCCACTGTCAACATCACTGCCACCAGCTTATCTTGCAAACTTATTCCACGGCGTGAGGCCCCCTGGCCGACATCCTGTTTATATGTCATTACTGTGAGAAAAGTGGAGAGAAAGTGTGGAAATGAATTCTTCACGGAGATGGAAGGAGACCACCCACGTAAAACCATCGTCGCACGTGACTGTTCTGAGAGAGTTGAGGAAGTGACCTCTTGAAGACAGAAAGAGACCTCCACCTCCAGCATAAAACTGTCTCAGCGCTGCTGTGTTGTCAGTGTTGGTTTGTCAAACAAAGGGGTAGGCTTACCTTCCCCTGTTTTGGTTCTTACCTTACATAACTGAACCTTTACCTTACTTACCTGCTTTACCATACGGATGGATTTCATTTACTGTCATGTAGTCCTTCCATTTGTGCTCCAGTTTTGAGTCTATGTGAAGTGTGAGTAGCACTGTTGGAACTACAGCATGTAGTGTAAGGATAGCCGCCTGTAATGTTCCACTGTTTTGAGATAATGAAGATTATTTATATGAGTTTAATCGGCGATTCACTTCAGCAATCTATGTGTGCGTGCACACTCACACACATGAAGAGAATTTTGTTTCAATATGTTGCGCTTAGTCTGCATACTGAAGTCTTGGGTAGGTAGTGTTACAGCCATAGTGTGTATACTGATGTCTTGGGTAGGTAGTGTTACAGCCATAGTCTGTATACTGATGTCTTGGGTAGGTAGTGTGTTACAGCCATAGTGTGTATACTGATGTCTTGGGTAGGTAGTAGTGTTACAGCCATAGTGTGTATACTGATGTCTTGGGTAGGTAGTGTGTTACAGCCATAGTCTGTATACTGATGTCTTGGGTAGGTAGTGTGTTACAGCCATAGTGTGTATACTGAAGTCTTGGGTAGGTAGGTGTTACAGCCATAGTGTGTATACTGAAGTCTTGGGTAGGTAGTGTTACAGCCATAGTGTGTATACTGATGTCTTGGGTAGGTATGTGTTACAGCCATAGTGTGTATACTGATGTCTTGGGTAGGTAGTGTTACAGCCATAGTGTGTATACTGATGTCTTGGGTAGGTATGTGTTACAGCCATAGTGTGTATACTGATTCTTGGGTAGGTAGTGTGTTACAGCCATAGTCGTGTATACTGATGTCTTGGGTAGGTAGGTGTTACAGCCATAGTTGTATACTGATGTCTTGGGTAGGTAGTGTTACAGCCATAGTGTGATACTGATGTCTTGGGTAGATAGTGTTACAGCCATAGTCTGTATACTGATGTCTTGGGTAGGTAGTGTTACAGCCATAGTGTGTATACTGATGTCTTGGGTAGGTAGTGTTACAGCCATAGTCTGTATACTGATGTCTTGGGTAGGTAGTGTGTTACAGCCATAGTGTGTATACTGAAGTCTTGGGTAGGTAGGTGTTACAGCCATAGTGTGTATACTGATGTCTTGGGTAGGTAGTGTTACAGCCATAGTGTGTATACTGATGTCTTGGGTAGGTAGTGTTACAGCCATAGTGTGTATACTGAAGTCTTGGGTAGGTAGGTGTTACAGCCATAGTGTGTATACTGATGTCTTGGGTAGGTAGTGTTACAGCCATAGTGTGTATACTGATGTCTTGGGTAGGTAGAGTGTTACAGCCATAGTCTGTATACTGAAGTCTTGGGTAGGTAGTGTTACAGCCATAGTGTGTATACTGATGTCTTGGGTAGGTAGTGTTACAGCCATAGTGTGTATACTGATGTCTTGGGTAGGTAGAGTGTTACAGCCATAGTGTGTATACTGATGTCTTGGGTAGGTAGTGTTACAGCCATAGTCTGTATACTGATGTCTTGGGTAGGTAGTGTTACAGCCATAGTCTGTATACTGATGTCTTGGGTAGGTAGTGTTACAGCCATAGTGTGTATACTGATGTCTTGGGTAGGTAGTGTTACAGCCATAGTGTGTATACTGATGTCTTGGGTAGGTAGTGTTACAGCCATAGTGTGTATACTGATGTCTTGGGTAGGTAGTGTTACAGCCATAGTCTGTATACTGATGTCTTGGGTAGGTAGGTGTTACAGCCATAGTGTGTATACTGATGTCTTGGGTAGGTAGTGTTACAGCCATAGTGTGTATACTGATGTCTTGGGTAGGTAGTGTTTACAGCCATAGTGTGTATACTGATGTCTTGGGTAGGTAGAGTGTTACAGCCATAGTGTGTATACTGATGTCTTGGGTAGGTAGTGTTACAGCCATAGTTGTATACTGATGTTTGGGAGGTAGTGTTACAGCCTAGGTGTATTGTTCTTGGTAGTAGTGTTACAGCCAATGTGTATACTGATGTCTTGGGTAGAGTGTTACAGCCATAGTGTGTTACTGATGTCTTGGGTAGGTAGTGTTACAGCCATAGTGTGATACTGATGTCTTGGGTAGGTAGTGTTACAGCCAAGTTATACTGATCTTGGGTAGAGTAGTTTACAGCAAGTTGATACTGAGTCTGGTAGTATGTTACAGCATAGTGTGTATACTGATGTTGGTAGTGTGTTACAGCATAGTGTGTATACTGAGCTTGGGTAGGTAGGTGTTACAGCCATATGTGTATACTGATCTTGGGTAGTAGTGTACAGCCATAGTGTATACTGATGTCTTGGGTAGGTATGGTTACAGCCAAGTTGTATACTGAGTCTTGGTAGTAGTTTCGCCATATGGTATACGAGTCTGGTAGGTAGGTTTACAGCCATAGTTGATACTGATGTCTTGGGTAGGTAGTTACAGCCATAGTGTATACTGATGTCTTGGGTAGTAGGTTACAGCCAAGTTGTATACGAGTCTTGGTAGGTGTGTTAAGCCATAGTTGTATACTGATTCTGAGTAGTGTTTACAGCCATAGTGTGTATACTGATGTCTTGGTAGGTAGTGTTACAGCCTAGTGAAAGTCTGGGTAGGAGTGTACAGCCATAGTTGTATACTGTGTCTGGGTAGAAGTGAACAGCTGGTGTATACGATTATCTGAGTTGTAGAGTGTTACAGCCATAGTTGTATACTGATGCTTGGGTGTAGAGTGTACAGCCATAGTTGTAACTGATGCTTGGTAGTAGTGTTACAGCCATAGTGTATACGAGTCTTGGTAGGTAGTGTTACGCCATATTGTATACTGAGTCTGGTAGGAGTGTACAGCCATAGTTGTATACTGATGTCTTGGTAGGTAGGTGTTACAGCCATAGTGTATACTGATCTGGTAGTGTTACAGCCATAGTTGTATACTGATGTCTTGGTAGGAGTGTTACAGCCATAGTGTATACTGAGTCTGGTAGTAGTGTTACAGCCATAGTGTGTATACTGATGTCTGGTAGGAGTGTTACAGCATATGGTATACTGAGTCTTGGTAGGTAAGTGTTACAGCCATAGTGTATACTGAGTCTTGGGTAGTAGTGTTACAGCATAGTGTAACTGAGTCTGGTAGTGTGTTACAGCCAGTGTATAGAGTCTTGGTAGGTAGGTTACAGCCATAGTGTGTATACTGAGTCTTGGTAGAGGTTACAGCCATAGTTGTATACTGATGTCTTGGTAGTAGTGTTACAGCCATAGTGTGTATACTGATGTCTTGGTAGGTAGTGTTACAGCCAAGTGTATACTGATGTCTTGGGTAGGTAGAGTGTTACAGCCATAGTCTGTATACTGATGTCTTGGGTAGGTAGTGTGTTACAGCCATAGTGTGTATACTGATGTCTTGGGTAGGTAGTGTGTTACAGCCATAGTGTGTATACTGATGTCTTGGGTAGGTAGTGTTACAGCCATAGTGTGTATACTGAAGTCTTGGGTAGGTGTGTTACAGCCATAGTGTGTATACTGAAGTCTTGGGTAGGTAGAGTGTTACAGCCATAGTGTGTATACTGAAGTCTTGGGTAGGTAGTGTGTTACAGCCATAGTGTGTATACTGATGTCTTGGGTAGGTAGAGTGTTACAGCCATAGTCTGTATACTGAGTCTTGGGTAGGTAGAGTGTTACAGCCATAGTGTGTATACTGATGTCTTGGGTAGGTAGTGTTACAGCCATAGTGTGTATACTGAAGTCTTGGGTAGGTAGTGTGTTACAGCCATAGTCTGTATACTGATGTCTTGGGTAGGTAGTGTTACAGACATAGTGTGTATACTGATGTCTTGGGTAGGTAGTGTTACAGCCATAGTGTGCATACTGATGTCTTGGGTAGGTAGTGTTACACAGTCTGTATACTGATGTCTTGGGTAGGTAGTGTGTTACAGCCATAGTCTGTATACTGATGTCTTGGGTAGGTAGTGTTTACAGCCATAGTCTGTATACTGATGTCTTGGGTAGGTAGAGTGTTACAGCCATAGTCTGTATACTGATGTCTTGGGTAGGTAGTGTTACAGCCATAGTGTGTATACTGATGTCTTGGGTAGGTAGAGTGTTACAGCCATAGTCTGTATACTGATGTCTTGGGTAGGTAGTGTTACAGCCATAGTCTGTATACTGATGTCTTGGGTAGGTAGTGTGTTACAGCATAGTGTGTATACTGAAGTCTTGGGTAGGTAGTGTTACAGCTATAGTGTGTATACTGATGTCTTGGGTAGGTAGTGTGTTACAGCCATAGTCTGTATACTGATGTCTTGGGTAGGTAGTGTGTTACAGCCATAGTGTGTATACTGATGTCTTGGGTAGGTAGAGTGTTACAGCCATAGTGTGTATACTGAAGTCTTGGGTAGGTAGAGTGTTACAGCCATAGTGTGTATACTGATGTCTTGGGTAGGTAGTGTGTTACAGCCATAGTGTGTATACTGAGTCTTGGGTAGGTATGTGTTACAGCCATAGTGTGTATACTGATGTCTTGGGTAGGTAGTGTTACAGCCATAGTCTGTATACTGAAGTCTTGGGTAGGTAGTGTTACAGCCATAGTCTGTATACTGATGTCTTGGGTAGGTAGTGTGTTACAGCCATAGTGTGTATACTGATGTCTTGGGTAGGTAGTGTTACAGCCATAGTGTGTATACTGATGTCTTGGGTAGGTAGTGTTACAGTCATAGTGTGTATACTGATGTCTTGGGTAGGTAGTGTGTTACAGCCATAGTGTGTATACTGTCTTGGGTAGGTAGAGTGTTACAGCCATAGTGTGTATACTGATGTCTTGGGTAGGTAGTGTTACAGCCATAGTGTGTATACTGATGTCTTGGGTAGGTAGAGTGTTACAGCCATAGTCTGTATACTGATGTCTTGGGTAGGTAGTGTTACAGCCATAGTCTGTATACTGATGTCTTGGGTAGGTAGTGTTACAGCCATAGTGTGTATACTGATGTCTTGGGTAGGTAGAGTGTTACAGCCATAGTCTGTATACTGATGTCTTGGGTAGGTAGTGTTACAGCCATAGTGTGTATACTGATGTCTTGGGTAGGTAGTGTTACACCACCATCAGCTTGTTGATAATGACATTGGTATTGCATACATAATTCTTTTTCTAGTTTGTTTTGTTGTCTGGCACAATAGCAGGTTGATTTAGTTTAGTTTTTGTTTTCCACTGTAGAAGATCTATACAATTTTGCTGTAAGATCTACATTAGTATGTTAAAAGCCTGCTGCACACTGGACCTGCTTTTATAAGGACCATCACTCATGATCTATAGGAGAGGAGAGGTGGGGAGTGATTCTGGTCTGACCACAAATCGAATCCAAGACCTCCTGCTTCCAAACAGGTGCTGTAACCATGTGGGACACACAGTCTACCGCCACTTTATTTGCCACATTCTGCCTACCGCCACTTTATTGCCACATTCTGCCTACCGCCACTTTATTTGCCACATTCTGCCTACCGTCACTTTATTTGCCACATTCTGCCTACCGCCACTTTATTTGCCACATTCTGCCTACCGCCACTTTATTTGCCACATTCTGCCTACCGCCACTTTACTTGCCACATTCTGCCTACCGTCACTTTATTTGCCACATTCTGCCTACCGTCACTTTATTTGCCACATTCTGCCTACCGCCACTTTATTTGCCACATTCTGTCTACCGCCACTTTACTTGCCACATTCTGCCTACCGCCACTTTATTTGCCACATTCTGCCTACCGCCATTATATGCCTACCGCCACTTTATTTGCCACATTCTGTCTACCGCCATTTTATTTGCCACATTCTGCCTACCGCCACTTTATTTGCCACATTCTGCCTACCGCCACTTTATGCCTACCGCCACTTTATTTGCCACATTCTGCCTACCGCCACTTTTTGCCTTACCGCCACTTTATTTGCCACATTCTGCCTACCGCCACTTTATTGCCTACCGCCACTTTATTTGCCACATTCTGCCTACCGCCACTTTAATGCCTACCGCCACTTTATTTGCCACATTCTGCCTACCGCCACTTTATGCCTACCGCCACTTTATTTGCCACATTCTGCCTACCGCCACTTTATGCCTACCGCCACTTTATTTGCCACATTCTGCTCTCCTTTCCCTGACTCTTGTCCTGATTAAAATACAGAAAAAATGAAAAAGTTTTTGAGAAGGTGGTGTCCTTCATTCTTTTTATTCAGGGATGGGAGTGGCACCTTTCATTGTCTTCTCTTTCGAATAACAAAAAAAAAAATAAAATAAAATAAAAAAAACAAAAAAAAACTGTCCCTTTAAAAGCTGAGCCTGTTGCAATCTGATTTGTTGTCATGAGAGTTGTCGGCATGAATATCACGTGCGGCCATGTTAGGATTCTGGGAGTGTGTCTCAACAGTTATACCAAACCACCACATGACACAGATAGCCAGCCATGATAGACCAACAGGCAGGCAGAACGTCATCAGTTTCAACCATTTGTGTACATGTATACATCAGGCATGTGATTAACTTAGGGGGCATGCCTAGATTGAAATCTTCTCAATCTGAGCGTTTCTGGGCATCAAATTCATATAGGGCCTTCATTTCACACCTAAAATTTGCAACATTTAGTGCAGTAGAAAGGCACAACGAAAACAGTAATGTGGAAATATTGATTTACTACGATTCCACTAGTTGGCAACACCTTCTTCACTGACCACATCCATTCAGTTAACAAATTCAGGTTAACATTTTTCCCTATGCGCCCAGTGTTTAAATTACTGCATGCTGGATCAAACCCACCAAGACAAAACATAGCAGCCTGAATGAGAAAGCGTGCTGTGTTCAAATTTGCATCCACCTAGGTATTTATAGTTTTTGGGAGCTATAGGCAGAAACTGCAGGCATCTGTTATTTGAATGCAGTTCCTCTTTAACATTTCGGACTGGAATGGATACCGTTTTCTTTCTCTCTTTTTGGTTTTTCCCACCGAAAGAAACTGTTTTTTCTGTTGAAAATAGATCGAAGGAGAATTCACATGCCTGATGATATACCAAAACCAATGTTTTACAAGTTTTAATAATGCATTTGATGTAAATTTCTTCCTTTTGACCAGGTGCACGTGTGTGAGGGTGAACGTGTGTGCACATGTCCTGGGCAATGCAACCCCCTACTATCAACACACACACACACACATGCGTGCACACACACATACACACACACATATACACGCATGCACACACACACAGTTCAATCTGATAAAAACGCAACAGAAAGACCACAAGAAAGAGTAGCTGTCTTCTCATTACCATAGTTTTATTATGACAGTCATGGCTCAGACACACAACATCACCCAAGTAATTAATTAGATACTCAGTAGATATAGTAACATAAACAGACACATTCACACCATGCTCTGAATCTACAAGTCATACACATCTCCACAGACAAACCAAACCAAGCAACACACTGAACGTCTCACTTATTCCAACAATCACTGATACACAACAGTTCTCCAGCAAAGTCTGATAGATCTCCACAAGAAGGATGTCACTGTACGTACATAATCTCATCTGCGTTATCATTATCAACAATGCTAATGGGACGAAGGGAAAGAAAGCAAAGAAGAAACACAAAAGGCAGCATTGCAACTGTGGTTTGCTTGTGAAAGGCAGACAAAAACAGTTTTCTAGCAATGTTGTGAGAAACAAAGATCTTCAATGTATCGTCATCAGGACATTATGACGTATCTAGTTATTTACATTCATGTGTTCAGTTTCTTGTAAACTGTACACTCGCACACACACACACACACACATGCACACTGTACCCCCGTGGTCACTCTGAGGGAAATTCTTAACTCTCTGAGAAAAAAACCAGAAACAAAGCTATTGCAACTTCACCAATGCAATTAGCTTATGAAAGACATTACTCTTCTACACTGGAGACAAATTGCTGAAAAAAAGAATTCTTTACTTCTGATGACTTAACTCATACATGTACCTGTGCTCATTCAACCATCTCACACACTCACAGTCTGTGGCATATAAATACACAGTCAGCCAAAGTATTTTGTGTGGGCACTTTGTCTACACCAAGTGCAAACATACAAAAAAAAATCAGTGTCATGTACACAAGTTGATTAATAACAACGAAATACCTACGTAACAGTTCAACATCTATTCGACTGTACACAAAGCAATGTACAAAGTATAACAAAAGAAGCGAATTAGGTATAGCGATTGTACAGGACATGGTCACAAAACTGTTGGTTCCTTTCCACTCACTTCACAAACACAAAATGCTACATCAACAGTGTGGTGTGTGTGAAAATGGGCCACTCTGATAGATCGGTAAAGTTTCATTATGACATGTTGGGGACAGGGGGAGGGGGATGTTGAGGGGAGGGGGTGAGTAGGGTGGCAGTGGAGGTAGGGGTATACACACACAGAACCATCTGGATTGCTGAAGACCTAGTGTTTACCAGTTATATTTCTTAACCACAAATGACTTGTGCAAAATAAGACCTGTACCTTCTATAGTGGGGTGCATGTTTACATTTCCCCCCAGTGATGTGTATTTTTACATTACTGCAAAATAATGCAGATCCTAGTGTACACACAACAGATGTCTGCTAGTTTCCCTATTTTTAACACTATGGGGTGGGGTGGGGTGTGTGGGTATTAAACAACAATGGACAGAATAAATCAGAATGACTAGCACGCCGTATGTATACATGTGTACTCCCCATCCCCTCCCTCCCCCTCCCCACCTCTTCAGCGAGAATTTATCCACAATTTTCGTAAGTATCGACTGATGTGGATGACTGCAATCAATGGTGAATCATGACAGCGTAAAACTACAGTCCTGAATCAAAAGACAATACCAGTAGGCCTACCTACATAATTACCTGGGTACAAAGTAATGATGCTATTGTAGGCCTACCTACATAATTACTTGGGTACAGACAAAGTAATGATCTTAGCATGGCCTGAATGTTCATTGTCATCCTTCTCTTTGTGTCTGTTTGTGAAGAATCTCTTGATTGACATGAACAACAACAGTACATAGTGAAATGTAGAAAAAATAGCAATTTGAAACATGCAGGAAGACAACTCCATGTGTAAAACTTCATGTCTGAGTACCTATCAGATAATAAAGTGCACACATGCTCTTACTCCTCATGTAGGTCATTACAGGTACACGCTACTACACAAACTGAAAAGGACAGAACATAAATAGGCATTAACAGAAATAAATAAATAATGATAACAAATGTCAAGATAACTAATTATTCACAACAAATTCCATGGCTTTTGTGATGCTGTGATGTTAGGACTATGCCAACAAACTTTAGTCCAGAGACAATGGACCTACGAGAGCAAGTGTCTTGCTATTCAGAACCCATTCAATGTGTAGTTCTGAAATTTAAAAAAAACAAAACAAAGACTTATATCCAACACAACTCCTCCTGAGGGAAGGACAAGGTCATCTGGCCAAGAGATAGGCACTCAAGCTGGCAATGACATCATTCTTCACAAATTGCCCCTCAAGTCAAGATCATTAAATGACTTAATGTGGACTTGGTGGTCTACAGGCTAAGATATTTCTGTACTTCCACTTCTGTTACACATGTGCCTTTTCAACATTATTCTGTCCAGATTAAGCATCTTATCAATCTTAGCTTGTGTGTGTGTGTGTGTGTGTGTGTGTGTGTGTGTGTGTGTGTGGTTGTTGTTGTTGTGCTCAACCGTTTTAAAGACTATAGTGACTTTGAGGTTTTTCTCTTTGAACATCATCCTGCCTTTATTTCTGAGTTATAGCAATACTTACCATTATATATATAGTCCATGCTAATCACAACATAAATTAAGCTGTAATGAAACTAAAATGTTTCTGGAAACTTTTCTCGTCCGATCTATGACAATAAACTGTCAGATGAAAACTCCTTCAGACAAGTAAAGGTTTGGAAGAAAAACCAGATGTATTTACTGTGACAGTGAAGGACCTCAATGACAGCCATGTGTGATTAACATCACAGATACCACTGTACTGATCAAGAAAAGAACTACAAATCTGACAAGACAAAACATCACAGATACCACTGTACTGATCAAGAAAAGAACTACAAATCTGACAGACAATGATGGTCAGCAGCATGAAGTGCATGTCCCAAATCCAATGCTATAGCAGTGTAACTCAGCTGAAGGAAAAATGGTATAAAAAATAATGACATAAAATACACAATTAAATAAACAAAAGATCATTAACAAAATATACAGATTTGAAGAAAATAAATCTTAAAATCAGACATAAAATGAAATTTCAAGTCCCAGGTCAATTTTCACATAAATCTGAAATGAACACAAGCCGACAAATGAAAATTGCCAGGTTAACTTAATTACAAAGTAACCAAGAAAGATCTCTGGGATAACAGTTGGCTACCAAAGAAACAGAACGCCAGATTTGGTCAAGGGACAGGCTAAAAGTAAGCAGACATAAGAATACATTCAAAACCTGGTAAAACTGATAAATATAATGGGAAATGAGGCACACAGCAAGCTTTTCATTTTAAACAACACAAAAATTGTAATGTCAGTTTCTCGCACGTATACACACATGCACGCACACAGTGTACACATGTACACACGAGCGTTCACGCTCACAGCTATACACACGAACACACAGAACTACCAAATGAACAAAAAGTTTATTGCACATAGCATCAATGTTTCTAGGACACTAAATTTACACACAGTTCTGAATACATTACAACCAACACAATAACAGTGCAGTGTAGCACACAGAAGACTGCTTTCCAATGATCAAGCAGTTTATGATAAACAGTTGGGGCACAGGAAAGATGATGAGACTGGGAAAAAATTTTTCTCAAAGTGAAATTGAAAACAGTATCACCAATAACCTGATCACTAATAACCAAAACGTTGATAAAAACAGCAATTGACAAGGCATTGGTATGAACATACTGACAATCCTTATGATCACTGATATTGAAAATGACTTGTTCACTTGTTGTGGGTGTTTTTCTCTTGGTGTGTTGTAATCTCTCCCAGCAGGAAGATGGCCTACACAGCCATACACAATTTCCTTACCGTAATACATGGTTTTTCACTGACAGTCGTATTTGTCTTCTCCCATTCCGATCTTTCTCAAATGAGGATTGATGGGCAAAAACAAGTCTGCTAAAAATTATTCTTCATCTTCATAAAATATTATTCTTCCTTCACATAAAAGAAAATCTGCACGTACACACACATCCACACACATACAAGCGCTCACATACATAGTTTATGCCAGGTTGTATTGCGGGGGTGATTTTGTCCTTTTGCAAGCAAACTCTGCTTTGCAAAAACTAACCTTTCTCAATTACGGTTGGACTACTTCTGATGACCTAAATGACAGGAATGGTATTATGGTATTTGACAACTCAGTGTCATCACCTTCACATTGAAATATTTGAAATGTCCTAAAACACTAAAAGTCATACCTGCAGTGCTGTGGGTTGCAAGCTGAGAGACAAGGATTCAGGAATCCTAAACAGGGCGGCTGAAATGAACTACACAAGTTTTGTTTTCTTTCATTTTCTTTTCCCCTCTTCTCTTTACTTCTTGTCTTTGATTCACTTGTCCCTACAGTGGGTGAACTGTGTGAGCACAGGCATATTTACAAGTATGGGATCATACAGCCCAGCCTCAACCATTGTTTAGAAACATGAATCCCACTCGTGCTACTGATGTCTGCTCCTGAACCAGACTGATGGAGTGCAGGAGTGCTTAGGGAAGGAAAAGGCCATGTTGAATAAATCACTGAAAGGGAAGCAAGACAGGCTTACGTGAAACTTTTGTTCAATTGCCAGTTTCAATTTAACACTGACAGTTTTTCAGGCAGGAGAAAAATCAATGATTCTGTCTTCCTTTTCTACAATTAGCCACAAACATTTATTTTCTGTTAGAAAGGTCTGCACAGACCCAGTATAGACTGTGTCAAGGGAGCGAATTCCCCATCAAGACTGACAAACATTGAGCAGTACAGCCAAATCATGTGGTCTCAATACAGCACTGTCCTTGTCATTACATTATAGATGGTGTCAAGGGAGCGAATTCCCCATCAAGACTGACAAACATTGAGTAGTACAGCCAAATCATGTGGTCTCAATACAGCACTGTCCTTGTCATTACATTATAGACATTGTCAAGGGAGTGAATTCCTCATAAACACTGTGACAAAAATGGAGCGGTGTGAATACAGCAGTGCCCTCATCACTCATCATATTGTAGTAACTACCCTTCTTCCTATGTACTTGTAGGTTCAGAGATAACAGCAGAAACAGTCTAGTAAATCAATGTAAGTACACTTGGCTCAGACATAAAATAGTATCATTCTAATTCTATTCAAGTAGTCTATACTTGTCTCAAACCAAGATGGATCATCATACTAGAATACAAACGGCACCATCAGCTATCATCATCATCATGATCAATCATTCAATAAAGAAAACTGTCTGTCTTGCTTTCGATATTTTCCACGTCTCAAGAGTTGGAGCAAAAGAATTTTTAAACAATAACGAAACATTATCACCAGCAAAAGATATCCAGTCCTCTGACACAGAAACTTGCTCATATCCAGTCCTCTGATAGAGAAACTTGCTCATATCCAGTCCTCTGACACAGAAACTTGCTCATATCCAGTCCTCTGATAGAGAAACTTGCTCATATCCAGTCCTCTGACACAGAAACTTGCTCATATCCAGTCCTCTGACACAGAAACTTGCTCATATCCAGTCCTCTGACACAGAAACTTGCTCATATCCAGTCCTCTGATAGAGAAACTTGCTCATATCCAGTCCTCTGACACAGAAACTTGCTCATACCCAGTCCTCTGATAGAGAAACTTGCTCATATCCAGTCCTCTGATAGAGAAACTTGCTCATATCCAGTCCTCTGATAGAGAAACGTGCTCATATCCAGTCCTCTGATAGAGAAACTTGCTCATATCTAGTCCTCTAATAGAGAAACGTGGCTCATATCCAGTCCTCTAATAGAGAAACGTGGCTCATATCCAGTCCTCTGATAGAGAAACGTGGCTCATATCTAGTCCTCTAATAGAGAAACGTGGCTCATATCCAGTCCTCTGATAGAGAAACTTGCTCATATCCAGTATTCTGATAGAGAAACTTGCTCATATCCAGTCCTCTATAGAGAAACTTGCTCATACCAGTCCTCTAGATAGAGAAACTTGCTCATATCCAGTCCTCTGATAGAGAAACTTGCTCATATCCAGTCCTCTGATAGAGAAACGTGGCTCATATCCAGTTCTAATAGAGAAACTTGCTCATATCCAGTCCTCTGATAGAGAAACTTGCTCATATCCAGTATTCTGATAGAGAAACTTGCTCATATCCAGTCCTCTAATAGAGAAACGTGGCTCATATCCAGTATTCTGATAGAGAAACTGCTCATATCCAGTCCTCTGATAGAGAAACTTGCTCATATCCAGTCTCTGATAGAGAAACTTGCTCATATCATCCTCTATAGAGAAACGTGCTCATATCCAGTATTCTGATAGAGAAACTTGCTCATATCCAGTATTCTGATAGAGAAACTTGGCTCATATCCAGTCTTCTGATAGAGAAACGGGGCTCATATCCAGTACTTCTGATAGAGAAACTTGCTCATATCCAGTCCTCTAATAGAGAAACGTGGCTCATATCCAGTATTCTGATAGAGAAACTTGCTCATATCCAGTCCTCTGATAGAGAAACATGGCTCATATCCATATTCTGAAGAGAAACTGCTCATATCCAGTTCTATAGAGAAACTGGCTCATATCCAGTATTCTGATAGAGAAACTTGCTCATATCATGTTTGAAACGGTATATCATATTAAGAATCTCATCTCCCTATAAGAAAGTCTATCATATCAAAGAAACTTGCATACCATATCAAGAAACAGTACCGTATTCGATAAGAAGTGGCCATATCCGTTTCTATAGAGAAACTTGCTATATCATCTATAAAAATGGCTCATATCAGTATTCTATAGAGAAACTTCTTTGATCTGAACATGTTAACCTATTTTGGTTAAAATACAACTTCTTAAAATGTTCTTTACCTACATTTAAGCAAAACTTCAACATGTTGACATGCTCAGAGTTTCAATGTCTGAAACAAAATGGACAGCCATTACTGATCTGAATGAGATCCTGCACAAATTAGATGTAAAATGTGATAAAAGCAGGTGAGATTGTTAAGCTAAAACCAAACGTTTCACACACATACACAATGCAACGTTATAGTTTCCAGCACAAATATCACACACACACACACACACACACACACACACACACACACACACATATATACACCATATGTGGAAACTTACCCTTTGAGAACTAACAGATACATGATACATGATCTGTCAAAATGTTTGTGCTTCAAGTCAATATCACAAGCAGCCCCACCAACAGATCATACCGCTCATGCTAAATATGAAATTAAACAGAAAAAAAAAATGCTGTCAGCATACAGTAGTTCACTCTGAACTACTTAGTAACCAGTCAGATCATGCCAACCTAACGATTATGTCCTGTGAACTGACCCTGTTGTAACTCTTTCACTGCCTCATCAAGCTGGTGGATAGGGTGAGGGAGTGATATGGAACCTCTGTCATAAGTCACAATGCACCCTGTCACAACCCACACAGAAGCAGCAGGAACGGTGACCATGAGGGAAGTGAGGACACGGGTTTACATCCCCTGAGATACTGTGTATTCCCAATGAGATCAGGTACAGACCAATGGGCACACTGACATTCACCTGACAATTATTGTCATATATAATGCTAATGGCTGTGTGCCAAAGTGGTTCATTTTCAGCAAAACACTCACAGGATCATAGTATAACTCATAATGAGTATCATCCACTGAGAGGCTTGCAATAAGGATACAAACCAAACTGGCAAACATCCACTAAGACTTCAGATGATGCAACCCATACTGGTTTATGAAAAAGGAAATTGTCAGATTCCACAGTGTGACTACAGATTTTTTCATTTTGTTTCAAAATTCTGCGATTATCAGAGAAAAAAAAGTTGTAGCATATTCAGGAGAAGCATGTTGTACAGATACCACTAAGCAGTAGTAACAAAGACACCAAGCTTTGAATACTTCTCTCAGTGCCTTGCAGTTTGAGTGCTATCCCACTTAAGCCTGTTATTACTACATCGGTGAATAAGAACTGTACATGTGTAACATTGCAATGAACTGTACAACTTGTGTCACAACTTGGCATGCAATGCAACACCTACAACCCATCCTACGAATACAGGCAGCAGTGTTTTAACTTGTCAGAAGTACTCACTGAAAGCAGAGTCACTTAAAATAGAAAATAATAGGAACACCAACTGTGGGCATTATTCTAGTTGGTATGGTAGTGGCATCCTCCCTGCCAAACTGGGCTCCAGTTTGAGTGTACTTTCATCAGAGGTAGTAATCAGTTTCCATGTCTGTGGCACCCCAATCTAGGTTGAAAAACAAAAGATGGCAGTTAATGATAAACATAATGGTAACCCAAGATAAACGTTACAAACAGACAGAGTCAACTGCCACATCTGCAATGGCAACTTACTGCTAAGATCAGTTCAAGCGGGCACAAATCCACTGTTAGCTTTCAATCAACAGAATTTGACGATGGATGTTGGCAAGATCTTCAAGAACAGCCAGTACCACAGACCTACAGAGTATTAAGACAAGAAACATTCCACTAATCTTAGGTATGCAAGGCTGACAACTGTAGTTAACCTTAGAAAGTTGGAACATGCACCCCTGAACACTGCACAAATGGACTCCTGTACATGTACTTCTGTGCAATGTTAAAGCTGCCTTGTGACCCTGAAATAAGGTCAAAGCCACAATGACAGTAAACCACAAAGGTTGTAAATTACGTAATAATGATAAAGTCAGAAGATGAACTAACATGCACCAAGTTCAGTCCATTAAAGATGCACAACTGCACCAATTTCGTTCAAAGAGCTCAGCTGAAGGACTGAGGACCACAAGATCAGCAGATATCACTGACACTAAATCCAACTTAGACTGTAATCATCCTTGACTAGTCACTGTCTCAACAAACAATACAATTGTTAATAGATGACATCCAAATAGACACTGGTCTTGACAGACATCCTGCATGACTGTTCTACTATATAAAACCTACCTGTTATGCTTAGTCTTGTAAAACCTGCCTGTTAATGTTTAGTTATGCTTAGTCTTGTAAAACCTGCCTGTTATGCTTAGTCTTGTCAAACCTGCCTGTTATGCTCAGTCTTGTAAATCCTGCCTGTTATGCTTAGTCTTGTAAATCCTGCCTGTTATGCTTAGTCTTGTAAAACCTGCCTGTTATGCTTAGTCTTGTAAATCCTGCCTGTTATGCTTGTCTTGTAAATCCTGCCTGTTATGCTTGGTCTTGTAAATCCTGCCTGTTATGCTTGTCTTGTAAATCCTGCCTGTTATGCTTGGTCTTGTAAAACCTGCCTGTTATGCTTAGTCTTGTAAATCCTGCCTGTTATGCTTAGTCTTGTAAATCCTGCCTGTTATGCTTGGTCTTGTAAATCCTGCCTGTTATGCTTAGTCTTGTAAACCTGCCTGTTATGCTTAGTCTTGTAAAACCTGCCTGTTATGCTTAGTCTTGTAAAATCCTGCCTGTTATGCTTGGTCTTGTAAATCCTGCCTGTTATGCTTAGTCTTGTAAATCCTGCCTGTTATGCTTAGTCTTGTAAATCCTGCCTGTTATGCTTAGTCTTGTAAATCCTGCCTGTTATGCTTAGTCTTGTAAATCCTGCCTGTTATGCTTAGTCTTGTAAATCCTGCCTGTTATGCTGAGACCTTATTTCAATTATTTACAGTTGTTTACTTCACCACTTGTGAATGTGTATTTTCCTGTCGGCATGCGTGCATTGTGCATTATGTGTGCGTTATACGTCTATGTACGTTGCGCATGCATGTGTGTATATAAGTGTATGGGCGCATGTGTCTATTTGTGCATGCACATGTAAGTTCAAGTCTTAGTTCACTCTGTTTGCATGCTTAAATGTATTTGTCACCATGCTCATGCTGTCACAGACAATCTTCTGTAATCAGGATACAGAAATATTTCACAGAACTGAAACCTTCAGCCAGACTGGACAGCTGGGCACTGGCCTAATGACAATTAGCGCACAGCTGTACATAGCTTATGCAAGCACAGCACCCCACGGCTAACATTTAACCCCAACTACCAATCTTTCTCATGCCTCATGCAGAAAAGAGCAACATGATGAGTTACATCATCCTGGTCAACCACAAGCACCCAAAACTGTCCAACATTGGCAAGAGAGTGTGCTGGAGTTGACTATAGTTGTGATTCCTTGTAATAAATTCCAGTCATCAGAAGTGGCAAAAAGGTTCAAAGAACATTCTTCATATTATGTGCTGTCTATTCAGAGTATCATCTATTTAAGGATATAATCAAGACTGTTGTGTGTTCCACAGTATCATATATTAAGGATATAATCAAGACTGTTGTGTGTTCCACAGTATCATATATTAAGGATATAATCAAGACTGTTGTGTGTCCCACAGTATCATATATTAAGGATATAATCAAGACTGTTGTGTGTCCCACAGTATCATATATTAAGGATATAATCAAGACTGTTGTGTGTTCCACGTATCATATATTAAGGATATAATCAACACTGTTGTGTGTTCCACGTATCATATATTAAGGATATAATCAACACTGTTGTGTGTTCCACACAGAGTAGTCATCTATTAAACTCAATCGCATCGTGCCGGAAAAAAATCTCCGTCACTTCCGTTTACTGCTTGGAGATGTGACGTCGATTTATCGACGGCGGACATTCGTATTTTTTTTTAACGTCAGAAGCGTCAGTTATAGGGAAAACTCACTGGGAACCAAAACTAGGGTATGTTTACAGCAGTTATTTACCTTAGACCGTTTGTGGCAATGTGAAACAAAGACAACAGTAGCCTTTTTTCAGCGCTACCCACGACATGCGAATTTCGCAAATGGCGTCAAGGAAAGCAAGTTGAACCTCACAATTTTGTAAATATGTGCTCTGGAGCAACTGTATGCAAAAAAAGACAACTACCAGTAATCTTGTGTTTCCCAACATGTGAAATCAGTGATTTAAAACATCCATGGCATGGTAATTATGTTCTGGACTTCATCTAAAACTGTTTCACAGTGTGTGTTCATATCCATCAAAAAAAAAAAATTACCCCCCTTTGGATAACTATTTGGATACCTCATCATTTACAAGTATATGTAATACCATAAATACAGTAAGATTATTTGTAAAGATCTAATCCTGGATCTTTCTGTATCACTTTACTTTGTTTGTCTACTTTATTTGGTTGCTTTTCTATATTTTTTTTAAAATGTGCTAAAAATCCTGCGATTTGAGGGGGTGGAATGACCTTGAAGACTGCGACTCGATTGAGTTAAGGATATAATCAAGATTGTTGTTTACCAAAACTGTCCTCAACTAAGAATTTCGTTCCACTGAGACTTTTGTCTTACTCTAAAACCCAGCATTTTTATTGCTCCTCTAACCAGACTATAGTCCTACATACTGGCCTCAGTGTGCAGTTGAATGCTGCTGACACAAGCAGAGCAAGAGTTACTACACTGAGAACTGTTCACAGGAACCACATGATTAACCCTGCTTATGCCTCATGCAGAAAAGAGCAAGGCGAAAAGCTACATCATCCAGGATGATTAGGGTCAGTTGTCTGACAGTTTGTCAACCGGAGTCGCCCACAGTTGTGAACCCCTATGGTGGATTTCAGTCGCCAAAAGTGACAGGGTTACAAGAATAACCAATAAAACTACTGATTACAAAATGAGGGCATGTACTGTGAAATGTATGGTTCTTCAAAGAATCTTTGTGATATTTCAAACCACGTTTCATCACTATTTAAGTCCCATCAGGTTCACATGATCAGTAAAGAAATCCTATCATGTTAACCACTGGGTAAAAGCCTCAGACAGGGGGATTCCAAGCCACAAAACCATGAGGGAAAAAATGGAAAGCCTGAAACTGGAACGGCAGGGACAATGCCACAATGGTGAGAGGCTGAAACTGGAACGGCAGGGACAATGCCACAATGGTGAGAGGATCTGGGAGACTCATCTTCTTCATCCCACCCACTTCTGACTTCATTGTCATAATAACAATTAACAGAACAGATTGCCTGTCCTATCGTATTCTTTATCAGCAAGTATTTCAGTCCTTTCCCCAAACACTATCCAATGTTCTCTCGCAATGACGTCTCTACACCTGCCCCATACAACGGAAATCCTGATTTCAAAGAACAGTTAATAATGATCTACTTCACTCAGCGTCACCTCCATGAGACTGACAGCCCATCCATACAACCTGAAGTGTCCGTCCATACAACTAGAAGTGTTCGTCAATAATTCAATATGTGCTGGAGCAGTACAAGGAATGAGGTAATCAAGGTCTTGTGTCACAGATTACACAGCTGGCCACTTTTCATCTGAACTCCATCATGGTTATAGTCTACATGTCCGTACACACTCCGCAAAGTGTAACTATGTATCTGATAATCACAATAACTTTAGCTCTGGAAATAAAGGGTGGGCAGCTGTTTATTATTCATGGATACAATTACAAAAATCAACAGATGACACACTGTCAATGTATGGTCCCTTGAGTTTGATAAGCACGGGTCAAGCAGTTTAGCACTGTCTACACGGATGATACCACTGATACAACAGCACTGCACTGAAGCTTCAGCTCTTTGCACAAGTGTACGTACGGTTAAGTTATAACAATGATAAATGCCGTATTTTAACACATCATATAGTATACCTTTCCAAATGAATACACTTTTCAATCAGACAACACTCTCTCCACTCTTCTCCTCTGACTTAGCTTCAATCATTACAAACACACTTATCTTCCATTCAAATCAGATCTCTCTTTCCTCCTGTGATTTCTGTTCTGTTATTTGATCCTTATAACAAAAGCACTACATGTCTGTTGGTATCATTTTCATTCCATTTTTTTCTCACAGACACACAGAAAGATACAATGTGTGTATACACCATACAGTAACATGGTCTTGTTTGATCTGCTAGTTTATTTTTCTGTTTGATTATTCACTTTTCTCAAGTTCCAGGCTTGTTCCTTTTCACAAGTAAAACTTCTCCAGAGCAGAAGGAAAGTGTGCAACCTGTTGCTTTCCCATGGACAAGAGCAAACAGTGACTATGTTAAGTACAAAGTGAACGCAAGAGTCCAGTGCCAGCGCCCCACTTATGACCCTGCCACCACGCCAACAGTTCATCACAGATAAAGGTGAAGGTGAGAGGTCAAGTCAGGGTGCAGCAGGTGAGGTTAGGGTGATGATGTTAGAGGGCAGGATGGAAAGGAGGAGGAGGAGCACAAGCAGCAGCTGGTGATGATGATAATGATGATGATGATGAAGAAAAGCGTATGTCCAGCAAAGAGCATGGCCAAGCAAGACTCAGGCAGTAGTTGGGATCTGTTAAGCACACACCTCAATGTCTCCCTCCCTCCTGCTCTCAGCAGAGTCAAGTGTAGGGGAATGTGGGGTGGGAAAGGGCTGGGGGGTGCACATGACAGCAGCACTGTAGACTCGAGAATCTGCCTGCTCTCCAGCAGGGGTGCTGGTCCGGGATGTAAAGTCCAGCTGACCAGCAACAGGCTTCCTTCTTCTGCCATCCTTCCTTCCTTCTGCCATTTTTCCTCTTCCTGTCACCTTTCTTCCACAGACAGCCTGTGTGTCTTCTCTACGCTGACTAGCTTCAAGAGCAGATGTCCCCACCCATGGGACTTGTAGTGGTGGTGGCTAAGGGAAGGCAAGCATAGCATGAGAGCTTCAACAGTGACCAGGCAGTGTCGTCTTCCTCTGTCCATCTCCTCTTGTCCATCCCCAAACCCGCTCCCCTCAGCCCCTGGCAGGACCATGGACGTGACTGACCAAGCGAGAAGATGCTGGGGGCAATCACTCTAAATCCTCTGCCTCTATCAGCGCTACAATAAATACACAATCAAACCACAAGTCAGAAAAAAAAAACCATGCATGATACAAAGTGATCAGTCAAAATGGACAGGTTAATACAAAGCAATAACAAGGATAATTAATGAACAACTAAAAAAAGGGAAAAAAGAACTAAAATGAGAGCTGACTTGTTTCTTTTTAACCTGGGTACTAGTATAGCATTGTCTGTTGTCAACAAGGTTACAGCATGAAAAATGACACAGACTGACTCACTACACAGACAGCCAGCTTGGGACCACTGTCAAGCAGGACACACACATGAGGTTAACACAGTCTTCACACAAGTCATGAGGACAAAAAGAAGTGCAGCCAAGGTGCAGTGACAGCAGAAAAAGAAAACTGACAGACCTTAGCAAGCAGCACAACACACAAAATACTCTCATGATGCAAACACCAAACCAAACACAAACCCAGTGCAAAACCAAACCAGTCACAAGCAACCAAACCCTCAATGCCACACACCACAAGAAACTACATGTACCAGCAACAAGCAACAGTTTTATTTCCAAGCAGTTTTCATCTCTGTTCCTGGATCTAGACTACAGAAGCCAGTGTCAGGCAAGATGACTGATGTCAGTGATGAGGACTGGGAGGATGACAGGTGTTGCCATGGTGATCTTTTCACCCTTTCATTCACTCACTCTTTCCATCAGTATCCAAAAGGGCCTTACTTCAGTCCCCCCCCTCCCATACCAGTAGGTAGCATTAAACCAAAGGGTGTCTCAACAACAACAACACCTAGCAACTGACTTACCCCATGCCCTGATCTGATTG
>JAPXFY010000015.1:83695808-83803308 GCA_030674185.1 Monoplex corrugatus
ATTTGTACTAACCAACTCCAGTAAAAAAAGTAGTTATTTTGTACTAACTCCAGTAAAAAGTGTTTATTTGTACTAACCAACTCCAGTAAAAAAAGTTATTTGTACTAACCAACTCCAGGTAAAAAAAAAAAGTAGTTATTTGTACTAACCAACTCCAATAAAAGTGTTTATTTGTACTAACCAACTCCAGTAAAAAAAAAGTTTATTTGTACTAACCAACTCCAGTAAAAAAAAGTGTTTATTTGTACTAACCAACTCCAGTAAATAAAAAAAGTTATTTGTACTAACCGACTCCAGTAAAAAAAAGTTTATTTGTACTAACCAACTCCAGTAAAAAATTAAAAAAAAGTTATTTGTACTAACCAACTCCAGTAAAAAAAAAAAAGTTTATTTGTACTAACCAACTCCAGTAATAAAAAGTAAAAAAAGTGTTTATTTGTACTAACCAACTCCAGTAAAAAGTCTTTATTTGTACTAACCAACTCCAGTAAAAAAAAGTTTATTTGTACTAACCAACTCCAGTAAAAAAAAAAAAGAAGTTATTTATACTAACCGACTCCAGTAAAAAAAAAAAGTTATTTGTACTAACCAACTCCAGTAAAAAAAAAAAGTGTTTATTTGTACTAACCAACTCCAGTAAAAAAAAAAGTGTTTATTTGTACTAACCAAATCCAGTAAAAAAAAAAGTTTATTTGTACTAACCAACTCCAGTAAAAAAAAAAAAATTTTATTGTACTAACCGACTCCAGTAAAAAAAATATGTTTATTTGTACTAACCAACTCCAGTAAAAAAAAAAAGTTAATTGTAATAACCGACTCCAGTAAAAAAAATGTTTATTTGTACTAACCAACTCCAGTAAAAAAAAAAAAAAAGTGTCTACTTGTACTAACCAACTCCAGTAAAAAAAAAAATTAAAAAGTAGTTATTTGTACTAACCAACTCCAGTAAAAAAAAAAGTGTCTACTTGTACTAACCAACTGCAGTAAAAAAAAAAAAAAGTCTATTTGTACTAACCAACTGCAGTAAAAAAAAAAAAAGTGTCTATTTGTACTAACCAACTCCAGTAAAAAAAAAAAAAGTGTCTATTTGTACTAACCAACTCCAGTAAAAAAAAAGTGTCTGTACTAACCAACTCCAGTAAAAAAAAAAAAGTGTCTACTTGTACTAACCAACTCCAGTAAAAAAAAAAGTGTCTACTTGTACTAACCAACTCCAGTAAAAAAAAAAAGTGTCTATTTGTACTAACCAACTCCAGTAAAAAAAGTGTCTGTACTAACCAACTCCAGTAAAAAAAAAAAAAGTGTCTATTTGTACTAACCAACTCCAGTAAAAAAAAAAGTGTCTATTTGTACTAACCAACTCCAGTAAAAAAAAAAAGTGTCTATTTGTACTAACCAACTCCAGTAAAAAAAAAAGTGTCTACTTGTACTAACCAACTCCAGTAAAAAAAAAAAGTGTCTATTTGTACTAACCAACTCCAGTAAAAAAAAAAGTGTCTATTTGTACTAACCAACTCCAGTAAAAAAAAAAAAAAGTGTCTACTTGTACTAACCAACTCCAGTAAAAAAAAAAAAGTGTCTACTTGTACTAACCAACTCCAGTAAAAAAAAAAAGTGTCTGTACTAACCAACTCCAGTAAAAAAAAAAGTGTCTATTTGTACTAACCAACTCCAGTAAAAAAAAAAAGTCTATTTGTACTAACCAACTCCAGTAAAATTAGTTATTTGTACTAACCAACTCCAGTAAAAAAAAAGTGTCTATTTGTACTAACCAACTCCAGTAAAAAAAAAAGTCTTTGTACTAACCAATTCCAGTAAAAAAAAAAAAAAGTAGTTATTTGTACTAACCAACTCCAGTAAAAAAAAAAAGAGTAGTTATTTGTAGTAACCAACTCCAGTAAAAAAAAAAAAAAAGTTTATTTGTACTAACCAACTCCAGTAAAAAAAAAAAGTGTTTATTTGTACTAACCAACTCCAGTAAAAAAAAAAAAAAAAAGAAAGTTATTTGTTGGTTAAACTCCAGTAAAAAAAGTTATTTGTACTAACCAACTCCAGTAAAAAAAGTTATTTGTACTAACCACTGACCTATTCCTTTAAAAGGATGGAGGGAAAGGACTGATGGAGTTCCCTAGTATTAAATACCTGTGTGATGTCATAATACTCATCGCTTAAAGTTACTTGAACAGGTAGGGGACAGGGATGCACTTTCACATCATACCCAGAAAACAAAAAGACTGTCATACTTAGCATACTGTCAGAAATGTTACACTAAACAGAGACATATACTGTCAGAAAAGACTTCCCTTTCCCAGCAGAGTGGATCTGTTGAAGAAGTCATCTAAAAATAAAATGCCTTAACCTGGCAACATGCACTATCTTGTTACTTTAGTAACCCAACCAACCAAGTTCAAAGTTTCAGACTGAAATAGTGTTAGACTGGCAGACTTGTAAGGAAAGACATGGAAGGATTGATAAATGCAGAATAAATCAATAATGACTCAAGAGCACCATAGATCAAAGGTCTTTCTATGGCTAGCCACAATTCAACAAAAACTGAAAAATCAGTTTCAAAGTAGATATGATTTGTGCAAGTCCCATTAATAACATATTTAACCCCTTCATGCCCTCACCCCATCCACCAGCAGCTGGTGAACAGAGTGCACGAGCACAAAGGGTAAACAAAGCAGATTCAATGAAACAAAGGAGAAAATTGAAACATGGGCGGTTCACAATATCCCAGTAACAATGAGTGATCAACATAATCTATCATCAGAGTGACAATGGATCCAAGTGCATGCACTTTAAGAAAATGACATTTGTGTGGACCCAACTCAATGGAAGCAGTTCACTTAAACCCAACTGAAGATGACTCCAACATCAAGTGACAAGAAATCCAAGTGAAAATAACAACCAAGTGGCACACAATCATATCATCCACAGACACAAAATTCAGACATCATGCTGTACAGACACACGGAGACACCAAATCTTCAAGATCAGAAAAAAAGAAACATATACAAAGGCAGAATAAAAGTGAAGAAATGAAGTCAATAACAAGACAACACGGATCACTCTTTGCACATTTACATCACAGAGTCAACTAAGGCTCAGACACAGACACACAATTCATAAATACACACCACCTGCCTGACCAGAAAGAACCACAACTATGTACGCCTTCAATCAAAACCATCATTTTCCTTGGGGGGTGGGGGGGGGGGATGAAGAGGTGGGGGAAAACAACTTTGAAGAACTGCCTGTTTGTAATCAGTCAATTTTTACATCATATACAACAAAAGATCACGAAAGCAGACGTTCAAGGTCTGCTCCCCCCCCCCACCCCCCTTTTTTTTTTTTTTTCTACATGAAGGTGGCAGTGTGTTGGCTGTTTTCATTCACATCTTTCTCAAGGAACTGATGACAAGAAAAGCTTCAACAAGTTACAAATGTCAAGAGCATTTTTCCTATCTTGATGAAAGTAGCAAACTTTTGCATTATTTCACTTTTCAGCTCATCTTGTCAAAAGTAGCCCACACACTGAACAACTCCACATGGCTCTAAAGCTTTTTCTTCAGGATATATACTTTGGACCTGTTGTATTCATGTATTATATATGCATGTGTTCATGTGTATAGGTATACATGAATGACAGGTATGGTGTTCTGGGGGACTCCTGTTGCTTGTTTTCATTCTGTTGTTATTCTACCATGTCCACCCAATTTCCAAGTTTAACAACATTCCTCACAGAACTGCCTGGCTTTTTTAACTGTCATCAGTTCTTCAAGAAAGACTATCAGCCAGTTACTAATTTCACAATAACAGTAATACTAAACAGACATAGAGGCATCTCAACAACTATTGACATTGCCAAAAACGATTCTATGCACTAGACATCTAAAAGATTACGTGCTGTGAAACAAAAATCATTCATCAGTGAAATTCTTCGTTCATTAACAATACTGACCCCAAAATGTTGACTTGTCTATATATTACCATTACAATCAATGCTGGATAATCTTTACAGGGTAAAAATGGTGAGACTAAGACAGATGAAAATTGCAATGTTCTGTATATGATATATGGAAGGAATGACACTTCTTTAATTAACATCACAGTGCTGTGCTAAAACACGTCATATATCTCCAATCGTACGGACTGGGTCAACAGAGCCAGAAGATATGTCATAATTTTATATCTCCAACCTAAGCCACAATTACTATCCCCAAACTGAATCAATACTATCAACAAACAGTAGCTCCAACTAACCAGAGAAGCCTACACAAATGACACAACTACTTGCTCTTCATGTTAAGTATTAGCACTCATCACAATTCTGCATACTATGACTAAACTGAAGTTGTACACACCAGGACTCTTAAGTAAGCACTATTTCTGAGGGCACTAGGATAGAAGAATGGTCCTATAACTGTTACCATGTAGGCCTACCATTGATGAACATCTTAACGTTGGTCAACCAGGTCCAGAGCTGGAAGTGGTCCACTTTATCAGAAAGTGGTGTTACTTCCCTTAGAAAGAAAAGTTAGTAACATTCTAATCTGAATGATACACTGATGAGTAAGTTATCACTGCATGTCAGGCTGTTGCTGAATTGGTCCAGAAATCAAAGAATATCCCTTTGTTTCCAAATCCGCAGACAACACACATGTATAGATACATCTGAATCAGAATCCAATACTAAGCGAATTAAGTGACCTGATACATAAATAAGCAGAAACAATCTTTAAGTCAAATGTAACAAAAATATTAATGACCAAAACATAAATTTAATGCCTTGTACAGACACACCTACATATACATCTAAGCACAGGGAAAATATCATTTGACTAATGTTGGAGAGATAGAGTGAAGGAAAATAATGGCCAAAATGTGTACAGTTACCCATACTTTACCCAAAATCTGCATTTGTCACTGTCCTCCATGACACCACAGTGGTCTTACAATAAAAGTAGTGATACTTGAAAAAGTGTCAATTATCAACTATCAAGACAGTGTACCAAGAACTGTGTGGCATTCCATAAAGAAAAAGTGTTCAAGATAATTCCGGACTGCCAGTTTCAAGTACAAATGCAGGCTACGGAAGAAACAGACATTTACCTTGTGAATATGTCAACACATTGAAACATCCCGAAAACTCTGTAGCCTGATCAGATGACCACAGCAGTGCTGTGTCCACTTAGTGCAGACTTTGTGTCAACAGGTAAACATTTCACTTGAAGCACTGAAGATCCAGTAAACATCAATCATCCAGCCACACATGGATTAATTAAACAAACAGCCACTTAATGTATTTGTTGACTTTGTTGATTGCACGAAGACTGCAGTCTGACATTCAGAAACAATCAGTGACTTTGTTGATTACATGAAGACGGCAGTCTGACACTCAGAAACAAACAGTGACTTTGTTGATTGCATGAAGACTGCAGTCTGACACTCAGAAACAATCAGTGACTTTGTTGATTGCATGAAGACTGCAGTCTGACACTCAGAAACAAACAGTATACTGTCTGATGTGCTGTATGAACTGTCTGATGTGCTGTATGAACTGTCTGATGTGCTGTATGAACTGTCTGATGTGCTGTATGAACTGTCTGATTGCTGTATGAACTGTCTGATGTGCTGTATGAACTGTCTGATGTGCTGTATGAACTGTCTGATGTGCTGTATGAACTGTCTGATGTGCTGTATGAACTGTCTGATGTGCTGTATGAACTGTCTGATGTGCTGTATGAACTGTCTGATGTGCTGTATGAACTGTCTGATGTGCTGTATGAACTGTCTGATGTGCTGTTATGGAACTGTCTGATGTGCTGTATGAACTGTCATGATGTGCGTATGACACTGTCTGATGTGCTGTATGAACTGTCTGATGTGCTGTATGAACTGTCTGATGTGCTGTATGAACTGTCTGATGTGCTGTATGAACTGTCTGATGTGCTGTATGAACTGTCTGATGTGCTGTATGAACTGTCTGATGTGCTGTATGAACTGTCTGATATGCTGTATGAACTGTCTGATGTGCTGTATGAACTGTCTGATGTGCTGTATGAACTGTCTGATGTGCTGTATGAACTGTCCTGATGTGCAGTATGAACTGTCTGATGTGCTGTATGAACTGTCTGATGTGCTGTATGAACTGTCTGATGTACGGTGTGATTGTGTGATATGTCAGTCTTCTTCAGGTCACAATGTTACCTGTGCATGCACTGATCCAAAATCTAGGGAAAAATTTTAACAGAATACTGATCCGTCCAAACTACTGCATTCAATAGGTACTTCAGTTCTGATGTCAAGAAAGTAATGAGGATATTCCGAGTGCCTCATTTCTGTGCGTACAAAGAAATCTTGTAATGACAATCTGTGCAGGTGATCAAGAGTTGTTCTGTAAAGTACTGTTCTTGTTGAAAAATGCCTGGTCCAAAAGACAGTACTGGCTTTTATAACATGTTAACAAATAAACAAGTGGACAGAGTTTTCCATCAAGTCCTGTTCTTGTTGATAATGTTGTCGTCCAAATAGAATCACAGGCTTATATTATATAACAAAAATAATATTCCTTACACTGATCTGACGGCACTTTTACTACACTGATTCTGACGGCACTTTTACTACACTGATTCGACGGCACTTATACCTACACTGATTCTGACGGCACTTATACCTACACTGATTATGATGGCACTTTTACATTCTCACCAACAAACAATTGTTTCTGCTTATGCATCAGGCCACAAACACATAAACTGTGCAACATATTTGGTTTGTTTTTTTTCCAAAGCTGAAATGAAACCAAGTGCTTATCGTCACTGTTACTCCTCTTCTTTCTCCACCCTACTAAGCTACAACCCCCCCTCCCTCCCCCCAAAATCAGAATGATAGCAATGCTATGAACACTGAAAACTGAAACAATAAGTAAGATGCTGAATCCTTTACCACTGAACTTTTTCAGTAATATCCTCTCTTCTTGTCTCCAATCACTCACCACATGTCAAGAAACTTTACCACACTGATTTAAAAACCTTTAAGTTAAAAACATTTTTAACTCCATGAAATCTTTCTCCCACATTTCTGTGACTTAAGAGAATGGCATATCTCATAAACTTCATATCAAGTTATTACTAATAATAAAAAAAAAACTGACGTAAAATATATACACTGACATCAGAGCCTGCTACTGAAGGCCAGAACCAAACAATAGAAGTTTCCACAACTTTCATGTATTAACAGCTTCCTGTGATCCTTTTATCCCAATACAGTTAAGCACATGTAGAAAATGATGACTGAAACAGGTTTTTAAAAAAGACCCATAGAAAAAAGGGAAGTAACTTGGATATCCAGTGAAAGCTGGGAAATTTCCATCAGCATCTTAAACACCCATTTACCCAATTTCTTTGCCTTTCAAACCTGGGTCTTGTCCCATCCACTCCATTGCCCTAAAGGTGATCCAGCACTAAAAGGGAAGAGTTTTCCACACAACCTACTGGCATTAAGTCTTTCTTTCCACCAAAATCATTCCATGGCAGCATAATACATACGTACACACACATTAGTAACGATACACAAAACATCATCTACAGATAGGTGTCAGGCCCACCATAGCTGGGACACAAACAACAGGCCACAAGATATTTACAAAAGGTCACGTAACATCCACGTACGGGGATCAGACTTTCCCTAGCTGGGACACACACAACATGACAAGTCACATGATATTTACAAAAAAACTGCTCACATGACATCTATACAGGAGTCAGACCTACACTGGCCGCCACACAAGGACAAGGACAGGGCCGGTCACATGATATGTACAAAGGGTCACATGACGTCCACAAAGAACTCACAAGGGTTGCCCATAGCCATGCGAAAGGACTGGCGACTGCCTGAAAGCTCCGGGGGTATAGAGCCCAGGGGGGTGGGCTGGCCTGGGGGCATCATGGTCATCCCTGCTTGTACGTGGCGTGCGCTGACCAGGCTGGTGGTGTCCGACTCACTACCGCTGCCCATCGGCGATGCTGACTTGCGTTCCCCTTTTTCTTTCCCTTCCTTCTTGCTGCCACCCGAATGACTACTTCCTGCAATGAGGCAACATGGCCAGCGTCAGCGGTAGGAACAGCTTTCCATCATTTATCATCATTCTCAACTACAATTTTAAAATATGTATACTTTATACCAACACAGAAATACACCTGACCAATCAGATTCACTTCAGTGACTAGCCAGAAAAGCAGAAACTCTGCAGTAACAATACTCCCACATCAGCATATTTTCTTAAAGCCATTAATCTTTCTCCCATCAACCACCAACACTGTCGGAAAACAACAATTGTAAAATCAACAGTAATGCTCAGACATCTTGAATCAAAATCAGACACCTCGTGTTAAATCATGTTAGTGCAGTGCATGGTCTTTCCATCTACATTATAAAGTTAACATGACTAAGCTCATCTGTATTTATTTGGCAAATATAACTAGATTAAAAAACAACCTGAAACGGTCAATACAATGCAGTGCAACTCTTCAAAGCAAGATACGATACTAGTTCATTGTACCGATTTCTTTTCCTTCCACAAGTGAACAGAAAACTTGTGGACAGAGCTCTGAGGTGGTTGAAGGTTCACCGACTGTAACTGTGGCTCTGAATCCAACACGACAGGAAAAAAACAAATTTCTTCTTCTAGTTCAGCACCAGAAGACAAGTACATGTTAAGAAATGTGTTAAGAAAGAATAACAGAAAAATATCATCTTCTACGTGCCTATTTTAATCAAATTTGTCCTCTTCTTACAGATGATAAAGAATCTGTTTTGTCAGAATCTGACTATAGCCCTACAGTCACATTATCTTTCAAGATATTATGGTGAAACAAATACAGATTCTTCAATTGAATTACATTCCAATACATAATCCAGTTAACTATAAGTGAAATAATCAGAACAGCTGTAAGCATGCCTCAATGAAAAACCCTGTTCCTGCTATGATCATGCCTGTATGAAAACTACTGGTTGTGCAGCTATAGTGCTCTATGATCAACTGAATGCTTGCACAAGACTAAATAAATAGTAAATGTGTGTCAGTCCAGGTCATCTCATGTAACCCACATAAGAATCTTCAACAATGATCAGGAATCAAGCTGATGAGGTCTTTGATCTGTTTGCTTGTTTAGTGCGTTTGTCTGTTTTACTATCATTAAAGTTTATAACTTTTAAAGATGGGTTTTATATATTTTCCATCAAAAAAAAGTTTCTAAAATCAGCTAAATCAATGGCAAAAGTGTGTGTGATGTAAGACACCTACAGCTTATCAGTAATTTTTTTTTTACAAAGTACATCATACGTTTCATCCGACGAAAGTGTCAAATGCTTCATAATCAATTCTGGATGCCTGCAATACACAGAAATGTGAAAATGTCCAGCAAGCCCAGCTGTTTATGAACCAACCTTTCCTAGTTCAGTAGCTGAAATGAAACTGTTTCAATTGGGCAAACATATACATGGGAAAGGTCATGACATTGCAAAAAAGTGTGTAAACATATGTCCCATCTTTGGTGCATTTTTTATGTTTCCTCCCAACCCCCCTTTCTTTTTCCTAATGAAAAATCTGACTTGCACCCCTTCAAGTTTTTGTACACCTGCAAAAAGCCAAGGCATCATCAGGGCCAAACACGCTGTTACATTTCTTGGTAAAGGTCATATTATTGTTCTCCTATCAAGGTTGTTTGTACTGTTGATTATTTACTACATCAGTGTCACTGCCAGTGATGTCCAAGTCATTGGCACAGGGACAGGTCAATGTGCCTCTTTGTGACTGGTCATCTGCCAGATACTTTCTGTCACTTCCACCTCTTCTTTGTGTTGTTAACTCTTTAATACTCTCACTCTAAGTCTACCAACTAGCTTCCAGTCATTTGCACCATAGTCTTGTGCTAAAGTCATTAACCCTTTGACTCCCGCACCCTGTCCACCAGCATCTAGTAGTGTCAACCGTGCTAGCAAAGTAAAAACTTGACCCTCTGAATCCCTCCTCCTATCCACCAGTTTCATGCAGGAAGCTGTTGGATAGGGTGAGGGAGTCGTAGGGTCAAGTTTTAGCAGTTGGTGGGCAGGGTGCGGGACTCAAAGGGTTAATACTGTCAAAGGTAAGCCAATGTTCCTTCTCATGGCAGTACCATTACACTGGGGGCAATGCTAGCATGCATCAACACTGACGGCAAACAATACAAGCAGACTAAGCAGCCACAGCACATCCAACAAAATCAACATCAATAAAAGTCAGCAAACAGCAATACAGTAACTTCAGGTTAAACTTTCTTAAGATTAAATACAGTTACATGGTTAAAAGGATATTAAATATTCATGCATTTTGGTTAAAATTAAAAGCTGTAATAAGATTAAACGCTTGCAGATGAACAGATTAAATATATAAAAACACGGTTAAAATTAAAAGCTGTAATAAGATTAAACATACAGATGAACAGATAAATATCATGGTTAAAATTAAAAGCTGTAATAAGATTAAACACTTACAGATGAACAGATTAAATATCATGGTTAAAATTAAAAGCTGTCATGAAATAATAAGATTAAACATATTAACATAACAGATGAAATATCATGGTTAAAATTAAACGCTATTATGAAATAAAGGGTACTATGTTCTCCAAGTTGTGAAAAAAAAAATCTAAAAAATCTGACAGATATGAATCTGCTTGTTAGTAATAATAAAATACAGACTGTACTGTGAGTGTTATCAGCCAGAATGGTGTATAATGCAGACTGTAATATGAGTGTTATCAGCCACAATAGTGTATAATACAGACTGTAATGTGGGTGTTATCAGCCAGAATGGTGTGTCACAAAAAGACTAAAGGCATATACACCATTTGGGTAGGTAAACCCCTAGAATTTAATGCTTTACAATAATACACTAAATTTTCAAGCACCAACTTTAACATCATCTGTTACTCCATGAACTGAACGTTTCCTCCACAATCCCTCTAGGCAAGAACATCTGGCCACAAATACTTTGCAAGATGTGTAACACAAGATATGCCACAAGTCGGACCACAATAATAGTGAAAAACATACATACATACACATATATATATATATATATATTTATTATACACATGTATATGCACTGTGTACTTGTTACTAGTGTGACGTGTTGTACACATAACCCTTAGAGAGAAGAGGAGGGGGAAAGGCATGATAATCAGGGAGATGGACTGAGAGGGCCAGATGAAACTATGACGCAGACTTTTGACAAATTGACCACATAATTACAATCTATTGTCCAAACTATGACCCAGACTTTTGACAAATTGACCACATAATTACACTCTATTGTCCAAACTATGACCCAGACTTTTGACCACATAATTACACTCTATTGTCCACTGTGTGGGAGAACCAGGGCAAAGGGGCACACAGCAGAGGGCAGAAGGTGGCACAGAAGAAGAAGAGGAGGAGGGATGGAACAACAGGTCAAAGACAGAGAAAAAGAGGAGTGGAATCGATGCCCAGGATGAGAAGATTTACAAATGATAAAGAATGAAACCTCATGTTGCCATCTGACTACAACCACCAACTGATGCCATTCAAACCCAATTAATAATTTCTATAAATGTACACAAACTCAAAGTGTTAATTCCCACTGATATACGTAAACTGAAATTAAAAAAACAATTTCCATCACTATTCATAAAATTAAATAAACTCTGTCACAATTACGCTTAGCAATGTCATTCAAATCCAATAAATAATTTCTATGTTTATCAATGTCTATGTGTTAAAACTGAAAAATAATTTCTGTCAGTGTATACAAAATTAAATAAAACCTGTCATGATCTGACTTACCAACACACCAACCCACGCCATCGAAATCCAGTAAATAATTCCATCACTGTCATATACAATACATAAAATAAAATATGTAGCAGTCTGAACTACCAAAGAATCAACTCACACCATTCAAATCCAGTAAATAATTTCATCAGTACAATGAAATAATATTTGATATAGACAGAGAGATAGTACTGCACTAGTCAGGAAAAAAACATCTTTTCCAAAATAAACGCTAGTAAAAAGAGAAACAAGTCGATCAAGCCATACACCTATTTCCTTTTTTTCACACACTCTGGACTTCTAGACCTTATAATGGGCTTCCCAGGCTACACATTTATACGACCCACAGTACGACCCCAAACTGGGGAAGTTCCTAGTTATCCATTAAAAACGATAGTACAGAAGTAGGCGACACCTTTAAAACAAATGTAAGACAAACAGAAGTAGATAAACTGTAAAACAAAGCTAAGTTCCTTTATGTTCTGTCCTTTATTTTCCACCATTGTGACATCCAAAATGGACTAAGTATATGTCTTACAGGTGAAAAGCCATGAACAGCAGAAAAAAAAGGTAAAACTACAAGAAGCAGAAAGAAAGGCAGTAACAGAAGCACAAAAAAAAAAAAGGAGGGGTGGAACCTTGTGGCATAGAGAGGAAGACTAGAGGACAGCAATGAAACAAAGACTAGAGGACAGGCAATGAAAGAAACAAAGACTAGAGGACAGGCAATGAAAGAAACAAAGACTAGAGGACAGGCAATGAAACAAAGACTAGAGGACAGGCAATGAAACAAAGACGAGAGGACAGGCAATGAAAGAAACAAAGACTAGAGGACAGGCAATGAAACGAAGACTAGAGGACAGGCAATGAAACAAAGACTAAAGGACAGGCAATGAAACAAAGACTAGAGGACAGGCAATGAAACAAAGACTAGAGGACAGGCAATGAAACAAAGACTAGAGGACAGGCAATGAAACAAAGACTAGAGGACAGGCAATGAAACAAAGACGAGAGGACAGGCAATGAAACAAAGACTAAGAGGACAGGCAATGAAACAAAGACTAGAGGACAGGCAATGAAACAAAGACTAGAGACAGCAATGAACAAAAGACTAGAGACAGGCAATGAAACAAAGACTAGAGGACAGGCAATGAAACAAAGACTAGAGGACAGGCAATGAAACAAAAGACTAGAGGACAGGCAATGAAACAAAGACGAGGACAGGCAATGAATAAGACTAAAGGACAGGTAGAGGACAGGCAATGAAACAAAGACCAGAGGACAGGCAATGAAAAAACAAAGACTAGAGGACAGGCAATGAAACAAAGACTAGAGGACAGGCAATGAAACAAAGACGAGAGGACAGGCAATGAAAGAAACAAAGATGAGAGGACAGGCAATGAAACAAAGACTAGAGGACAGGCAATGAAACAAAGACTAGAGCCAGAGGACAGGCAATGAAACAAAGACGAGAGAGACAGGCAATGAAACAAAGACTAGAGGACAGGCAATGAAACAAAGATGAGAGGACAGCAATGAAACAAAGACTAGAGGACAGGCAATGAAACAAAGACAGACCAGAGACAGCAATGAAACAAAGACTAGAGCCAGAGGACAGGCAATGAAACAAAGACTAGAGCCAGAGAACAGGCAATGAAACAAAGACTAGAGAACAGGCAATGAAACAAAGACAAGAGCCAGAGGACAGGCAATGAAACAAAGACTAGAGAACAGGCAATGAAACAAAGACAAGAGCCAGAGGACAGGCAATGAAACAAAGACTAGAGAACAGGCAATGAAACAAAGACAAGAGCCAGAGGACAGGCAATGAAACAAAGACTAGAGAACAGGCAATGAAAGGGAGAGAACCAATACAAAGGCAGCAGGACATGACAACAAAAAAGAAAAGAAATAATGAAATGAAAAAGAAATACAGATAAAACATATGAAGAAATAGCAAAAACTGCAAGGGAAATCTTCACATTTTTTTTCTTTTGTTTCTGTTTGTGGATTTTGCTTTTGTTTTTTCTCCTTGGGGTGGTGGTGGGTTTACATCAAGAATGCTTTAAAATTTATGAGAAGTAGCTTTAATCACAGAAGATATGCAAACAAAACAGGAAATAACATACAAGAAGCAGAAACATGGAGAAAAACTGAAAAGCAGTAAATAGAAAAGATGGGAACTGGAAGTACAGAAGGGCAGCAGAAGAGGAAGGAGACTTAGAAACAGCTTTTACAGGTTGGACATGGACAGTAAACTTAGGCTGAAGAGTTTACCTAAAGCGGAGAAGAAACTGAAAACAACAAGACTTGGGGAGCACAGAAAGGCAGAAACGAGACCAAGGGTGACACTTTGAAAAAACTGAAAATCAGGCTGGGGTCCAGGGGCCACCTTTGATATGTACACTTTTCATCTGAAAAAAGTCACTTTACCACTCAAAGGGAAACTGTACAAACTATTCACAAATAATTAAGGCTGGAAGATGGGGGTGGGGGGACAGTAACTGAGTAAGGGTGATACAAGATAGCACAGCAAGTGATAATCAACAATTAGAGAAAGAAAAAAAGGAATTATGTGCGGTAGGGTGGATACTATTTTATGAGAAATAATGCAAAACAAATACAAAACAAAACACAAAAATCACGAAACACACACACACACACACACAAAACTCTAAATTTCATTATTACTGTCTTGATATGTCAACAAAGACTAATATCACACAAAGCTTCAGACGTCTTTCCATCACGACGGGAAATGTGTTTTCCATTACAGAATACATAAAAATGTGAATGAGGCAAAATGCAAAAGCATTTGGGACAATAAATCATGCATAAGAGATGGGACAAATCATAAAGTACAATAGTCATATTATATATGTGTAGATGATGAGCAAAATGTAAAAGCATGGGACAAGATTGGGACAAATCATAAGTCAGTGATTTATTATATGTGTAGATATGAGCAAAATGTAAAAGCATGGACAAGATTGGGACAAACATAAGTCAGTGATTTATTATATGTGTAGATAAAGAGCAAAATGTAAAAGCATGGGACAAGATTGGGACAAATCATAAGTCAGTGATTTATTATATGTGTAGATGATGAGCAAAATGTAAAAGCATGGGACAAGATTGGGACAAATCATAAGTCAGTGATTTATTATATGTGTAGATGATGAGCAAAATGTAAAAGCATGGGACAAGATTGGGACAAATCATAAGTCAGTGATTTATTATATATGTAGATAATGAGGCAAAATGTCAAAAGGCAAAATATAAAAGCATGTGACAAGCATGGGACAAATCTAAGTCAATAACTTATGTTCAAGATTATAAATCATCTTAAATATTAAAATCTATGTGCTTCGTTGTTTTGAACACACTCCACTCACCAACAGTAAATGCCAATGCAATGTTAATACACTGTTGATTCTTTTTTAAAAGGTCTGCAAGTTACAGCAGGGTTTCTATTACTCCTGTAAAATTTAAGGCAATACTAAATTCATCATTCTCAGCAACCTTATGTACTTTTTTTATGTTCATTTAATGATTTATATACCTACAGACATCTACATTTTAACTGTTTATAAAGGGAGTGCGGCATATTTTATGATCAGTGTTTAATTAAAACACCAACTGAAATACTGTTCACAGATCTACAAAGTTCCAATACCTCTGCCGTTAACTTCCAATGGCAGCACTGACCTACCTCTGTGTTTCCACAACTGCAACACAAAATTTACGTTAGTTTCAAGCTAGCAACCTTTTGTCATTTCGTTTTGCATTTGCAATATTATTTTTCTTTATGCATCTCCTTTTTTCTTACCTTCCTTTTATTTTTTTACCTTTTATTTCCTAAACGCTGAGACTGATTGGATACATTTTGCTACATAAGTTATGGCTGAAGAATTCTTCAGTGCCTGTAGTAACTAAGAAATGTTGGACCGCAAGAGGCAAAAGCAGAGCCATTTACAGAAATCCAAATAGTACCGACAACAGACATGTGAACACTTTTAGGCCTAGTATACTGTCATTACTTTCAAGATCTTATTCGCCCCAAAACAGGCAGACCTTGTCTATTGACATGACTTTCATCATCATATTTTATTTCCTCATTTGTGTAGATTTATATATTTGATTGCCAATACAATGAATTAAACTGTAGTTGCGGACGGCCTATGTGATTTTTTTGTTTGCTTCTGACAAAGGGCAATCACAAGATGTAGATAAAAAAAACATAGCACTCTTGACACTTTTTCATTTCACCTGGCAACAGATCTTAACCATGACACTCTTGACACTTTTTCATTTCACCTGGCAACAGATCTTAACCATGACACTCTTGACACTTTTTCATTTCACCCGGCAACAGATCTTAACCATGACACTCTTGACACTTTTTCATTTCACCCGGCAACAGATCTTAACCATGACACTCTTGACACTTTTTCATTTCATCCAGCAACAGATCTTAACCATGACACTCTTGACACTTTTTCATTTCACCCGGCAACAGATCTTAACCATGACACTCTTGACACTTGTTCATTTCATCCAGCAACAGATCGTAACCATGACACTCTTGACACTTTTTCATTTCACCCGGCAACAGATCTTAACCATGACATTTTTGACACTTTTTCATTTCACCCAGCAACAGATCTTAACCATGACACTCTTGACACTTTTTCATTTCACCCATCAACAGATCTTAACCATGACACTCTTGACACTTTTTCATTTCACCCATCAACAGATCTTAACCATGACACTCGACACTTTTTCATTTCACCCAGCAACAGATCTTAACCATGACACTCTTGACACTTTTTCATTTCACTCAGCAACAGATCTTAACCATGACATTTTTGACACTTTTTCATTTCACCCAGCAACAGATCTTAACCATGACACTCTTGACACTTTTTCATTTCACCCGGCAACAGATCTTAACCATGACACTCTTGACACTTTTTCATTTCACTCAGCAACAGATCTTAACCATGACACTCGACACTTTTTCATTTCACTCAGCAACAGATCTTAACCATGACACTCTTGACACTTTTTCATTTCACCCAGCAACAGATCTTAACCATGGCACTCTTGACACTTTTTCATTTCACTCAGCAACAGATCTTAACCATGACACTCTTGACACTTTTTCATTTCATCCAGCAACAGATCTTAACCATGACACTCTTGACACTTTGTCATTTCACCCAGCAACAGATCTTAACCATGACACTCTTGACACTTGTTCATTTCACTCAGCAACAGATCTTAACCATGACACTCTTGACACTTTTTCATTTCACCCGGCAACAGATCTTAACCATGACACTCTTGACATTTTTTCATTTCATCCAGCAACAGATCTTAACCATGACACTCTTGACACTTTTTCATTTCACCCAGCAACAGATCTTAACCATGACACTCTTGACACTTTTTCATTTCACCCAGCAACAGATCTTAACCATGACACTCTTGACACTTTTTCATTTCACCCGGCAACAGATCTTAACCATGACACTCTTGACACTTTTTCATGTCACCCAGCAACAGATCTTAACCATGACACTCTTGACATTTTTTCATTTCACCCAGCAACAGATCTTAACCATGACACTCTTGACACTTTTTCATTTCACTCAGCAACAGATCTTAACCATGACACTCAACACTTTTTCATTTCACCCGGCAACAGATCTTAACCATGACACTCTTGACACTTTTTCATTTCACTCAGCAACAGATCTTAACCATGACACTCTTGACACTTTTTCATTTCACCCGGCAACAGATCTTAACCATGACACTTTTTCATTTCACCCGGCAACAGATCTTAACCATGACACTCTTGACACTTGTTCATTTCATCCAGCAACAGATCTTAACCATGACACTTTTGACACTTTTTCATTTCACCCGGCAACAGATCTTAACCATGACACTCTTGACATTTTTTCATTTCACCCATCAACAGATCTTAACCATGACACTCTTGACACTTTTTCATTTCATCCAGCAACAGATCTTAACCATGACACTCTTGACACTTTTTCATTTCATCCAGCAACAGATCTTAACCATGACACTCTTGACACTTGTTCATTTCACTCAGCAACAGATCTTAACCATGACACTCTTGACACTTGTTCATTTCACTCAGCAACAGATCTTAACCATGACACTCTTGACACTTGTTCATTTCACTCAGCAACAGATCTTAACCATGACACTCTTGACACTTTTTCATTTCACTCAGCAACAGATCTTAACCATGACACTCTTGACACTGTCATTTCACCCACCAGCAAACTTGACATTAATATGATTGATCAGCGTAATGGAGTCAGTTTTAAATTTACCGGATTTTTTAATTTATCTGTCCTTTACAGGTACATATGCGCTTTTACTTGTTTGTCCTTTACAGGTACATGTGCGCTTTTACTTGTTTGTCCTTTACTGGTACATATGCTTTTTAACTTTAGTCCTTTACAGGTCCATATGCACTTTTTTTTGTTTGTCCTTTACAGGTACATATGCTTTTTTATGTTTGTCCTTTACAGGCCCATATGCTCTTTTACTTGTTTGTCCTTTACTGGTACATATGCTCGTCTACTTGTTTGTCCTTTACAGGTACATATGCTCTTTTACTTGTTTGTCCTTTACTGGTACATATGCTCGTCTACTTGTTTGTCCTTTACAGGTACATATGCTCTTTTACTTGTTTGTCCTTTACTGGTACATATGCTCGTCTACTTGTTTGTCCTTTACAGGTACATATGCTCTTTTACTTGTTTGTCCTTTACTGGTACATATGCTCGTCTACTTGTTTGTCCTTTACAGGTACATATGCTCTTTTACTTGTTTGTCCTTTACTGGTACATATGCTCGTCTACTTGTTTGTCCTTTACAGGTACATATGCTCTTTTACTTGTTTGTCCTTTACTGGTACATATGCTCGTCTACTTGTTTGTCCTTTACAGGTACATAGCTCTTTTACTTGTTTGTCCTTTACTGGTACATATGCTCGTCTACTTGTTTGTCCTTTACAGGTACATATGCTCTTTTACTTGTTTGTCCTTTACTGGTACATATGCTCGTCTACTTGTTTGTCCTTTACAGGTACATATGCTCTTTTACTTGTTTGTCCTTTACTGGTACATATGCTCGTCTACTTGTTTGTCCTTTACAGGTACATATGCTCTTTTACTTGTTTGTCCTTTACTGGTACATATGTTCGTCTACTTGTTTGTCCTTTACAGGTACATATGCTCTTTTACTTGTTTGTCCTTTACTGGTACATATGCTCTTTTACTTGTTTGTCCTTTACTGGTACATATGCTCGTCTACTTGTTTGTCCTTTACTGGTACATATGCTCGTCTACTTGTTTGTCCTTTACAGGTACATATGCTCTTTTATTTGTTTGTCCTTTACAGGTACATATGCTCTTTTACTTGCTTGTCCTTTACTGGTACATATGCTCGTCTACTTGTTTGTCCTTTACAGGTACATATGCTCTTTTACTTGTATGCCCTTTACAGATACATTTGCTCTTGTTTGTCCTTAACAGGCCCATATGCTCTCTTACTTGTTTGTCCTTTACTGGTACATATGCTCGTTTACTTATTTGTCCTTTACAGGTACTCATGCTCGCTTACTTGTTTCGTCCTTTACAGGTACTCATGCTCGCTTACTTGATTGTCCTTTACGGGTACTCATGCTCTCTCACTTGTTTTGTCCTTTACTGGTACATATGCTCGTTTACTTGTTTGTCCTTTACAGGTACTCATACTTGCTTACTTGTTTGTCCTTTACAGGCACTCATACTTGCTTACTTGTTTGTCCTTTACAGGTACTCATGCTCGCTTGTTTTGTCCTTTACAGGCCCATATGCTCGTCTACTTGTTTGTCTTTTACAGGTACATATGCTGTCTTACTTGTTTGTCTTTTACAGGTACATATGCTGTCTTACTTGTTTGTCTTTTACAGGTACATATGCTGTCTTACTTGTTTGTCCTTTACAGATACATTTGCTGTCTTACTTGTTTGTCCTTTACAGGTACATATGCTGTCTTACTTGTTTGTCCTTTACAGGTACATATGCTGTCTTACTTGTTTGTCCTTTACAGGTACATATGTTCTTTTACTTGTTTGTCCTTTACAAGAACGTATGTTCTTTTATTTGTCCTTCAACAACAACAACACGTACATATGCCCCTCCTCATGAAGCACACACATCTATCTGGCACAAGAACTGTCTGCAAAGGACCTTGAGGTCACGTGGGAGTGAAGGTCACAAGAGATTCTATATTCCAGCCTTCCAACCCACTGGGGATTGTCAGTTTTCTTCCTGTGACACCCATGACAGTACACGAACAACGACAAAAGAAGAAACAGAAGACAAGCCTGCAAAGCCATGCCAAGTCATTTTAAAATTCTACCCTCGAAGCTGTTACAAGGGGGGGGGGGGGCCAATTATGAAGTTACAATGTTAAAGTCATCTGACAACTTTACATGTAAATGGTGTAGGTACATAGGTAATCTACAGCTCTGTTACAATGATGTACTTATAACATTCAAATTCTTAATCCGAAGCTCCGTTATGATGGCATGATTAAGACATTATGACCTTAAAGTCATTTTACAATTTTACATGTAAATGGCATCAGTACATATGTAACTCTTCCTGTCCGACGAGCTGCAGTGAGCCGCTTGGATGGCCGGCGAGCCGCTCGTACTTTTGTTTCTTCCCCATTTAACGACATACAACTGCATGACGGCAGATAATGACAGTCAGATACTTCCTCTTCCTTTTCAGCCATTTTGCTTTGTCATTCCATGTGTTTTCTTTGTGTGTGCGCCTCGTTTGTTAATATGTTTTCACTTTCGTAAGTGGAGTTGCCATGGCGTCAGGCAGTCGGCGTCCTGTTAGGCTCACTGCTGCTCAGGCTGTCGCACTTTTTCAGAAATTTTTGACAAAAGTGATGATGAAATAGCTGCCAGTGACAGTGATGATAGCTTTGTTGAGAGTGCATCAAGTGCACAGTCAGAAGAAGCGAGTGTTGACGATCATGATGGGCCTTCTTGTTCTGCAAAGAGACCACGCCTCTCCCGTTCTGTTTCTTTTACATCATCTACAGACACATTGGGACAGGAACAAGTCAGATCGGCTGATTCTCCTGGTGACAGTGGTGATGTGGGTTGTAGGGGGGAGAGTGACAAGGACAGAGGCAGGCCTGCTCAAAGTAGGTCTAACACCAGTGCAAGCCCAGGATGGACAGTGGTGTAATAATAGTAGTTTTTTTTTTTTTTTTAGGTGTGTGACCTGACAATGATCAGTGTTATGTAACTTCATATTATATAAAAAATGAACTTTTTTTTGGTGCTGTGTTCATTTAATGGATGTTGAGGAATATTTTTTCTTCTTTGACTTTGGAGCTATATGGATTACCTGGTCAGCTGGAGCTTAGTTAGTACTAAGTGTATGCATGAAAAATTATCTGCATCAAATAGTATGCATGGAAAACTCACAGGTCAAGTTTTACATAATGAACATTATCATAATGTTATTACCTGTATGTTGTTCAGAATTCAATTTTGCACAACCCAATAACAAACTTTTTGTTCTATGCTGAATACAAACATATCTACAAGTGTTTTACTGACCTTACCCCCTATTCCAAAATAGGTCGCAGACGAACCCTGCATTCAGTCTGAAAACCCTTACGTAGAGGAAGAGGTAATCTACAGCTCTGTTACAATGATGTTTTCATAATATTTCAATTCTAATCTCAAGCTCTGTTATGATGGCATAATTAAGACATTATGATGTTAAAGCCATTTTACAACTTTACATGTAAATGGTGTCAGTACATAGGTAACCCACAGCTCTGTTACAATGATGTACTTATAACATTCAAATTCTTAATCCGAAGTCTGTTACAAAGGCATAATCAAACATAATTAAGACATTACAATGTAAAAGTCATTTTACAATTTTACATGCAAGTGACATCAGTACATAGGTAATCCACAGCTCTGTTACAATGATGTACTTATAACGTTAGAATTCTTCATCCAAAGCTCTGTTATGATGGCATAATTAAGACATTACAACATAAAAGTCATTTTACAATTTTACACATAAATGACATGGGTATAGCAGTAATCTGAAGCTTTACTACAATGATGTCATTAAAACTTTACAATGTTCTTTTACATTTTTCTGACATCACATAACTGTCATGAAAACCTCATTTGTGACAAACCTATTTTCAACAACTGTTTTAAATTTGGCTCAAACAAAAGATAAATATGTGTATTTCTTGTGACAGTTTCTGGTTTTGTTTGTTTCCATGTCTGTTAATCTTCTTTTCAGCAATAAAGTTATATCATTCCCCTTTCCCCTTGTTTTTAAATTTGAGGGTTCTTTACATTTTAGTCTTTAACACATTATGTTACATATTCACAGGAAAAAACGCATCATTAATTTGTACATGAACATGTCTCAGAAGATGAAATGACAAAGCACTGTCTTAAATATAAGATGCATTTGGTTTCCCCGACCTCTACTCAAATGTTTCTTTTGGGACAGGCATAAATGAATAACTGAAGATTTATAAACGTCTCTTTGAAATAATAAGTAATCAAGAAATGACCAAGAACAAATCAAATTTGGCAAATAAAATACAATGACTGCAGTGCACAGGACACAAAACAATAAACAAATATCACATCAAGTTGGAAACAAGTTTAAAATTGTGTGCAGCATCAATCGCTTGTAAAAGCAGTAACGTACTTTAAGCAGGATTCCATAACAAAAAAACAGGTACATATATAATACAAGACCTAGGAAAGAAAAGACAGTCCACATGAACACCATGAGCAATTCAACATATGGAAAAGCACAAGGAAGCAACAAGCGCACAGGGGAGTTTCCAGTAATGCAGCAGGACAGAGGACAGACGGGAACAGAAGAACAGAGGAGGCGTAAGCACTACAACAGCAGCAATGACGCATCACTTGCACTTGCACCAGACGAGACAGTGGGCAGCGTCCTGTACACCTGACTGACCTGCAGCGCATATATTAGAAGCCCGGGTAACCGTGACTGTTTTAGAGCTAAGAGGAGAAGTGCCCTTTTTGTGGTTGTTGTTGGGCTCCGAGTCTTCGTAGCAAAGAGTTTTTGACAGCAGTCGCTCGGCCGACATGCGACCAGGCCATCTGAGCGGGCGAGGCATGCATGAGCAGGTATTGTGTACTGGTGAGGCAAAAACATCCCTGTTACAGTTTATCACTACAGATGTACTGATGATGACATGCATGACCCAGTACTGTGTATACTGCAGTCACAAACGCCTCTAGCTCATCATCACTGGAGATGGATGAGAGTTATGCACAGCTAAAAACAGACACTTCCATTAGAAGTATGCACACAAAGCTGATAATAGTGAAGCAAAGTCAAAATATTCCCGTGAAAATTAAAACGAAGATGATGCTGATGGGTGTATAATCAACAGGGAATCATGTGACTTAATCATGAGACTGGGTGAAGTCACAAACAAATAACTGATGAATATGAAACTCACTGCCCACTCATATAAGCTCAACTGACCTGAACTCAAGGATACAAAGACAGACCTACAATTTTTAAGGCAAATGCATCATGAAGGTGCAAGTATTTGGTCTACACAGTGAAGTGTCAAAAACAAAAAAATATTACCAACACCTCTTTACCAAAAGCAAGTTGCATCAATGTATAGCAGTAGTAGTATTATAATGAAAAACTGATAAATGTGCAAGATTTTCTTTTTTAGTTTGAGACAGAGCCACTAATAACTACCCCATCTGTTTTAGGGTTTTGCATCAACTCACTGAAATATCTCAGCTGTGCCTCAGGCCAGCTAATCGTTCTGCAGCAGTGTGCTAGAATTTGCACTGTTTGCTCAAAATACAGGAAAGCAACTGAAAATTGCAACTGAGAAGAAGCAACGTCTGGTCAGGCCTAGCTAATCAGTGTTGATCAGCACTCGTCAGACACAACTGAGTAATTCCAAATAAAATCAGTAACTGACATTCTAGAGACAATTCAGCAAATGAATGTTTTCATTCCAGAAGTGAAAGTTGTGTTGTAATGACTCACTGTATGCTCACATATCTGCAACAGTCGTGATTATTGGTACAGATAAATCTATATACAAAGTGAAAACTGTGGAGGAAGGACTTGACTTCTGATGTCTGAACAGTAAAGGTTATCTTGTAACAGTAAGATCATGTGAAAGAATGAGACGGACCCCTGAACAGTAAACGTTATCCTACAACACTAAGATCATATGGAGAAGTGAGATGGACCCTTAACTCACTCGCTATGTACAATTATGCCCTTGCCGTTCCCCTGATACGCACCGTTTGTATAGGTCATGAGAAAAATTCTCATACAAACAAATGAAATCAGTTTTGAAATTTGGCAGGTCATATATTAAAAGACTGGTGTACAAAATGCTGAAATTTCAACAGTCTAATCCTCATGGTTGCTGAGTAATGGTACAAGTAAAATTAGAGACATTTTCAAGTGAAAAAGGTCTTACAAAATACAGTCAGGTCAATACATCATTCTACAGTCACATTTATGAATCAAATACAACGTGACAACCAGTGCATAAAGGAAGAGATCGTGTTGAACAGCGCCGAGTTGATGAGTATTGTTCAGCCATTTGCTTTTCCGTGTCTGCTTCCTGCGGAGATAGTGGGTCATGAACTTTACACTGTCCGCTCACCAACTGCGTAGTACAGTGACCTCATGGCCTGAAACGAGGCTAGGAATGACCAGAGAATCTATTTCTGGTTATTAATTTCGGTTAACGGAAATACTGAAAGCCCCGCAAATTTTCAAAACTCAAGTCGGATTTCTCCGACGCTCATAGACAAGCTTAGTTGAGACATGATCGGGAAATCCCGACGCTTGTAGCGAGAGAGTTAAACAGTAAAGGTTATCCCATGACACAATCATGTGAAGCTGTAAGGTAGACCTCTGAACAGTAAAGGTTATCCCATGACACAATCATGTGAAGGTGTAAGGTAGACCTCTGAACAGTAAAGGTTATCCCATGACACAATCATGTGAAGGTGTAAGGTAGACCTCTGAACAGTAAAGGTTATCCCATGACACACAATCATGTGAAGGTGTAAGGTAGACCTCTGAACAGTAAAGGTTATCCCATGACACAATCATGTGAAGGTGTAAGGTGACCTCTGAACAGTAAAGGTTATCCCATGACACACAATCATGTGAAGGTGTAAGGTGGACCTCTGAACAGTAAAGGTTATCCCATGACACAATCATGTGAAGCTGTAAGGCAGACCTCTGAACAGTAAAGGTTATCCCATGACACAATCATGTGAAGGTGTAAGGTGGACCTCTGAACAGTAAAGGTTATCCCATGACACACAATCATGTGAAGGTGTAAGGCTGGGCCTCTGAACAGTAAAGGTTATCCCATGACACAATCATGTGAAGGTGTAAGGTAGACCTCTGAACAGTAAAGGTTATCCCATGACACAATCATGTGAAGGTGTAAGGTGACCTCTGAACAGTAAAGGTTATCCCATGACACAATCATGTGAAGGTGTAATAGGTGGACCTCTGAACAGTAAAGGTTATCCCATGACACCAATCATGTGAAGGTGTAAGGTGGACCTCTGAACAGTAAAGGTTATCCCATGACACAATCATGTGAAGGTGTAAGGTGGACCTCTGAACAGTAAAGGTTATCCCATGACACACAATCATGTGAAGCTGTAAGGTGGACCTCTGAACAGTAAAGGTTATCCCATGACACAATCATGTGAAGGTGTAAGGGACCTCTGAACAGTAAAGGTTATCCCATGACACAATCATGTGAAGGTGTAAGGTGGACCTCTGAACAGTAAAGGTTATCCCATGACACAATCATGTGAAGGTGTAAGGTGGACCTCTGAACAGTAAAGGTTATCCCATGACACAATCATGTGAAGCTGTAAGGTGGGCCTCTGAACAGTAAAGGTTATCCCATGACACAATCATGTGAAGGTGTAAGGTGACCTCTGAACAGTAAAGGTTATCCATGACACAAGTATGTAAGGGTAAATCCCATGACACAATCATTGAAGGGTAATCATGACACTGATCATATGAAGGAGTTATCCCATGACACAATCATGTGAAGGAGTAATATCCCATGTCACATGATCATATGAGAGTAATATCCCATGACACACATCATGTGAAGGAGTAATATCATGTCACAACATAGTAATCCAGACACAGTCATATGAAGAGTAATATCCCATGACACATGATCATATGAAGGAGTAATATCCCATGTCACATATCATATGAAGGAGTAATATCCCATGTCACATGATCATATGAAGGAGTAATATCCCATGACACAGATCATATGAAGGAGTAATATCCCATGTCACAATCATATGAAGGAGTAATATCCCATGCACATCATATGAGGTAATCCATGCCAAACATGAAGGAGTAATATCCCATGACACATGATCATATGAAGGAGTAATATCCCATGACACATGATCATGTGAAGGAGTAATATCCCATGACACAATCATATGAAGGAGTAATATCCCATGACACATGATCATGTGAAGGAGTAATATCCCATGACACAATCATGTGAAGGAGTAATATCCCATGACACATGATCATGTGAAGGAGTAATATCCCATGTCACAATCATTGAAGGAGTAATATCCCATGACACATGATCATGTGAAGGAGTAATATCCCATGACACAAATCATGTGAAGGAGTAATATCCCATGACACATGATCATGTGAAGGAGTAATATCCCATGTCACAATCATATGAAGGAGTAATATCCCATGACACATGATCATGTGAAGGAGTAATATCCCATGACACAATCATGTGAAGGAGTAATATCCATGACACATATCATGTGAAGGAGTAATATCCCATGTCACAATCATATGAAGGAGTAATATCCCATGACACAACCATGTGAAGGAGTAACATCCCATGACACAATCATGTGAAGGAGTAATATCCCATGACACAATCATGTGAAGGAGTAATATCCCATGACACAATCATGTGAAGGTGTAATATCCCATGTCACAATCATGTGAAGGTGTAATATCCCATGACACACGATCATGTGAAGGAGTAATATCCCATGACACATGATCATGTGAAGGTGTAATATCCCATGACACAATCATGTGAAGGTGTAATATCCCATGACACAATCATGTGAAGGTGTAATATCCCATGACACAATCATGTGAAGGAGTAATATCCCATGACACATGATCATATGAAGGTGTACTATCCCATGACACAATCATGTGAAGGTGTAATATCCCATGACACACGATCATGTGAAGGAGTAATATCCCATGACGTGTGATCATGTGAAGGAGTAATATCCCATGACATGTGATCATGTGAAGGAGTAAGGCAGACCTCTGAACAGTAAAGGTTATCCCATGACATGTGATCATGTGAAGGAGTAAGGCTGACCTCTGAACAGTAAAGGTTATCCCATGACATGTGATCATGTGAAGGAGTAATATCCCATGACATGGGATCATGTGAAGGAGTAAGGTAGACCTCTGAACTGTAAGGGTTATCCCATGACAGCAAGACCATGTGAAGGAGTAAGGCAGACCTCTGAACTGTAAGGGTTATCCCATGACAGCAAGACCATGTGAAGGAGTAAGGCAGACCTCTGAACTGTAAGGGTTATCCCATGACATGTGATCATGTGAAAGAGTAAGGTAGACCTCTGAACTGTAAGGGTTATCCCATGACAGCAAGACCATGTGAAGGAGTAAGGCAGACCTCTGAACTGTAAGGGTTATCCCATGACATGTGATCATGTGAAGGAGTAAGGCAGACCTCTGAACTGTAAGGGTTATCCCATGACATGTGATCATGTGAAGGAGTAAGGCAGACCTCTGAACTGTAAGGGTTATCCCATGACATGTGATCATGTGAAGGAGTAAGGCAGACCTCTGAACAGTAAGGGTTATCCCATGACATGTGATCATGTGAAGGAGTAAGGCAGACCTCTGAACAGTAAGGGTTATCCCATGACATGTGATCATGTGAAGGAGTAAGGCAGACCTCTGAACTGTAAGGGTTATCCCATGACATGGGATCATGTGAAGGTGTAAGGTAGACCTCTGAACGGTAAGGGTTATCCCATGACAGCAAGATCATGTGGAGTAGTGAAATGAATCCTTAAGCAATTAACTTTATCCCATGACAGCAAGATCATGTGGAGTAGTGAAATGAATCCTTGAGCAATTAACTTTATCCCATGACAGTAAGACATGTGGAAGATACATGGCTCACTATTCTTAGATTTCCATTATCAGGTCCTCAACATTGTCAAATACTGACATTAACTGATGGATATATATTAACTGACTAAAGCATTTTCATGTTATATAATTTACAATGGATTTGTGTTTGCACTTTAAGTAGCTGTGAAAATGACAGGCCTGTGGTGCAGGCAGGAGAAAGTACTTTTTTACATTTAATTATCACCAATTCCACATTTGGATTAATAAAAGATGTATTGCATTGTATCATATTGTACACATGACTGGCACCGACTAGCAAGGACTTCTGTTGTCCGTGTGCTCAAGTTTTCTTCAGAAGCCATTGTCAATTTGAACACAATGAACAGCTACAATGCTAGCTTGCCTACATTACTGTTGAGCTAAGTTACTGGCCACTCGGCTTACACACTTCTTAGCCAGGCTGCCTCTGTAAGTTAGCATAAAATTTGGATGGCTTCATCAAAGTTCCAATTATCTGAGGAATTAACCCTTTCATTTTGATTTTTCTGTTTGCATTATCTGTAGCAATGAATTTGGCAGTTTGCTACATATTTTACAAACTGCCAACGAAAGGTCAAAACACCAATCTGAATACAGCTGATATCTCTGGTATAAAGCTATACATTTTCCACAAAAACATTTGACAACATATGAGAAGCCAACTGTGGAAATATCTTCAGCTCATCACAGGTAACTGAGCTATGAAGCTTCAAGAGAAGCCAACTGTGGAAATATCTTCAGCTCATCACAGGTAACTGAGCTATGAAGCTTCAAGAGAAGCCAACGTTGGAAATATCTTCAGCTCATCACAGGTAACTGAGCTATGAAGCTTCAAGAGAAGCCAACAGTGGAAATATCTTCAGCTCATCACAGGTAACTGAGCTATGAAGCTTCAAGAGAAGCCAACGGTGGAAACATCTTCAGCTCATCACAGGTAACTGAGCTATGAAGCTTCAAGAGAAGCCAACGGTGGAAACATCTTCAGCTCATCACAGTTAACTGAGCTATGAAGCTTCAAGAGAAGCCAACGGTGGAAATATCTTCAGCTCATCACAGGTAACTGAGCTATGAAGCTTCAAGAGAAGCCAACAGTGGAAATATCTTCAGCTCATCACAGGTAACTGAGCTATGAAGCTTCAAGAGAAGCCAACGGTGGAAACATCTTCAGCTCATCACAGGTAACTGAGCTATGAAGCTTCAAGAGAAGCCAACTGTGGAAACATCTTCAGCTCATCACAGTTAACTGAGCTATGAAGCTTCAAGAGAAGCCAGTACTACAAACGCAATAATCCATCACAGCTATGGCATATTGCTCAAAACAGAGGATTTCCAGTCATAGCATATTCTCAGGTTGTCAATACACATCATTACTGACCCACTGACTGGTAATTATGTCTGATCATCTAAAGCATACTGACCCACTGACTGTCTGGTAATTATGTCTGATCATCTAAAGCATACTGACCCACTGACTGGTAATTATGTCTGATCATCTAAAGCATACTGACCCACTGACTGGTAATTATGTCTGATCATCTAAAGCATACTGACCCACTGACTGGTAATTATGTCTGATTATCTAAAGCATACTGACCCACTGACTGGTAATTATGTCTGATCATCTAAAGCATACTGACCCACTGACTGTCTGGTAATTATGTCTGATCATCTAAAGCATACTGACCCACTGACTGGTAATTATGTCTGATCATCTAAAGCATACTGACCCACTGTCTGGTAATTATGTCTGATTATCTAAAGCATACTGACCCACTGACTGGTAATTATGTCTGATCATCTAAAGCATACTGACCCACTGACTGGTAATTATGTCTGATCATCTAAAGCATACTGACCCACTGACTGTCTGGTACTTATGTCTGATTATCTAAAGCATACTGACCCACTGACTGACTGGTAATTATGTCTGATCATCTAAAGCATACTGACCCATTGACTGGTAATTATGTCTGATCATCTAAAGCATACTGACTGGTAATTATGTCTGATTATCTAAAGCATACTGACCCACTGACTGGTAATTATGTCTAATCATCTAAAGCATACTGACCCACTGACTGTCTGGTAATTATGTCTGATCATCTAAAGCATGGCAAAGCAAACCTAAGCCCAGGTGGAAATGGGACAATATTCCCTCTCTTTTCCAAGCTGAACCATATTCCAAGATTGCAACCTTGGCCTAAGTTAACAATGTTTGAAGGCAGACTTCCAGTGGCTGATTCATGACTGCACACTCTGAAGTATGACACCATGAAGTAAAACATGACAGAACTATACTTGACATCAATCAGTGAAATCTGTCCTCACATCTCTAAAACAAGCGACAGTGATCATGATCGCAATGCATTAGCTGAAATTTTACTGATGAGAACAAATATGTTTGGATGCTGACACATGCATGAATATGTTATTAGCACGCTAACAGAAAAGAAGTCATTAATAATGGCAACATATTCAGTAGCAGACAGCATGTGGACAAGAAGTACATGTTTATGTCATGCAAGCAGAGTGAAAGACACAATGATTAATTACAGATGGTATGTGAACGACAATGTATCTAATACACACATTATATAAAATGTGTATTAATTATAGACAGTTTGTCAACAACTACGTATCTAATACACACTTATATAAAATGTGTACTAATTATAGAGAGTATGTGACACACTGCATCTACTACACACTTATATAAAATGTGTATTAATAATAGTATATGAAAGACTATGTATCTAATACACACTTATATAAACTATACATTAATTATAGACAGTTTGTCAATGACTATGTATCTATTACACAGTTATATAAAATGTGTATTAATTATACAGTTTGTCAACAACTATGTATCTAATACACAGTTATATAAAATGTGTATTAATTATAGACAGTATGTGACAGACTGTATCAAACACACACTTATATAAAATGTGTATTAATTTTACAGTTTGTCAAAGACTATGTATCTAACACACACCTACATAAAATGTGTATTAATTATAGACAGTATGTCAAAGACAATGTATCTAATACACACTTATATAAAATGTGTATTAATTATACAGTTTGTCAAAGACTATGTATCTAACACACACTTATGTAAAATGTGTATTAATTATAGACAGTATGTCAAAGACAATGTATCTAATACACACTTATATAAAATGTGTATTAATTATAGACAGTATGTCAAAGACAATGTATCTAACACACTTATATAAAATGTGTATTAATTATAGACAGTATGTCAAAGACTATGTATCTAACACACACCTACATAAAATGTGTATTAATTATAGACAGTATGTCAAAGACAATGTATCTAATACACACTTATATAAAATGTGTATTAATTATAGACAGTATGTCAAAGACTATGTATCTAACACACACTTATATAAAATGTGTATTAATTATAGACAGTATGTCAAAGACTATGTATCTAACACACACCTACATAAAATGTGTATTAATTATAGACAGTATGTCAAAGACAATGTATCTAATACACACTTATATAAAATGTGTATTAATTATACAGTTTGTCAAAGACTATGTATCTAACACACACTTATGTAAAATGTGTATTAATTATAGACAGTATGTCAAAGACAATGTATCTAATACACACTTATATAAAATGTGTATTAATTATAGACAGTATGTCAAAGACAATGTATCTAACACACACTTATATAAAATGTGTATTAATTATAGACAGTATGTCAAAGACTTATGTATCTAACACACATCTACATAAAATGTGTATTAATTATAGACAGTATGTCAAAGACAATGTATCTAACACACACTTATATAAAATGTGTATTAATTATAGTCAGTATGTCAAAGACTTATGTATCTAACACACACCTACATAAAATGTGTATTAATTATAGTCAGTATGTCAAAGACTATGTATCTAACACACACTTATATAAAATGTGTATTAATTATAGACAGTATGTCAAAGACAATGTATCTAACACACATCTACATAAAATGTGTATTAATTATAGTCAGTATGTCAAAGACTATGTATCTAACACACACTTATATAAAATGTGTATTAATTATAGTCAGTATTTCAAAGACAATGTATCTAACACACATCTACATAAAATGTGTATTAATTATAGACAGTATGTCAAAGACAATGTATCTAACACACATCTACATAAAATGTGTATTAATTTTAATTATAGACAGTATGTCAAAGACAATGTATCTAACACACATCTACATAAAATGTGTATTAATTATAGTCAGTATGTCAAAGACAATGTATCTAACACACATCTATATAAAATGTGTATTAATTATAGTCAGTATGTCAAAGACTTATGTATCTAACACACATCTACATAAAATGTGTATTAATTATAGTCAGTATGTCAAAGACTATGTATCTAACACACACTTATATAAAATGTGTATTAATTATAGACAGTATGTCAAAGACTTATGTATCTAACACACATCTACATAAAATGTGTATTAATTATAGTCAGTATGTCAAAGACTATGTATCTAACACACACTTATATAAAATGTGTATTAATTATAGACAGTATGTCAGACTTATGTATCTAACACACATCTACATAAAATGTGTATTAATCATAGTCAGTATGTCAAAGACTATGTATCTAACACACACTTATATAAAATGTGTATTAATTATAGTCAGTATGTCAAAGACAATGTATCTAACACACATCTACATAAAATGTGTATTAATTATAGTCAGTATGTCAAAGACAATGTATCTAACACACATCTACATAAAATGTGTATTAATTTTAATTATACTATAGACAGTATGTCAAAGACAATGTATCTAACACACATCTATATAAAATGTGTATTAATTATAGTCAGTATGTCAAAGACTATGTATCTAATACACACTTATATAACATGTGTATATCTACAATTATATAAAATGTGTATATCTATACCCTCAAACCCAATGTTCATTAATACAAAAAGGAATAAAAATTGAACAGTGACTCCAACATGAGCACATACTCAACAACATACATTTAAAGAAAAAAACTTACCGCAGTAAAATCAAGACTTTGAAAAAATACTATAGTATGAAACAAGCTTCTAGATTAAGAAGCTTTCCACACACCCCTGATAATATATTATACTGACTGCATTTATTCATGGAGAGGGGTGGGGGGGGGGGAATAAAGGAAATATCTAAATGTCACAACAACAAACAGCCAGTCCATCCTTGTAAACCGAGTCAAAAGTGAGATCAGCCAATCACCGAACAAAAGACAGCTTACACAACAAAAACAAATTACCGACTGTGCAAATCTTGAATTCCTTCCTTACAAAGACAAATACGCTACAAGCTTCACTAAAAATTGACCATGGTACATCCACCTAAAAAGTTACCATGGTCAGAAGTATGCCTGTAACTCTGAAAGACAGTACTTCTAACACCCTTTTAGTGAGACCGTTTAAGGTGAAACCGAAAAGGTCAGCAATGACTGAGACATTTGAATGTCCCTCTGAAAGTCTCTTTTGGTCTAATATACTGTACCATGTCTGTCTGCATTGTGGGTCATTACTTATGGTGACAGAAAAAGAGGTAGTATGCAGTGTTTAGACATTTGAATGTCCCTCTGAAAGTCTCTTTTGGTCTAATATACTGTACCATGTCTGTCTGCATTGTGGGTCACTACTTATGGTGATGGCAGAAAAAGAGGTAGCATGCAGTGTTTAGACATTTGAATGTCCCTCTGAAAGCCTTTCTCATGATGACATGTTACACCTTTTCAGAACCACAACCATGTATCTCTACTACACAGTCAGAAGTACAGTCATGCATCTCTATGATACAATCCTACATGAGATAAATGGTTGAGGCTCTGACTACATAGTACAGATGTATAGCTGTGGCTCTGAATAGATGCAATCTGTGACAAATCTTGGACAAATTCCTAAGTACATAACTCTGAAGCTTATCAAGCTAAACCTACTGAAAAAGATGTAGACAGATACAGATAGTTGAGGAAATGACAATATATGCAATGCATCTGAAACAAACTGACATCATACATCGTCTCATGAGGCATATGCAAATCATCTATCGTATGTTTAGTTCAGAAAATGTTCTGTTAAATACTACATATAACTGTCTTCAATCTGACTGGCCAATCTAAGAGCTAAACAATGCAAACACAGATACATGACAGCACTAAGCGTGGGCATTACCAAAATACACCAAAGCTGATGAGATGTAGCTTCAATGATTCCAGCAATTATCTTCAAGAGCGGTTTAGGCACTAAAGTTCAAATGATGAAGGGAAAAAAAATACACATTAAAGCTAAACCATCATTCCAAACTGAACTTAAAAAACAAACACACACACACCACCAAAACACCAGGCGGATAATGAATCTTTTACCAATCGGAGCTAAAACTGACAAACAGTTAGCGTAATAAAATCAAGCAGGCAAATACACAGTGAACCCAAATCCTGAACTTCAAAAGTGAAATCAAAACTAAAAGTGAAAAAGTATCTCAACACAAGGGTCTTTCTGCATGCCAGCATTTTATTAACCCATGCTTTTGTAACATATTGCATTAATCCACTATACATCGCACCATTAAATAGGAAAGTGTTTCACTAATCCATGATCCAGCGCTTAGAATTTGATTTTATCAAGATTTGCGCTATATAAATATTGTAATTATTATTAATTATTATAAATGTTAACAACTATTACTTTGCGCTTACAGTAGTAAACGATAAATATTAAGAATGATTATTTAGTTGCTTACAGAGTAAACAGGACAGTATTCACAATCCATAATATGCCATATTAAGCGAATAGCTTTCCACTAACCACACATGGCAATACTGAATAGGACAGCATCTGACTGCGCATACCACGGCCATTTCATTATCAAATGGTGGCACATCTCTATCACCAAATGATGCGCAATACACGGCCATTTCATTATCAATGGAGGCACATCTCTATCACCAAATGGGCCATTATCAAATGGTGCACACTCTATCACCAAATGGGAAATGGCATAAACAGGCAGTAATATGAACTACCCCCAACAACACACACACACATACACATGCAAGGACACAAATAGAGGAACAGAGCAGGCAGCAAGATGAATTACCCAAAACCACACACACACGCAACACACACTAACAACACAAATGGGAAGAGCTCTATCCCCAAATTTCTTTGTAACTCAGAATACCAAAAAAAAAAAAAAAAAGTTTTACAATGATCACATAAGGCTAGGCACACAATAGATGATATCCAAAACGTGTGTGTGTGTGTGTATATGAGTGTGTATGTGAGTGTGTGTGTGTGTGTGTGTGTGTTGTGTGTGTGTGTGTGTGTGTGTGTGTGTGTGTGTGTGTGTGGGGTGTGTGTGTGTGTGTGGTGTGTGTAGTGTGTGTGTGTGTGTGTGTGTGGTGCGTGGTGCGTGCGTGCGTGCGTGCGTGTGTGCGTGCATGTGTGTGTGCGCGCAGGGACATGAAGAAAAGAAGTAGACAAATCCATGCAAACCCTAATGGTGACGCAATATTAACTAGACAGATCTGAACTGCTTGTGCCATAAGAAGTCTTGTTTATAGCTGTCTACTCTTAGTTCCTTTTATGTGTTCACACACACACACACACACACACACACACACACACACACACACACACACACACACACACACACACACACACACACAGAGTTTAGTCCTTCATCATGTATGTGAATTTAAGTAACACATCCTGAAAATGTCTGTGGCCAAATGTTCACATTTAAGTCCAAAATAACAAAAAGTGTTTGAACTAAGGACACTAAAACATAAAAATGGGCCTACTAAATTACCTAACATTGCTTCTGCACATCAGAGTTCCTTAAGAGTCAAAAATGCACTGAATACATGTACCTAATCAGCAATCCTAAGATAAAGTATGTCAGACTTTTATTGAACACACGGACCAGAAAGACAGAAAATGTAGGAAGAAATGAACAGAAAGCGAGGGAGCAAGGTAGAAATAAAGACAGTGACAGAAAAGAGGGAATTTCTAGCACAGAATTTCCAGAAGGTGGGGATGCTGTTTATAATGAAAGTCCCCAGAACCTCCACAAGGAAAATAAACTATCTCTCACACAACAAAAAGGACATGATTTTTAAAATAATAAACAAACAAAAAAGCAGGCAACAACAAAACAAACAAAAAGGTAAGTATGAAAACAAAGAACAGAAAAACCACAAACGTAAGTTTTATACAGATAAATTTGTAAACAAGACGACGTAAGAAAAAAATCAACCACTCCAACTCAAAACGAGAGGTTAATTAAGTTAATGAACTAGTATAACAAGAACAACTGTCCAAACTAACACATAACACCATGGGTTGATTATTATTTCTGTAGATTTCCTGGGCTAGTTTGGCAGCATGGGAAAAGAAGGGAAGCAACCAACCTAAACTACTGTTGGACCCAAACATGCTGGCATGCAGAGTGCCCTCCCCTGCGTGGAGGGAACAGGGACCGGCACCGTTGTGATGAGATGGATTGTGGGAGACCGGGTTTAGCTTGTCCTTTTCCCACAGTTTACGCAATTGATTGTAAGTGGTGGCTAAACATGTACAGTCTTTAGCAGTCACTGAAACAGCACAGAAACAGCATTGGACCCTATCAGGCAACATGCAGCAAACCAAACATGAAAACGCTACTGCTGCTGGCAGCCTCACCCGGCCACACAGGGATGCCACAGGCACACAATCATTATCAATATTAATCTAAAATGGTGGAGGAAAAAGAAACAAAAACCCAGACACAAAATAAAAGAAAACAAGAAAAAAAATCAAAGCACCAAAATAAATAATCATAGAAAAAAATTAGCATATTTTAATATTCAATCCCACTGTCAGCTAAACAGGGAAGATTTTTTTCTTTTCTGTTTAAATACTTTACAACATGGCAGTGTGATTCAGCTAAAATTACAAAGGATTAATTCTTTTCATTTTTTTAAAAAAGTTTACAACATGGCAGTATGTTTTTTTCCCTTTTTTCTTTCTTTCTGATAAATTTACTACAGAATGTTGACTGAAAAATGTGTGAATTTATAATCTGCTTTCATCCCTTGTTAAAGTCACCTACATTAATCAAGCAATTCTGAAGTGTGTGTGTGTGTGTGTGTGTGTGTTGTGTGTTGTGTGTGTGTGTGTGTGTGTGTGTGTGTGTGTTGTGTTGTGTGTGTGTGTGTGTGTGTGTGTTGTGTGTGTGTGTGTGTGTGTGTGTGTGTGTGTTGTGTGTTGTGTGTGTGTGTGTGTGTGTGTGTCAAATCTCTTTAATAATGTTAAAAATTCCCAATGGCTCAAAGCAAGATCACAACATTTATTCTTTATGTGAAAAAAAGAATTTTTTAAAAAAGCCATGCACCCGACTAATAAAACTTTGAATTCTTTAAATCACGCACACCAAATAAGGAAAAAATCCAAAATGTGAAGAAAATGTTAAAAAAAAAAAAAAAAGTCCACGGTGCCAGATGCCAGCCAACACAGTAACAACAACAGCAACAGCAACAACAATAGCAGAACACAGACACCACCATCACCTACCTGAAGCACTGTGGACACTGCCGGCACTGCCGTTACCTCCAACACCTGCGGCAGACGGAGGAGCTGGAAGGGGAGCCGCATCAACAAAGCTCCCCACATAGCTGTTGGAGTCGGCGGATGCGTAGGCATGAGGTGGGATGTAGGACATGTTGTGGGGCAAGAAGGAAGAGGAGGGGAAGGGGAACTGATTGTTCCAGGCAGGGGGAGGGAGAGGAGCCAGGGTGTCACGGTCAGCCTCCGACACAGAGTCCACGTCTTCCAGACTCATAGCGCTCAGGTCTGGGTACACCGGGGGACCTGACCGACAATGCTCATGGTTAGCAAGTCTTGCACACAACATCAAGTGTGTACAGTAAATAACAATAATATAATACTGGTCGATTTTGCTGCACGCACAAACACACATACACATCAGATTCTGCGTTCAAGCATTATACAATACAATAATATACAATATTTTATATAGCGCAAAATCTTGATAAAATCAAATCTAAGCGCTAAAACAGACACACACGCACGCACGCACACACATGCACGCACGCACGCACACACACACACACACACGCACACGCACACGGCTATAAATGGGGAGAAAGAATAAAAGCAATGGAAAATTATAGAGAGCATATTATTATAAGACCTAGTAGCAAGTACATCATCCATCTGAGGCATGTTCATGTCGACTTGGCTGCATGCATGCACAAAATTCTGCACTAATGGCCCGCAGAGACAGGGAACTTGACTGAATGACTTATACACAGATACCAAACAAGGTGCAAGAATTTTCTTCACAAAAAATACAGTTGAATGGACTTCTAGGCCAGGAAAACATGGTATGACAAAAAGAAAAAAAGCAGAATTAAAGAGTGATGGAAACAATGAAATCCTGAGGACTTTTAGGAGAATTTCCCAATGGTGAGGATATCATTTATACTGAAATTTACCCTGGCATTCCCACAGGAGAGACGTGTGTGTATACTGTTCAATGACAATATGAGCCACTCACCACCGTAATAATCACCAAAGACGTAGTAGCACTGTTCAGAGAAAGTGAGCTTGTTGACAGTGTGTCGAATGTAGCCAGACTTCAGGAGGTTGCATGCATACTTGCGTGCATCCCGCCTGTCTGCAAAACCTTCCACATGGGAGAACAACCAGTCCACCAGATCAGCACCTGAACAAAAATTATACACTGTTTCTTTGAAAAGTGGGGGTTTTTTTTGTTCACAGCTGGAAAGCACCACTGTAAATCTAAGATGTATAAATCATGTAAAAACAGAAACAGCAGCAAAATTAAAAATTCCAAAATAAATCTGAGAGAAAGTGATGATGTAAATTATTCCTTTGCAACTGTCAAACTGTACTTAATGAATTTATTGTCTTTGAATTATTTCTCTCTCACCATGAATTACAAAAATACAAGTCTTCTTTTTTTTTTTAATCTCTGGGCATGCATCAATGTGGAAGTTTGCCTGACTGATAATGCAAACAAAGCATGTGGACTCTTCAACTTCTTCATTCATGGGCCGCAAATCCCATGTGCACAACATACAAGTATTTTCTTCCTACATATATGACTGTTTGATTTTACCCCACCATGTAGGCATTGACTGTTTGATTTTACCCCACCATGTAGGCATTGACTGTTTGATTTTACCCCATCATGTAGTGACTGTATGATTTTACTCCACCATGTAGGCAGTTTGATTTTACCCCACCATGTAGACATTGACTGTTTGATTTTACCCCACAATGTAGCCATTGACTGTTTGATTTTACCCCACCATGTAGGCATTGACTGTTTGATTTTACCCCACCATGTAGGTAATTGACTGATTTTACCCCACCATGTAGACATTGACTGATTTTACCCCACCATGTAGGCATTGACTGATTTTACCCCACCATGTAGGCATTGACTATTTGATTTTACCCCACCATGTAGGTATTGACTGTTTGATTTTACCCCACCATGTAGGTATTGACTGTTTGATTTTACCCCACCATGTAGGTATTGACTGTTTGATTTTACCCCACCATGTAGGCATTGACTGTTTGATTTTACCCCACCATGTAGGTATTGACTGTTTGATTTTACCCCACCATGTAGACATTGACTGTTTGATTTTACCCCACCATGTAGACATTGACTGTTTGATTTTACCCCACCATGTAGGTATTGATTGTTTGATTTTACCCCACCATGTAGGTATTGACTGTTTGATTTTACCCCACCATGTAGGCATTCACTGTTTGATTTTACCCCACCATGTAGGTATTGACTGATTTTACCCCACAATGTAGACATTGACTGTTTGATTTTACCCCACCATGTAGGTATTGACTGTTTGATTTTACCCCACCATGTAGACATTGACTTTGATTTTACCCCACCATGTAGACATTGACTGTTTGATTTTACCCCACCATGTAGGCATTGACTGTTTGATTTTACCCCACCATGTAGGTATTGACTGTTTGATTTTACCCCACCATGTAGGTATTGACTGTCTGATTTTACCCCACCATGTAGGTATTGACTGTTTGATTTTACCCCACCATGTAGACATTGACTGATTTTACCCCACCATGTAGACATTGACTGTTTGATTTTACCCCACCATGTAGACATTGACTGTTTGATTTTACCCCACCATGTAGACATTGACTGATTTTACCCCACCATGTAGACATTGACTGTTTGATTTTACCCCACCATGTAGACATTGACTGATTTTACCCCACCATGTAGACATTGACTGATTTTACCCCACCATGTAGGCATTCACTGTTTGATTTTACCCCACCATGTAGACATTGACTGTTTGATTTTACCCCACCATGTAGCCATTGACTGTTTGATTTTACCCCACCATATAGACATTGACTGTTTGATTTTACCCCACCATGTAGGTATTGACTGTTTGATTTTACCCCACCATGTAGGCATTCACTGTTTGATTTTACCCCACCATGTAGACATTGACTGTTTGATTTTACCCCACCATGTAGACAATGACTGATTTTACCCCACCATGTAGACATTGACTGATTTTACCCCACCATGTAGGCATTCACTGTTTGATTTTACCCCACCATGTAGACATTGACTGTTTGATTTTACCCCACCATGTAGCCATTGACTGTTTGATTTTACCCCACCATATAGACATTGACTGTTTGATTTTACCTCACCATGTAGGTATTGACTGTTTGATTTTACCCCACAATGTAGACATTGACTGTTTGATTTTACCTCACAATGTAGGCACCGATTGTTTGATTTTACCCCACCATGTAGGTATTGACTGTTTGATTTTACCCCACCATGTACGTATTGACTGTTTGATTTTACCTCACCATGTAGGTATTGACTGTTTGATTTTACCCCACCATGTAGGTATTGACTGTTTGATTTTACCCCACCATGTAGACATTGACTGTTTGATTTTACCCCACCATCTAGGTATTGACTGTTTGATTTTACCTCACCATGTAGGTATTGACTGTTTGATTTTACCCCACCATGTAGGTATTGACTGTTTGATTTTACCCCACCATGTAGACATTGACTGTTTGATTTTACCCCACCATGTAGGTATTGACTGTTTGATTTTACCCCACCATGTAGACATTGACTGTTTGATTTTACCCCACCATGTAGGCATTGACTGTTTGATTTTACCCCACCATGTAGGTATTGACTGTTTGATTTTACCTCACCATGTAGGTATTGACTGTTTGATTTTACCTCACCATGAAGGTATTGACTGTTTGACTTTACCCCACCATGTAGGTATTGACTGTTTGATTTTACCCCACCATGTAGGTATTGACTGTTTGATTTTACCCCACCATGTAGGTATTGACTGTTTGATTTTACCCCACCATGTAGGCATTTAACTGTTTGATTTTACCCCACCATGTAGGTATTGACTGTTTGATTTTACCCCACAATGTAGGTATTGACTGTTTGATTTTACCCCACCATATAGGCATTGACTGTTTGATTTTACCCCACCATGTAGGTATTGACTGTTTGATTTTACCCCACCATGTAGGTATTGACTGTTTGATTTTACCCCACCATGTAGGTATTGATTGTTTGATTTTACCCCACCATGTAGGTATTGACTGTTTGATTTTACCCCACCATGTAGGCATTCACTGTTTGATTTTACCCCACCATGTAGGTATTGACTGATTTTACCCCACAATGTAGACATTGACTGTTTGATTTTACCCCACCATGTAGGTATTGACTGTTTGATTTTACCCCACCATGTAGACATTGACTGTTTGATTTTACCCCACCATGTAGACATTGACTGTTTGATTTTACCCCACCATGTAGGCATTGACTGTTTGATTTTACCCCACCATGTAGGCATTGACTGTTTGATTTTACCCCACCATGTAGGCATTGACTGTTTGATTTTACCCCACCATGTAGGCATTGACTGTTTGATTTTACCCCACCATGTAGACATTGACTGTTTGATTTTACCCCACCATGTAGACATTGACTGTTTGATTTTACCCCACCATGTAGGTATTGACTGTCTGATTTTACCCCACCATGTAGGTATTGACTGTTTGATTTTACCCCACCATGTAGACATTGACTGATTTTACCCCACAATGTAGGTATTGACTGTTTGATTTTACCCCACCATGTAGACATTGACTGTTTGATTTTACCCCACCATGTAGGCATTGACTGTTTGATTTTACCCCACCATGTAGGTATTGACTGTTTGATTTTACCCCACCATGTAGACATTGACTGATTTTACCCCACCATGTAGGCATTGACTGTTTGATTTTACCCCACCATGTAGACACTGACTGTTTGATTTTACCCCACCATGTAGGTATTGACTGTTTGATTTTACCCCACCATGTAGGTATTGACTGTTTGATTTTACCCCACCATGTAGGTATTGACTGTTTGATTTTACCCCACCATGTAGTTATTGACTGTTTGATTTTACCTCACCATGTAGGTATTGACTGTTTGATTTTACCCCACCATGTAGGTATTGACTGTTTGATTTTACCCCACCATGTAGACATTGACTGTTTGATTTTACCCCACCATGTAGGTATTGACTGTTTGATTTTACCTCACCATGTAGGTATTGACTGTTTGATTTTACCCCACCATGTAGGTATTGACTGTTTGATTTTACCCCACCATGTAGACATTGACTGTTTGATTTTACCCCACCATGTAGGTATTGACTGTTTGATTTTACCCCACCATGTAGGTATTGACTGTTTGATTTTACCCCACCATGTAGACATTGACTGTTGATTTTACCCCACCATGTAGACATTGACTGTTTGATTTTACCCCACCATGTAGGTATTGACTGTTTGATTTTACCCCACCATGTAGCATTGACTGTTTGATTTTACCCCACCATGTAGACATTGACTGTTTGATTTTACCCCACCATGTAGACATTGACTGTTTGATTTTACCCCACCATGTAGATATTGACTGTTTGATTTTACCCCACCATGTAGATATTGACTGTTTGATTTTACCCCACCATGTAGGCATTGACTGTTTGATTTTACCCCACCATGTAGGTATTGACTGTTTGATTTTACCCCACCATGTAGGTATTGACTGTTTGATTTTACCCCACCATGTAGCATTGACTGTTTGATTTTACCCCACCATGTAGACATTGACTGTTTGATTTTACCCCACAATGTAGGTATTGACTGTTTGATTTTACCCCACCATGTAGGTATTGACTGTTTTGATTTACCCCACCATGTAGGTATTGACTGTTTGATTTTACCCCACCATGTAGACATTGACTGTTTGATTTTACCCCACCATGTAGACATTGACTGTTTATTTACCCCACCATGTAGGATTGACTGTTTGATTTACCCACCATGTAGGATTGACTGTTTACCCCACCATGTAGGTATTGACTGATTTTACCCCACCATGTGATACATTGACTGATTTTACCCCACCATGTAGACATTGACTGTTTGATTTTACCCCACCATGTAGGTATTGACTGTTTGATTTTACCCCACCATGTAGATATTGACTGTTTGATTTTACCCCACCATGTAGGCATTGACTGTTTGATTTTACCCCACCATGTAGGTATTGACTGTTTGATTTTACCCCACCATGTAGACATTGACTGTTTGATTTTACCCCACCATGTAGACATTGATTGTTTGATTTTACCCCACCATGTAGACATTGACTGTTTGATTTTACCCCACCATGTAGACATTGACTGTTTGATTTTACCCCACAATGTAGGCATTGACTGTTTGATTTTACCCCACCATGTAGATATTGACTGTTTGATTTTACCCCACCATGTAGGCATTGACTGTTTGATTTTACCCCACCATGTAGGTAATTGACTGATTTTACCCCACAATGTAGGCAGTCATGTTCCATTTTGAGATGTGCATGCTGAGTACTTCTGTGTTTTCATGAAGTGGACTGAATGGATTCAAAGCCTTATCTACAGTAAAAACACACAGCAGTACGGACAGTTTCAGAGATTACTAAAGTCTGAAATACACAACACGGGTATAAAAAAAAAAACAGAACACAACATGACAGAAATGAACTGTACTGACCTATGAAAGCATTGGGTATTGTGATTTTGAGCCACATGCGGTCGCGGATTTCAAGGCCCGAGTCTGGCTGAGCCATGGCTTTGACCACAGTGGCCATGTCTGTGTTTATGGTCAAATTCAAATCGTCAAATCCTGCAACAGAAACAAACCAATATTAACAACACATTCATTCCACTAAGTTTTAAACACAAGATAAATTCACAGGGTTTGAAGACAATCAAGATTCTTTACAGCCATTGATGCAAAGCTCTAAGCACTTACTGGTGGAATTTCCTGTCAACAAAGCTCTAAGCACTAACTGGTGGAATTTCCTGTCAATGTCTACAATTGGTTTTCATTACTACTGTAACAAATACAGGAAGAAATGAGAATGTTGCCATCAAATTGTTATGATAAAATTGTTATCCTTAATAATATTTCAGGTAGTAGCCTGTTCCTCTGCCTATCGATGCCAAGCCTGGTTGGGAATGCCAGGCGTACCAGGCTAAAGAATTCCGATGTTCATACATACATTGTGTTTTTTTGGTGTAAGGTCTGGACACACACAGAGTCCAACACTACCTCTAGACAACTAACTCTGTCCATTTGCTAAATTCTTCAAGTTACAAACTTTATATCAAAGGACAATTTTGTTTGCAAGTTTCGCAAAAATGAGGATTCAGCATTGGTATATACAGCAACAAAGCTGTGTTTCTCAGGGTAGAGTTTGGTTATGAGGTACAAAAAAAAAACAAGAAAAAAAAACCAACTACATTAAAGGCAGGTTTAACGTGAAAATTTTAAAAACAGTGCATATCATCTCACAAGGTATTCACATCATCTCTCAAACTTAACCTTTAGAGTTCCACAGATATATATATGTGTTGCCAAAATGTGTCAACTTATTTGCCAAGGACATATATGTATATCCATGTCATGTCAGTAATTTTCCTAACTCCATTTTTAAGCTGGGGATTCCCAATTCATACGAATCAGACAGCTTTGTCCCTCTACCTGAATTATGCATGAGGTCAGCAGCCAGTCACACTTTGCAATGGTCACTGCACTGCAGTTTTTGCAACTACCCCTTCAGAGACATTGACCTTGCTTCCAAAATGGCTGATGACAAAGTTTTGCCTGGGCCAAGTGCTGTGTGAAAGGCAGTGTGTAGCATTGATTTGAGCTATTTCAACAAAGCAGAAGCAAAACTAAATTTTCATAATCTGTGACTGACCCAGACATTGAACTTTGAACTGAGCAACTACTAATCCATGAGGCTGGTCATTGAGGGGGTTAGTTATGTGGACATGGAAACACTGTTTACATCAGTCAGCTATTGGCAATACGGTCACTGAGGGGGTTAGTTATCTAGAGATGGAAACACTGTTTTCATCATTCAGCCATTGGCAATACGGTCACTGAGGGGGTTAGTTATGTGGACATGGAAACACTGTTTACATCAGTCAGCTATTGGCAATACGGTCACTGAGGGGGTTAGTTATGTGGACATGGAAACACTGTTTACATCATTCAGCTATTAGCAATATGGTCAGTGAGGGGGTTAGTTATGTGGACATGGAAACACTGTTTTCATCATTCAGCCATTGGCAATACGGTCACTGAGGGGGTTAGTTATGTGGACATGGAAACACTGTTTACATCAGTCAGCTATTGGCAATACAGTCACTGAGGGGGTTAGTTATGTGGACATGGAAACACTGTTTACATCATTCAGCCATTGGCAATACGGTCACTGAGGGGTTAGTTATGTGGACATGGAAACACTGTTTACATCATTCAGCTATTGGCAATACGGTCACTGAGGGGGTTAGTTATGTGGACATGGAAACACTGTTTACATCATTCAGCTATTGGCAATACGGTCACTGAGGGGTTAGTTATGTGGACATGGAAACACTGTCTTCATCATTCAGCTATTGGCAATACGGTCACTGAGGGGGTTAGTTATGTGGACATGGAAACACTGTTTACATCATTCAGCCATTGGAAATACGGTCACTGAGGGGGTTAGTTATGTGGACATGGAAACACTGTTTACATCATTCAGCCATTGGCAATACAGTCAGTGAGGGGGTTAGTTATGTGGACATGGAAACACTGTTTACATCATTCAGCTATTGGCAATATGGTCACCGAGGGGGTTAGTTATGTGGACATGGAAACACTGTTTACATCATTCAGCTATTGGCAATATGGTCACTGAGGGGGTTAGTTATGTGGACATGGAAACACTGTTTACATCATTCAGCTATTGGCAATATGGTCACTGAGGGGGTTAGTTATGTGGACATGGAAACACTGTTTACATCATTCAGCTATTGGCAATATGGTCATTGAGGGGGTTAGTTATGTGGAGATGGAAACACAGTTTACATCATTCAGCTATTGGCAATACGGTCACTGTTGGGGTTAGTTATCTAGAGATGGAAACACTGTTTTCATCATTCAGCCATTGGCAATACGGTCACTGAGGGGGTTTAGTTATGTGGACATGGAAACACTGTTTACATCATTCAGCCATTGGCAATACGGTCACTGAGGGGGTTAGTTATGTGGACATGGAAACACTGTTTACATCATTCAGCTATTGGCAATACGGTCACTGAGGGGGTTAGTTATGTGGACATGGAAACACTGTTTTCATCATTCAGCCATTGGCAATACGGTCACTGAGGGGGTTAGTTATGTGGACATGGAAACACTGTTTACATCAGTCAGCTATTGGCAATACGGTCACTGAGGGGGTTAGTTATGTGGACATGGAAACACTGTTTTCATCATTCAGCCATTGGCAATACGGTCACTGAGGGGGTTAGTTATGTGGACATGGAAACACTGTTTACATCAGTCAGCTATTGGCAATACAGTCACTGAGGGGGTTAGTTATGTGGACATGGAAACACTGTTTACATCATTCAGCCATTGGCAATACAGTCAGTGAGGGGGTTAGTTATGTGGACATGGAAACACTGTTTTCATCATTCAGCTATTGGCAATACGGTCAGTGAGGGGGTTAGTTATGTGGACATGGAAACACTGTTTACATCATTCAGCTATTGGCAATATGGTCACTGAGGGGGTTAGTTATGTGGACATGGAAACACTGTTTACATCATTCAGCTATTGGCAATACGGTCACTGAGGGGGTTAGTTATGTGGACATGGAAACACTGTTTACATCATTTAGCTATTGGCAATACGGTCACTGAGGGGGTTAGTTATGTGGACATGGAAACACTGTTTACATCATTCAGCTATTGGCAATAAGGTCACTGAGGGGGTTAGTTATGTGGACATGGAAACACTGTTTACATCATTCAGCTATTGGCAATATGGTCACTGAGGGGGTTAGTTATGTGGACATGGAAACACTGTTTACATCATTCAGCTATTGGCAATACGGTCACTGAGGGGGTTAGTTATGTGGACATGGAAACACTGTTTACATCATTCAGCTATTGGCAATACGGTCACTGAGGGGGTTAGTTATGTGGACATGGAAACACTGTTTACATCATTCAGCCATTGGCAATACGGTCACTGAGGGGGTTAGTTATGTGGACATGGAAACACTGTTTACATCATTCAGCCATTGGCAATACGGTCACTGAGGGGGTTAGTTATGTGGACATGGAAACACTGTTTACATCATTCAGCTATTGGCAATATGGTCATTGAGGGGGTTAGTTATGTGGACATGGAAACACTGTTTACATCATTCAGCTATTGGCAATACGGTCACTGAGGGGGTTAGTTATGTGGACATGGAAACACTGTTTTTATCATTCAGCTATTGGCAATACGGTCACTGAGGGGGTTAGTTATGTGGACATGGAAACACTGTCTTCATCATTCAGCTATTGGCAATACAGTCAGTGAGGGGGTTAGTTATGTGGACATGGAAACACTGTTTACATCATTCAGCTATTGGTAATACGGTCATTGAGGGGGTTAGTTATGTGGACATGGAAACACTGTTTTCATCATTCAGCTATTGGAAATATGCCAGCACATCTAGTCAGTGTGGCTTGCCCTGACTGGGCTGTTTATGGCCGGCTCAAACATGAACAGTCAGTGCTACATGTGTGCTCCTATACTGTATTCTGTTAGTGTTTCTGTCTGCTGGGGGAAACAGTAAAGGAAGTGGTGGGCCGGCAGTTAGAGAGAAAGAGAGAGAGAGAGAGTGTGTGTGTGTGTGTGTGTGTGTGTGTAGGTGTGTGTGGTGTGTGTGTGTGTGTAGTGTGTGTAGTGTGTGTGTGTGTGTGTGTGTGTGTGTGTGTGTGTAGGGTGTGTGTGTGTATATGTGTGTGTATTACTATTCAGTATTTTATGTGCACAATAGGTATGGAGACATATCTCCATTACTTTTAGATATGTACATTTTCTAAGAATATTTCTTTTTTTTTTATAAAACTAATCCAGACTGTATAAAAATGAATTGTTTAAAATGTATTTATTTATGTCAATGTACACACTTTACACTGTCATAGACATATAGTCTGTCGATTCTCCCTTTCAGGAAAAAAAAAGATTATGAACACTTTCAAGCAATAGTTTGCATGCCAGAATTCTTTGTTGACATTACCCTACCCACACAAAAATCACTTGGCAAATGGCATACACTAGCAAAATATTATGCTTAGCCCTGAAGGGGTTAACCCTATGACTCCATACCCTATCCACCAGCATCCTGCATTGTCAACAATGCTAGCAAAGCAAAAACTTAACCCTTTGACTCCCTCACCCTATCCACCAGCTTCCTGCATGAGGTGAGGGAGTCAAAGGGTCAAGTTTTTGTGGATGGTGGACAGGGTGCAGGAGTCAAAGGGCTCAGATGGCCCGCTAACCATCTGAACAGAACAGAGGTGAACAGGTTCAGGGAATGACAAGATTTATTAGATCACATTGTTATAATATATAATTGTATATGATATGCTCTCTATAATTTTCCATTGCTTTTATTCTTTCTCCCCATTTATAGCCATGCGTTGTGTGTGTGTGTGTGTGTGTGGTGTGTGTGTGTGTGTGTGTGTGTGTGCTGTGCGTGCGTGCGTGCGTGCGTGCGTGCGTGCGTGCGTGCGCGTGCGTGTCTGTTTGTCAGCGCTTAGATTTGATTTTATCAAGATTTTGCGCTATATAAATATTGTAATTATTATTATTATTATATTTATACTGTCTGTAAATGCTGACAACCATATGACAGAAAGAAGACTCACGCTCTGATTCTGGTATGGAGCTGGTAAGTGAAGAACTTGTGGACGTCATATTGGAGATGGAGGGGGCACTGGGACCACCACGTCCCATGTACTGTTCCCGCAAAGCTGTGGTGTGGGCAACCCACGCTGACGGGTCGATGGGTCGAACTGGCTCTTGTCTGGGCACCGTGAAGTAACCCTTGGGATTTGGGTCCCAGCACTTGGCTACCACTAATGTGATGGGACTATGGAACAAACAGCACAATGTTCTTTTGTATTTGACAACAAGCAGTCAGGAGACAGGACAACTAAAAACTGCACTGTATGAATGATTATGTTGGAATACAACAGAGTGTCTGTCACAGACAGCAGCACATCATCTTTGCTTGATTTTTATGTTTTCTTTATTTTTTGCTCACTTTTCCTGTCCCATATCCATTCACCCCTACCTCCATGTTTTTCTCTGACAGCAAAACTGGAGGAGGAGAGAGAGAGAAATAGAAAGAGACAGACAGACAGACAGACAGACAGAGTGTGTGAATGAGCGAGTGAGTGTGTGTGTTGTGTGTGTGTGTGCGGGGTGTGTGTGTGTTTGTGATGTGTGTGTGTGTGTTGTGACTGTGTGTGTGTCTGTATATGCATGCATGCGCACATTTGTGTGCACAAATGGAATATAAACTCAACATAAAGTGCCACGGTGTACTGCTGACCGTGCATGGCACAAGTCTGGTCTGACCGTTCATAGAGAAATATATGCAGAGCAGCGTAACATAGTTACAAATATGATACGTGAAGAAAAGAAAAACTACATATGTTGTAAGATAGCAGGCGCTGATAGTTCCAGAGAACTCTTCCGCCTCAGTGATCAGTTGTTGGGAAAAGCTGGAGATACTGTGCTTCCTTCTAACATCCCCCCAGAGTCTCTTCCTGATAAATTCAATGAATTTTTTGTTGGAAAAACTAAACGGATCAGAAGCAGCTTTGACCCTGATACACCATGCCCCACTGATGCTGTTGTGTTCTCTGGTACACAGCTAGAAAATTTTGAGCTTATGTCTGAGGGTTGTGTAAGACAGATACTGAAGAAAATGCCAAAGAAGTCCTGTGACCTTGACCCTATCCCTGCCTCTATCCTATTTGACTGTCTAGACGAAATTACTCCAATTGTCACAGATATTATGCAACACACACACACACACACACGCACACGCACACGTGTTCTTACACATGCATGTGTGCAGGTGCCTGTGCGCACACACACACACACACGCACAACAACACACATGCACGCACACGCACACGCGTACACACACACACGCGCGTTCGCACGCACACACATGCATGAATATATAAAAACAGTATGCCTCTTTATTCATATGAAAAATCTGTTAAGTCAGTGTTTAAACTTTAATATTCTGTGGTTTCTTATGTGTCTTCTTACTTGTATAGCTTTAATGTTTGTTGTTATCTCATTGTGTATGCAACATTTTTTATCACCATTTGCTTCTTTTTTTTGGCGAAATGTAAAGCGCTGGTGAGCATGTTTTTATATGGAATATGCGCTATACAAATAAACTTTATATTATTATTATTATATGCACATGCACCAACACACATACCCTGGTTTTTGGACGGCTTCCCTGAGTGTTTTGACGGCATCATCATTACTCATGTTCTCGAAGCTGATGCCATTCACTTCAAGAATCATATCTCCTGGCTCCACACGACCATCTTGAGCTACAGCACCACTGAAAAGATAAAAATCATAAATAAGTAAATAACAGAGCAATGCATTTATCAGTTGTAGTAAATATATAAGCATTTCCTACATTCTATATCAAACAGGTTATGCAAAGATAAAAGCTTTTCATACAATCTATAGCATACACAATACACACATATAAAAGCTATTTCTACTTTCTATACTACACAAACTATGCAAAGATAAAAAGATAAAAGCTAAGCCTATATTCTATACCAGTCACGCTATGCAAATACGAAAGCTATCTCAACATTCTATGCCATACACGCTGCGCAAATATAAAAATTTCACACATTCTAAATCCCATCAAACTAAGCAAATATAAACTATAAAAGCTCCCCTTATATTTTATATCACACAAGCTGTGAACTTAACAATACCCAACTGATCCTAGCCTCATGCCTTCTGAAACTGACACATTTCTTAATTCATGGTAAATGTAGTGACTGAATCAAGCAATATGCAATCATCTGTCTGTTTAAATCAACTGAGATGCATTAATTCTAATACAAATTATATGTGTTTTTTGCTAGCATTTTATTTTATGGATTTTTCCCCAGATCATCACTTGTGAGATAAAGGAGACAGTGTTCCATTAAACAGTCTTTAAGCATGTATGGCATGGAAACACGCCCACACATGCATGTACATTCATTCACTTTCATGTAGTTTCCATTTCCTCCAGAAAACATCACAATGCATGACTGTATCATAAAGTTAAGCCAACAAAAGAAATGCTGTGTTACATGTCCCTCTCTCTCACTCACACATCACACACAATACACACACACACACACACACTCGCACACAATTATGACTACTTCAGCTGCTAACCACTCACACACACACACAAACACACACACACACACACACACTCACTCACACAATTATGACTACTTCAGCTGCTAACCACTCACACACACACACACACACACACACACAACACACACACACACACACACACACAATCACTACTAGCTGCTAACCACTCACACACACACACACACACACACACACACACACACACACACACAATCAGACTACTTCAGCTGCTAACCACACACACACACACTCCACACACGCACACAATCATAACTACTTCAGCTGCTAACCACTCACACACACACACCACACACACACACAATCATGACTACTTCAGCTGCTAACCACTCACACACACACACACACACACATCACACACAATCACACACACACAATCATGACTACTTCAGCTGCTAACCACTCACACACACCCAATCACACACACACACACACACACACACACACACACAAATCACAATCATGACTATTTCAGCTGCTAACCACTCACACACACACACACAACATGACTACATCACTGCTAACCACTCACACACACACACACACACAATCATGACTACTTCAGCTGCTAACCACACACACACACACACAATCACACACACACAATCATGACTACTTCAGCTGCTAACCACTCACACACACACACACACACACACACACAATCATGACTACTTCAGCTGCTAACCACTCACCCTTTCATGATGGAGCCAACATAGATCCCCCCATCCCCACCTTTGTTGCTCTGGCCCACAATACTGATACCCAGGAAATTTACAGTGTCTGCAAAACAAACAAAAAAGTATGTTAAAAGACAGACAGAAACCAAGAATCGATATGCAAAGTCACAATATCTCACAATGACTTAAACAAGTTACTGATCTATGTTTCATATTCACATGATAAACAAGTCACTGACTGTGATGTTTATTTTACAGTTAAACAAGTCACTGAACTGTGATGTTTTTATACACAGTGATTAAAAGTCACTGACTGTGAGTTTTATATTTCACAGTGAGTTAACAATCACTGATCTTGTTTTCAATCTCAGTGAGTTAAAAGTCTGACTGATGTTTTATATTTCCCTGAGTTAACAAGTCACTGATTGATGTTTTCATACTCACAGTAGTTAACATCACTGATCTATGTTTCATATCTCACAATGAGTAACAAGTCACTGATCATGTTTCATATACTCAGTCAGTTAACAAGTCACTGATGATGTTTTATATTCACAATGATAACAATCATGTCAATGGTCTATCTCACAGTGAGTATTAACAGTCTGGATTATGATTTTCAAAGACATTACAGGAACATCCGTAAGTGAATACTATGTGAATCCATCACAAGTCCAGTCATTTGCACTGTCTACAACCCCATCTCTATAAGTCATGTCTTGAAGCACCCACATTCATTATGTCCTAATCATCACTCCTTACAAGCTTGTGGCACAGGCGACAGCAAACACTACTGTAACTATCAACACACAACTGTAAACTCAGTTATCTGCACAGCCTGCTCTCTTTGAGTATGACAGCAGGGTTTCATCTAAATGTTGGATGTTGGACCAATTCCTTATCAGTTTTTATGGATATATAAACACTGCAGGAAAGATTTCAAGCCAGTATGTTGCAGCTTCATTTCTTCCAACGGCACTTTTGGGCTCTGTGAAAGAAAAACCCCTTTAAAAGGAACCAACTCTGACAGTCAATTCCTAACAATGCCATTGAAAAAAGAAACCAAGGCTGTTGCTGGGGCAGTTTATACTGTTTTTCACAGCAAAAAACCACTCACTTTGCAAACTAAGTATGGGTCTGATGGATGTGTCAGCATGTGGCTGTATCTGTGTGTTTACCTCAGTGGTGTATGATAGGGCAGGGTGGGGTTGAGTGGGGGAAAAGTGAGACAAGAGAGACAGGTACTATGGCAGAGAAGGACAATGGTACTACGAAAGACAGAGAGAGAGAAACCTTTTTTTCCCCTAAGCATCCTGATATTTTGTCTTACTGGTTTTGAAAAAGTCCTACTGATTCTCTTTGAATTAAGACATGCATCCTGAGCTTTTGAATTTTCAGATAAAACCTGTGACAATCATCACCATTACCAACATCTTTCATGTAACTCAAAAGTCACGTTAACAATGTGAACTTACCCATGTTTAATGTGACGGTGATAATGTTGAGAGACATGGTAGAATCGGTGATACTGCTAAATGAGGAAGCCTGGACAGAACCAAAATGATCAATTTTATATTTGTGTTAGAAATCATAAACACCAATATTCTGACTGTTCTAGTATTACACACAGCATGGTTGTACATGATAACAGTCAATTACACAAATTCCATCAAATGTCCACACTAAGACTTGAGAACGAGTAAGCAAAGAACATCAACATGAACCATCGCTTCTTCTTGAAGATAGATATGATACCAAAGGTGATCCAAAAGTCTTGTCGCTTATTAATACAACAAAACTTGGAAGTCCAATGTAGGCCTATATGAAATGTTCTATGTATTCTCCTCTCTTACCCGGCTTCAGTCTCCTCAACCAAGAGTCCAACAGTTTTTGACATCTTTTTGATAGTCTGTTTGAGTTAAGAGTACCAAGCTGTCATTTCATTGCCTGTTCCCAGGTTCTAGATTCTTCACAACTTGTAGCCAGCCAGGTTTTACTTCAGAAGAGGAAAGCACCAGAAGCTGCATGGGGCTATGTCAGGACTGTAGGATGGGCATGAGAACAGGGATGGATTGCTTCTGAAGATGGGTCAAAGACAGCCTGACTTTATAGGCACTCGCACCGTCTTGTACAAGAAACATTTTGTTAGTACTCACATTCCGACACTGCTCATGGACGGATTGCATAACTTTGGGCAAAACACTTTCTACGTAATATCTCACAGTAAGAGTAGACTTTTCAGGCAAAATACTGACCGCTCAAGAGTACTGGCAATTGAAGAACATATAGAAAAACCAATCAACTGTGTCAAACAGGTCAGTTCCTGTGTATATTTTGTTTCAAAGAAATCACACAAAAACTGAATGTACATTTTGTACAAGAATATAGTTCTTCTGTTGTTCATTTTCTTTCACAGATATCCATAGTTCTTCTGTTGTTCATTTTCTTTCACAGATATCCATAGTTCTTCTGTTGTTCATTTTCTTTCACAGATATCCATAGTTCTTCTGTTGTTCATTTTCTTTCACAGATATCCACAGTTCTTCTGTTGTTCATTTTCTTTCACAGATATCCACAGTTCTTCTGTTGTTCATTTTCTTTCACAGATATCCACAGTTAAACTAAATTCTTTTTCTATTCACTTTTTTTTCCCAAACAAATCATGTCACTGTCATACTCAGAGTAACTTAAAGTGTACAGCGTGCAACATGTACATGTACATCTCACTCATGCTAATCTCAACCATGATTCTGAACAAACATCTTTTGAACACAATCTGTGCTATCACTACTGACCACTAATCTTTATATTGCTAGTATTACTGTCACTGCTACTTTTGAACTACTACCTTCTGACCACAATCTTTATATTGCTAGTATTACTGTCACTGCTACTTTTGAACTACTACCTTTTGACCACAATCTGTACTGTCACTACTGACCACTAATCTTTATATTGCTAGTATTACTGTCACTGCTACTTTTGAACTACTATCTTCTGACCACAATCTGTACTGTCACTACTGACCACTAATCTTCATTTTCAGTGTATCTTCCCTACACTGAATCATTACCACGTCAAACATATATGCAGGGTGGGGAACACTTTGCAAGAGTTTCCTCTGAAAATGGAGTGGGGTCCAGGGGCTGCCAGGCCCCTGGTGGGGTGCAGGGGCAACGCCCTGCTGGGGGGTCAGGGGGCTTCGCCCCCCTGAAGCTGAAGCATTTTTACAATTTTCAGATGTTTTCAAGGCCTCTCCTTGAAGTTAAATGTTGTTTTTTTTCTTTTTTTCAACTCCTACAATTTCAGTTCTTTTCAATGATTTTGTAACTGTATTCTGTGCACGTTTATAGTCATACATTGTGCAACAACACTGTGTTAGAAACAAATTTATCGCCACGATTGACTATCTTTGAAAGCGACATGTTGTCCAACACACAAGATGGCGACTCTGACCGGAAGTCAACACTACCGGTACATATCAACCCGGAAGTTGACCGAAACTAACCTAAAATGCGCAAAACTCGTCGAGGTTTTTTTTTTTTTTTTTCGTTGCCGATTTTTTTTCACCGCTGAATTTTTTTTTTCTGCCGCGGAAATCCTGTCGTTTTCCGCTGAAAATAACGAATCCGCTGAGAATTCCCCAGCCTGTATATGTCATACTTTTTCCTTCTCCTTTCTCCTCCCAAAAATTCTTTCTCATACCGTAAAATATGTTTTCATTATGCAATCTTTTGAATTCTAACAGGGCAATTCCACGGGTAACTGACGCAACATTCAGATTGATAAATTCTTAACTGTGCCATCATTTTAAGAGGGACAAACTCAAAGATATGTGTGATGACTTGAAAGATCAAGGACATCTTTGACATCATTAGGTTTTACCCAAACATGAACTATTTATTTACTTGAAAGCTGATTGGTTTGGTAACTGACGCAACTTGCACAACACTGAATTTTAACATACACAAATTACAAATACTAAACTCTGTGAAACTTGTTGCAATTTTAATTCTAATTTTTGTGTCAAATTTGGGAACAAACCAGAGCATAGAAACATAGAGATATAACCTGGAAAATGTTTAATGGGGCAGTTCAGAACATGGAATCTGCAGTAACTGATGCAACATTTTTGGTAACTGAATTTACCCATATTATGAGAGGGATAAAATAATGTTTAAAATCTCTTCCATTCTGTGACTTTCTCTTCTATAGACTCACGTGTCTTGTTATGTCTAGTCATATTTTTGTTTCCCTCAATATCTACACAAGGAGTTCAAGGCCGTAAATACTTTGAGCCTTGAAGGGGGAAAATTCTGTCTTAATTTACCTTTTCTAAAAATTTATTTTCATTACATATTACAATATGCACAAGTAAAAAGATACATGCAAGCATGCAAAAACCGTGATCCAGATCTACAACAATATCATGCTTCACCCTGAAGGCAGATTCAAAACAATGTGTGTGATATAGCACTACTTTCCCCATACCATCACAAACCCCATGTAATGAAAAACTGATTCACAAAACATACTGATGAATTACAGAACTGGCAAATTTCCAATATACCTTTTGCTAAGTCAAAAAAAAGAGGGCTTCACAAATTACTTATATACATATTCAGTATTCATCATTAGTTCTCAACTTCTTTTTCTTTCAAATTCACTTGCCCTGCCCTGGATATTATATAAATAATGATGGAAAAATTAGTAGTCTTGCGTTAACTTTAAAGTTTTCAGCTGCACTATGTACAAATCATATGAACAACTGAAAAAGTTCACAGTGACTTCAGAAAGGAAGGCTGCTTTTTATTACTTAGCTAGGTTCAGAATCATCACAATGAACTCATTTTTGTTAAATCATCTTCATCTAGCAAAAATCTCTTCTTTGACAATACTGATTTTTGATTCCTACTACAATCAACCTAGAAACGTCTTAGAAACAAGAAATCCCAACTTTTACCAACTTTATTTCATTTTAAACCTGACTTCTCTTGCTGTATTGACTGCTGAAAGTTAAACTTTGTGCTTATCACTGTAAACCTGAAAGCCAAGTGCATAAACCATGCAATATCCCACACAAAATACTCAAATAACCAATAACGTGCCAACAACCAAGCAAAAACACACCAGTGTGAGAAGTGCTAGTAAAACGCACAACATAGAAAAAAGTGTTAGTGATTAGTTACCTTGTTAATACCCACCCTACTGATCGGGGGCGGCCGATGGCGTCTGCGTCTTCGCCGATGGCGGCCATATTTCGATGCCATGCTGGTGGTGGTGTCGGTTACTGTGGAGAATCTGATGGAATACACACACAACACAGTGATATATGAGAATGACTGACAAGTAACAATAATGAACTTTATTATTTTTCATCATATCTTGTAAAACATGATAAATTATTTTCTGCAATATGCATTATTTGTGTTAGGATTTCTTTCAGCTCCATTTTGTTTTGTAACATGTGCATAGTTTCACAAAATGAGCCAAGCTGATAAATGGGGGATTGCAAACAGCACACAAATACATGTCACCCTGTTGATTACATGAGCAAAAATGTGCAGAGTGAAAAGCAAAACCCACCAAAACACAAAATGAGCAAAGCATCTCTACCAAGCTGCACAGAGGCCATCCTGCCATGAATCTTTTACAGGGCAAAACAATTGAACAACAAACAAACTAAAGTGAATGCCATTCCCTTTGTTCTTTTCTAACCTACACACATGCGCACTCTCTCTCACATACACACACTCTCTCACACACGCACTCACACACACACAAAGTTCCAATGCTTGTGGGTGCTGAAAAGAATTTGGTAATTCAAGTCAAAACCAAAAAACAGCCATAGGAAATTATCCTGTATGTTCTCACTCCTTCGTCCTATACACCACCCTGTAACAAGCTGGTGGAACGGGTCAGGGAGTGACAGGGATATGTCTGTGACAGGACTGTTTACCTGCTAGCAGTGTCATCCTATACACCCCCCTGTAACAAGCTGGTGGAACGGATGAGGGAGAGACAGGATATGTCTGTGACAGGACCATTTACCTGCTAGCAGTGTCATCCTATACACCACCCTGTAACAAGCTGGTGGAACGGGTCAGGGAGAGACAGGGATATAGTCTGTGACAGGACTGTTTACCTGCTAGCAGTGTCATCCTATACACCATCATTAACAAGCTGGTGGAACGGGTCAGGGAGGACAGGGATATGTCTGTGACAGGACCGTTTACCTGCTAGCAGTGTCATCCTATACACCACCCTGTAACAAGCTGGTGGAACGGGTCAGGAGAGTGACAGGGATATGTCTTGACAGGACTGTTTACCTGCTAGCAGTGTCATCCTATACACCACCTGTAACAAGCTGGTGGAACGGGTCAAGGAGTGACAGGGATATGTCTGTGACAGGACGTTTACCTGCTAGCAGTGTCATCCTATACACCATCATTAACAAGCTGGTGGAACGGGTGAGGGAGTGACAGGGATATGTCTGTGACAGGACCGTTTACCTGCTAGCAGTGTCATCCTATACACCACCCTGTAACAAGCTGGTGGAACGGGTCAAGGAGTGACAGGGATATGTCTGTGACAGGACCATTTACCTGCGAGCAGTGTCATCCTATACACCACTCTGTAACAAGCTGGTGGAATGGGTCAGGGAGTGACAGGGATATGTCTGTAACAGGACTGTTTACCTGCTAGCAGTGTCATCCTATACACCACCCTGTAACAAGCTGGTGGAACGGATGAGGAAGAGACAGGGATATGTCTGTAACAGGACCGTTTACCTGCTAGCAGTGTCATCCTATACACCACCCTGTAACAAGCTGGTGGAACGGGTGAGGGAGTGACAGGGATATGTCTGTGACAGGACTGTTTACCTGCTAGCAGCGTCATCCTATACAGCACCCTGTAACAAGCTGGTGGAACGGGTCAGGGAGTGACAGGGATATGTCTGTGACAGGACCGTTTACCTGCTAGCAGTGTCATCCTATACACCACCCTGTAACAAGCTGGTGGAACAGGTGAGGGAATGACAGGGATATGTCTGTGACAGGACTGTTTACCTGCTAGCAGTGTCATCCTCAGAGTCAAAGAAGCTGGTGGTCTCCAGGTCACTGCTCATCATGGTAGAAGTCTCATAGTGACCTCGCTCAGGCCGGTGGTGTCGCTCATGCTTTGAATGACCATTGATCCGCGCTGGTGCTTAGGAACAAACAGATCATTCCTTACTGTTAGCTTTGCATTCCACATACTGTTACTCCTATCACTAATCAAGATATTTTTCTTAAAACTTTCCAATCCTTTTTCTACCCATCAGCTTTCTATTGAATACACAATCCGGAAATCTTTACTCCCCTGCTGATATCCATTACTTTCACAGCTTGATTTGACCCCATACCTCTCCCTCCTCCCTATTGTGTCCATGTAACACAACATCTTAACCTGTTGACTTTTACATTTAGTTTTCAAATTCATTCCTTTTTTTGTCCACTCTTGCGAGCAAATTCATGACATTTTTTTCCACTCTTGCGAAGAAGTTCCTTTCCCATCTCAAAGACTCTCTTCAATAAAACAATTTTTTTGCCACTTTTCAGGCTGATGAAGCATAGAGGGAGAAACATGCATACACATGCCACTCTGAGCATAATCTGGGTTTGGTATGTGAACAGAACCAGACATAAATGGGCATGGCAAAAATTACCATCATATTCTTCTGGTATTTTAAACACTTTCTGTATAAATATAACTTTGCAAAACTGACAATTAAAACCACTGAGAAAATATCTTACCTCTACGGGCCCCACCCATCACAGACTCTGATTCTTCTGTACAGGTATCACAGGCCTCCTCACGACTCACCACAGAAGCATTGGCACTGAAAACACAAATCAAACGTGTTGATAGGCAACACCATACTATCAAGATATCACAGTCATTGAGTGTCATAAAAATGAGTGCACATCTTTCAAAAGTGCAAATTAGGATTCCCAAAGACTGTATGAGATTAGATGGCTGTTATGTATCTCTTAGGAGTCAGACAGTAGAGTTATCTCTCACCAGCCAGTCCTTAACTTCTGCCTCTCCCTTCCTACCTCACACAAAATGGAGGTAAATGGGTGATGGTAAACTGCCATCTTCAAAAAAAAAAAAAAAAAAAAAAAAATGCAGGCTTCAGGCTCTGTACATTTTCATCCAGCCCACTGCTCCTCCCCACTCATACCCCTCAAAAGTAATGTGAACAAAGTTGGTATTTACAGCGAACAAAGTTGGTATTTACAGCAAACTCTACCATCCATTTCTTTTTCATTTACAAATGATTTTAATCTGTTCATTCCCAACAACTATCCACCAGCGTCCTCCAAGTGGCTGGTGGACAGGGCAAGAGATTAAAAGGATCAAAAAGGAATATGAACTAATACGACGAACAAGGTACATCACACAGAGCAAGCATATTCCCTCTGCAACACCAGAGGCTGAAACATTTTTATCATGCCATTACAATATTTACACCATTACATGATAATGTCCAGTAAAAACACAAAACTCGACACTGCTCATGAACAGCTTTGTTGTGTGAACATTATAACAAAATCAAACCAGCAGCTCTTAACAAAGAGAACTGGGGAAAAAAGCTAATTTCAACGGCCATATTTACTACAAACTTTCATCAAAGCATGCGCAGAATGAATATGTGAAGTGTGGCGTTAAAAACAAGCAGTTTTCCCTTATGGGAAATGCTGCTATCAGATCTTTCACTATTTTCAATATAAGTTATCATCCACACCTTCAAGAAATCTAAGCTAAACTAGACATTTCCTCTCTTCTGGCACTCTGTTTCTGTCTCTTATTTCTATCAACATTTCCCCTCTTCTGGCACTCTGTTTCTGTCTCTATTTCTATCAACATTTCCTCTCTTCTGGCACTCTGTTTCTGTCTCTTATTTCTATCAACATTTCCTCTCTTCTGGCACTCTGTTCTGTCTTTTATTTCTATCAACATTTCCTCTCTTCTGGCACTCTGTTTCTGTCTCTTATTTCTATCAACATTTCCTCTCTTCTGGCACTCTGTTTCTGTCTCTTATTTCTATCAACATTTCCTCTCTTCTGGCACTCTGTTTCTGTCTCTTATTTCTATCAACACTTCCTCTCTTCTGGCACTCTGTTTCTGTCTCTTATTTCTATCAACATTTCCTCTCTTCTGGCACTCTGTTTCTGTCTCTTATTTCTATCAACACTTCCTCTCTTCTGGCACTCTGTTTCTGTCTCTTATTTCTATCAACACTTCCTCTCCGTTTTATGGTCTAACCTCTTGTATTTTTCAAGAAATTCTTCCACATTTATTTTGGTTTTTTTATGGTTTTTTTTTTTTTTGGTCTATCTCCAACACAATGAAGCTACTGTTACATATTATGCAGGCTGTGTGCATCAACACCAAGTTACCTACACAGTGTGGGCCAACCCATCAAAACAACATGAAAACACACAGATATGCCTCAGATGAATGTAGTGATCATGTAAGGCATGACTAAGGTTGCACTAAGAAGAAGAATCTTGTGTACTCACTGGAAGGAAGGTGGTCGACTGTCCCCGATGCCCCCCACCCTTTCTGTGGGCATGTGAACATCTCCCGACTGTGACTGGGTGTCCGAAGCACTGCTCTCCGCAGGTACCAGCTGAAATACACCATTCCCAACATTATACCCCACCATCACCACCACCTGTCAGGCTGGAGGGGAGGGGAGTAACACTTATTCACGCATCACACACTTACACATGCATGCATGTGTACACACGCGCACACACGTGCAAACACAAACACACTACAAGACATAATTGTAGTTTTATAATTTTTGTTTTTTTCTATACATGAAAATACTATATAAAAAAAATGAAAAGTTTATTTTAAAAAATATATACATACATATATGAACATACATGCACATATACGCATGCACACAAGCACACGCACACATACACACACACATGTGCGCGCACATGCATGCACACACAAACACACAATCTTATACCTTATACACAAACACACACTTCCCAACCCACCTCCCTTTTAAAGCTAAGTGAACGTAGGTCAATGAAAACTTCAGTTCAAACCAACTCAAATGAAACAACTATTCTCACCCAAGACACCACTCGTCCATTGAAGCATGGCAAATGAGCATCATCATCAATAATTTCTTCTTTCACCACCCTGAAATCATACAACACAACATACCAAGTGGAATCAAATGTAACCACTCTTTTTCACACTTCTATCCCTTTTTCCTGCCTTCGCAATTTTTTCTCTTGGCTGTAAGACCCACACTCCTGATCATTTCTTAAGTACTCATACTTCAGAAAATCACTGGTGACACTAGGTTTTTCTCTATGACCACTCAAAATGGCAACAACATACAGAAGTGCTAAAATCTCTCTCTCCCTCTCTCTTCTCTCCCTCCCTGCCCCTCCCCCTTTTGCTTTCAATGATTTTGAGTGTAGCTGTGCTTTTTTATGTTGCATATGTACTGGAGAAAATATTAGACAGATGGGGAGAGTATATTAAAGATCTTTTTGAAGAACACATTATAAGAAAGAACTTTGAAGGACCACCCATAATGAAAGATGAAGTTAGAGCAGCACTGAAAAAGATGAAACCAGGGAAAGCCCCAGGACCAGACAACATTACCACAGAGATGATTGAAGCCCAGGAGGAATTCGGTATAGAAAAAATAACAGTCCTCCTAAATGAAATTTACGACATGGAAAAATCCCAAAGATATGTCAAAATCAATTTTCATTGCACTTCCAAAGAAGACAGGGGCTATAGAATGCGAACTCCATCGCACAATCAGTTTGGCGAGTCATGTAACCAAGATCCTATTAAGAATAATCATGAGGACAAGGAATAGAATCAAAAGAGAAATAGCAGATGAACAGTGTAGATTTGTGGAAGGGAAAGGAACTATTAATGCCGTATACATCCTAAGAACTATCATAGAGAGGTCAATCGAGATGAACAAGGTTTTATATTTATGCTTTGTTGACTATACCAAGGCTTTCGGTCGGGTAAGACATGAAGAATTGATCAACCGACTAGAAAGATTCACTATTGATGGAAAAGATCTACGAATAATCAGAAATATGTATTGGGAACATATACAAACAGCTGCAAAGAGAATAAAAAACGATATAAGCTCTTTCCAAAACATCAAAAGAGGAGTCAGACAGGGTTGTGTTTTGTCGCCAGATCTGTTTTCACTTTACAGTGAAAACATCATGAGAAACGAAGAGGAAGACCCTGGATTAAAGGTTGGAGGAAAAATGATAAACAACTTTCGATACACAGATGACACCGTGCTAATTGCAGAAAGTGAAAGGGACCTACAAAACCTTGTGAATATACTTGAAATAGAAAGCAAAGGTAAGAGGTTGGAACTAAACAACAGGAAGACTGAAGTCATGGTGATCAGTAAAAAACATGAAATCCCCTCGTGCAAAGTGACAGCAAATGGCACAACCTTAAGACAGGTTGATAAGTTTAAATACCTGGGAACGATCATTTCACCAGACGGCAGATGCACATCAGAAGTGGCCAGCAGAGTCGGCCAAGCCAAAACAACATTCAAGAAGATGGAAAGCATTCTTTATTTCTTACCAACAAATGCCTATCAATTAACATCAGGAAGAGAGTTTTTAAATGTTATATAGAACCAATACTGTTGTATGGTTGCGGGGCGTGGACGGTCAACAAGCAAAGCCAGAACAGGATTGAGGCAGCCGAGATGTGGTTTCTGGGAAGGATGTTGAAAGTTCCATGGACCGCAAAGAAAACAAACTTGACAGTCTTGATGGGGGCAGACACAAGTAGATTATTCATAAAGAGGATTGGGAAAGGGCAGGCAGCATTCATAGGCCATTTTATGAGGAAAGGGGAATTGGAGCACCTGGTCGCAGTGGGAGAGCTGGAGGGAAGGAGAGCACCAGGCACACCCAGGGAGAAGATACTAGACAGACTTGCAAAGTGGCTGAAGACAAGGAGGGTGGAAGAGATGCTTGAGGCAACAAGAGAAAGAGGCAGATGGAAGTCCATAATCACCAACGCCATGCGGCAAGGCATCTGATGATGATGATGATGTACTGGAAAAGTACATAAGACAATTTTAATTAGGCTGATTTCAAAAATGTTACTGAAAACAGGACTGAAAGTTGTGGCCATTCTGAAGGTTAAAATGTGACAATCAAATAGTGACCCACAAACACTATACCTCAGCCAGTCAGTTGAGAGGTGCAAAGAAAAACAATCTGGCTATGCTATTCTATAAAGAATAAACACCAGGTTCCTACATACCTTATCCAATGTGCAGAGTCTTCAATATCTTATCCAATGTGCAGTCTTCAATATCTTATCCAATGTACAATGTGCAGTCTTCAATATCTTATCCAATGTACAGTCTTCAATATCTTATCCAATGTACAGTTTCAATATCTTAATTCTTATCCAATGTACAGTCTTCAATATCTTATCCAATGTACAGTCTTCAATATCTTATCCAATATACAGTCTTCAATATCTTATCCAATATACAGTCTTCAATATCTTATCCAATATACAGTCTTCAATATCTTATGCAATGTACAGTTTCAATGTCTTAATTCTTATCCAATGTACAGTCTTCAATATTTTATCCAGTAGTCTTCAATATCTTATCCAATATACAGTCTTCAATATCTTATGCAATGTACAGTTTCAATGTCTTAATTCTTATCCAATGTACAGTCTTCAATATTTTATCCAGTAGTCTTCAATATCTTATCCAATATACAGTCTTCAATATCTTATGCAATGTACAGTTTCAATGTCTTAATTCTTATCCAATGTACAGTCTTCAATATTTTATCCAGTAGTCTTCAATATCTTATCCAATGTACAGTCTTCAATATTTTATCCAATGTACAGTCTTCAATATCTTATCCAATGTACAGTCTTCAATATTTTATCCAGTAGTCTTCAATATCTTATCCAATGTACAGTCTTCAATATTTTATCCAGTAGTCTTCAATATCTTATCCAATGTACAGAGTCTTCAATATCTTATCCAATGTACAGTCTTCAATATCTTATCCAATATACAGTCTTCAATATCTTATCCAATGTACAGTCTTCAATATCTTATCCGATGTACAGTCTTCAATATCTTATCCAATGTACAGTCTTCAATATCTTATCCAATGTACAGTCTTCAATATCTTATCCAATGTACAGTCTTCAATGTCTTATCCAATGTAGTCTTCAATATCTTATCCAGTAGTCTTCAATATCTTATCCAGTAGTCTTCAATATCTTATCCAATGTGCAGTCTTCAATATCTTATCCAATGTACAGTTTCAATATCTTATCCAATGTACAGTCTTCAATATCTTATCCAATGTACAGTCTTCAATATTTTATCCAATGTAAAGTCTTCAATATCTTATCCAGTAGTCTTCAATATCTTATCCAGTAGTCTTCAATATCTTATCCAGTAGTCTTCAATATCTTATCCAATGTACAGTCTTCAATATCTTATCCAATGTGCAGTCTTCAATATCTTATCCATTGATCCAATGTACAGTTTCAATATCTTATCCAATGTACAGTCTTCAATATCTTATCCAATGTACAGTCTTCAATATCTTATCCAATGTAAAGTCTTCAATATCTTATCCAGTAGTCTTCAATATCTTATCCAATGTACACAGTACAGTCTTCAATATTTTATCCAGTAGTCTTCAATATCTTATCCAATGTAAAGTCTTCAATATCTTATCCAATGTACAGTCTTCAATATCTTATCCAATGTACAGTCTTCAATATCTTATCCAATGTGCAGTCTTCAATATCTTATCCAATGTACAGTCTTCAATATCTTATCAAATGTACAGTCTTCAATATCTTATCCAGTAGTCTTCAATATCTTATCCAGTAGTCTTCAATATCTTATCCAGTAGTCTTCAATATCTTATCCAATGTGCAGTCTTCAATATCTTATCCAATGTACAGTCTTCAATATCTTATCCAATGTGCAGTCTTCAATATCTTATCCAATGTACAGTCTGCAATATCTTATCCAATGTACAGTCTTCAATATCTTATCCAATGTACAGTCTTCAATATCTTATCCAATATACAGTTTCAATATCTTAATTCTTATCCAATGTACAGTCTTCAATATCTTATCCAATGTACAGTCTTCAATATCTTATCCAATATACAGTCTGCAATATCTTATCCAATATACAGTCTTCAATATCTTATCCAATGTACAGTCTGCAATATCTTATCCAATGTACAGTCTTCAATATCTTATCCAATGTACAGCCTTCAATATCTTATCCAATGTACAGTCTTCAATATCTTAACTGTTTTAAAAAGCCCTGGTCATGAGTGATGTCTCCTGTCTGAGTGGTGGTGTATCTTTTCCTTCTGTGACTCCCAATCTCTTCACTTCATGAAATTTTGTATTATTAATTTAAGTGTTTAAATCAATAAATGTTTTATAGAAAATAGGCAGATGTGTGATGGGAATGAAATGTATACTAGAACTGTAGAAGCAAACAGCATCCTTTATTTAAAATTCATGTCAGATAATCATAATCATACACCATCTTTTCCTCGACTTGAGACAATAACATTAACATTTCATTATGTTTCCAAGACTGATTTGCATAAACATATCCCATCAACTTCCATTTGTTCTGTCATTCTTGCCACGATGTCATTGACAACAAAGGAGAACTGTTTACTGAATCATGTCGAGCAAACAAACAGCATGATGCATAACTAAATTTCAAAACCAAGGATGATCCACTATCCTGTAATGGCCAAATGTCGACTCACTACATTACTAAACAAATACTGCGAGTAATTACCTTCAACAGACAAAATATGAAGCAAATCAAAAGCCCAAACTGACAACTATGCAAGGTAAATCATGTTCAATTTAACATGATTTGTTTTTTTTTAAAGTCAGATATTCAATTTAAGCCTCTTCCAAAACCATGCAAAGCTTTTGCGACCTAAGTCATGCAATGACAATGTTCAATTTGACGATATTCTTTACTTGCTTTCAAAAAAAACAAAAACAACAACAACAACAAAATATGTATTTGTGACTGGTTCTTGCAAACGGGGTCACAAGTCGCAACGTGTGAACTGAGATACGGGCCTGAAAAGGTGGTGAGGGTCGATCTGGGTGATTTGAGATTTTTGTTCCTACACATTGTCTGACCATTAATCTATCAATTATGGCAAAGATTAAAGTGAAATTTGGGCTGAAAGAGTGTTAGAATAACATTTTAAAGTGATAACCCATCGAGAATGTGCAGATTTTTTCCGTGAAAATGCGTGTGTTTGAGCTTTAATTTAGGCCATGAAACCGTACAGGGCCTCAGCATATCGCATACCATTGGAATCAGCTCGCGAAATAGCTAGTATGTAGTGCAGAACCACTTCACTAAGTTTGATGAAGATAGAATACTGGTTGCTAAGGAAAAAGCAGAGAATTTTGTCGTCCTTCTTTAACTCTGCTTTTCTCAAAATGCCCGTCCCATCACCCACTCCCTTTAAATTACTGTAACTCGCTCAATTTTCCAGTTAGACAGTTGAATTATACATCATTGGAAAGAGCATTTTTTCTGCTTTCCGGTGATATAAATATCTCTATACCCCCCAAAATTAAGTTGTGACCCCATTCGTGAGAACAGGTCACATTTTGTTCAAACAGAATAAAGGAAGATACATGTGATGAGTTCATGTTCACCCTACACTATCACTATCACACATCAATCACATTTTTTCTTTTTATTGTTTCATTGCCATGTTTGCTTCATTTCTTGAAATTTAGAAATAAGTTACAATATCATTTGAACGCATTCTTGGGTTAAAAATAAGAAAGCCCACCCCTTCACTTGGTTTTGTTTGAGTGTGACCTGCTTGAGAGGGCATGACATTTGTTGTGCTTGACAGATGACATAAAAATGTATCTTTTTCAAAGATAATAATTAATATGATCAGCGTTTTCATGCAAATTTGCTTTGGTTTGAAAATGTCGGTTAATATTAATATTCTCATAGCACGATAGTACCTAAGAATCTGAAAAACAGTGTATTCCATAGACTACCTCAGGACCTGAAGAACAGTGTATTATAATTTATAGACTACCTAAGGAACTCAAGAACAGTGTATTTTACATACTACCTAAGGAACTGAAGAACAGTGTATTTTACATACTACCTAAGGAACTGAAGAACAGTGTACTTTACATACTACCTAAGGATCTGAAGAACAGTGTATTTTACATACTACCTAAGGACCTGAAGAACAGTGTATTTTACATACTACCTAAGGAACTGAAGAACAGTGTATTTTACATACTACCTAAGGAACTGAAGAACAGTGTATTTTACATACTACCTAAGGAACTCAAGAACAGTGTATTTCACATACCACCTAAGGAACACAAGAACAGTGTATTTTACATACTACCTAAGGAACTCAAGAACAGTGTATTTTACATACTACCTAAGGAACTAAGAACAGTGTATTTTACATACTACCTAAGGAACTGAAGAACGCTGTATTTCACACACTACCTAAGGAACTGAAGAACAGTGTATTTTACATACTACCTAAGGAACTGAAGAACTGTATTTTACATACTACCTAAGGAACTCAAGAACAGTGTATTTTACATACTACCTAAGGAACCGAAGAACTGTATTTTACATACTACCTAAGGAACTGAAGAACAGTGTATTTTACATACTACCTAAGGAACTGAAGAACTGTATTTTACATACTACCTAAGGAACTGAAGAACAGTGTAATTTACATACTACCTAAGAAACTGAAGAACAGTGTATTTTACATACTACCTAAGGAACTGAAGAACTGTATTTTACATACTACCTAAGGAACTGAAGAACTGTATTTTACATAATACCTAAGGAACTGAAGAACTGTATGTTACATACTACCTAAGGAACTGAAGAACAGTGTATTTTACATACTACCTAAGGAACCGAAGAACAGTGTATTTTACATACTACCTAAGGAACTGAAGAACTGTATTTTACATACTACCTAAGGAACTGAAGAACTGTATTTTACATACTACCTAAGGAACTGAAGAATGATGTACTTTACATACTACCTAAAGAACTGAAGAACTGTATTTTACATACTACCTAAGGAACTGAAGAACTGTATTTTACATACTACCTAAGGAACTGAAGAACTGTATTTTACATACTACCTAAGGAACTGAAGAACAGTGTATTTTACATACTACCTAAGGAACTGAAGAAAGTTATATTTTACATACTACCTAAGGAACTGAAGAACTGTATTTTACATACTACCTAAGGGACCAAAGAAAGTTATATTTTACATACTACCTAAGGAACTGAAGAACAGTGTATTTTACATACTACCTAAGGAACTGAAGAAGAGTGTATTTTACATACTACCTAAGGAACTTTACAATATTTTTTACAATTACAATTACAATATTTTATTTATATAGCGCAAAATCTTGATAAAATCAAATCTAAGCGCTGAAGCAGACCACACACGCACGCACGCACGCACCACGCACACACACACACACACACACACACACGCATGGCTATAAATGGGGAGAAAGAAAAAAGCAATAAAAGCAATAAAAGCAAGAATAAAAGCAATGGAAAATTATAGAGGCATAGCATATACAATTATATATTATAACCATGTGATTCCCCTCCGAGCGGAGACAGGCTGCAGAGGGGGGAGGGGGGATTGAGTGAGGTTAGGATTTTATGCAGAGGAGAAAAGGTGGGTTTTGAGAGCGGACTTGAAGGAGACAAAAGTAGGTTGCTGACGGACTGAGAGAGGAAGTTTGTTCCAGGAGAGTGGACCAGAAACAGAGAAGGCTCGTAGACCATAGGTATTGAGCTTAGTGCGTGGAAAGCGAAAAGTCAGAGGATCGGAGGCAGAGCGGAGGGTACGTGAGGGAACATAGATCTCAAGTAGGCTTGACAGGTAATCGGGGGCTGCGTTATTGAGGCTTTTGTAGCACATGGTGTCTAGTTTGTATTGTATGCGCTTTGATACAGGGAGCCAGTGAAGTTGTGCCAGGAGAGGAGATATGTGGTCAGCTTTTTTCTTTTTGAGTACAAGGCGTACAGCATTGTTTTGAATGCGCTGTAGGATGTGAATGGTGGAGGCAGGAAGACCAGACAGGAGTGAATTGCAATAGTCAATGCGAGACATTATGAAGGAGAGAACGAGTTTTGCAGTTGTTTCGACAGAGAGATACTTCCTGATCAGCCTTATACGATGGAGATGATAGTAGCAAGATCTGGCAGTTTGAGAAACAAAGTTGTTCATGGAGAGGATAGAGTCAATGCAGACACCAAGGTTTTTAGCTGAATCAGAAATTGGGACTGATGTGTTACATAATGGGAGAGAAAGAGGAGGCAGCTGAGAAAGTTTCTGACGGGTGCCAATGAGGATAGCTTCTGTCTTGTCGTCATTAAGCTGAAGTTTATTGTGTGTCATCCAGTTCTTAATGTCCGAGTAACACTCAGTGGTGCGAGTCAACAGGCGCTGTATATTATCAGGTGAGTCACTGTCTTGAAGTTGGGTGTCATCAGCATAGAAGTGGTGTTTTATAGAGTGGGAGTTGATGATGGTGGACAGGGGGGAGGTGTAAAGAGTGAAAAGAACAGGGCCAAGGACAGATCCTTGTGGAACACCACAGGTCAGGAAATGAAGAACAGTGTATTTTACACATTATTTTCATGCTGCGCATCATCCATAACCAATCTTGATCAGCAAGATAAACTTGTGGCTTGACCAAAGTTATCTTATTACACTTTTTTAATTCCATCACAGGTACTTAACTAATCTTCATATATTTATGATAAAACATGCATTTATTTTGAAATTGCATGCTTGATGTCAGATTCTGTCACCACCATTTGTCACTTCATCATATATTAATATTTAGTATATGAATCCAAATCTGAACCATAAACTGTCCCCCACCCCCCACCCCCAAAAAAAACAAAAAAAACAAAAAAAAACAGTAAACAGTAGGTGCAACTAGTACTCAGATGCAAATTTTTGCAATGAAGGATTTATTATAACATCTACACATCTAAAAGCGCAAACTTTGTTCTTTCAAACTCATAAAACACTAAAGGATAAGCTTCATAGATCTAGAGGAAATGACCATGAAAAGATGTATAGTCAAGTCATCATCATCATAACCATGTGCCCTACAGTATGGCGTTGGCGATCATGGCCGTCCATACAAATCTATCCCTTGTCGCTGCAAGTACATCTCCCACCCTCTCCGTCCTCAACCACCCTGCAAGTCGGTCCAATATTTTCTCCCTGGATCTACTTTGTGTTTTCTTTTCCTCCAGCTTTCTCGTTGTGATAAAATGCTCTAATTTCTCTTTCCTCATAAAATGTCCTATAAATGTTGCTTGTCTCTTTCTAATCTTTTTTATTAATGATCTACTTGTGTCTGCCTCCTTCAAGACATTCTCGTTTCTTTGCTTTGCTGTCCATGGAACTCTCAACATTCTTCTTAGAAACCACATTTCAGTTGCCTCAATTTTGTTCTGACTTTGCGTGTTGACTGTCCACGTCTCACAACCATGCAACAGTATCGATTCTACATAAGAACTTTATCCCTGATATTAACTGATAGGCATTTGTTGGTAAGAACGCTTTTCATCTTCTTGAACGCTCTTTTGGCTTGCCCGATTCTGCTGGCTATTTCTGATGTGCATCTGCCGTCTGGTGAGATGATCGTTCCCAGATATTTAAGCTTACCAATCTCCAGATATTTCAGCTTACCAATCTATCTCAAATTTGTGCCATTTGCTGTTATTTTGCATGAAGAAGTTTCTTGTTGTTTTTTTAATGATTATCATGACTTCAGTCTTTTTGCTAATTTAGCTCTAGCCCTTTATTTTTGCTTTCTATTTCTATTTTATTTAGTTTTTCTAGGTCTTTTTCATTTTCTGCAATAGTACGGTTTAATCTGCACGGTGTTGGAGGTCTAACCCCCAGGGTGCAGCACGCAGGCCCACGGGCATGTGGACATGCCCTGGTGCCCACAAACCAGAAACCCAACAATGGGTAAATAGCATCACTGCCTTGTGGTGTCTCGGGTGAAACCAAGTCTAAGGGAGTAAACCCTGACAGAAAAAACACCACTGCCTTGTGGTTATCGCAGGAGAAAATAAGGCTAAGGGAGTAAATCCTGCCAGAAAATCACCCCTACTGCTTTGTGGGTAGTTGTGGGTAGTCGGACAGTCTGTAAAATAACGATGGAAGGCAATGGGAAACCACCATCGTATACTCCAAAAATTGTCATGGCCAGCCAAAAAATACATGTCAAGTATGTCGCTATAACCAAGTAACCAGTACTTTGCAAAACCATGTGAAACTACTTGGGATTATTTGTTTTCTGCCTTTTTCAAACCAATAATCAACAAATCAGTGCACTTTATTTTGATGCCAGTTTCTTGAACATGCGATTCCTTCCTAGTTTTTAAATTTTCTTCACGCCATTGGATCTGATCATGTCACAAAATCTGATGTGTGATGTAACCCTAAATAAACATGGAAAAAACACTTATTTTCCTTTCCATTTGGAATCTTACACAAGTAAGTTCTGTTACTTTATGTCTGCATCTACTTATACAATACAATATTTTATTTATATAGCGCAAAATCTTGATAAAATCAAATCTTATGGTCAGAATACAATGCATGGTGAATGATGAGGAGGGCAAAAAGCATGCTGTCATGTCTTTAAAGCTTTTGACAAGTAACATGCTCATTTTACATGAAACAAGCAAAACTGGCTTTGTTTTTTCACAGAAGAGGCATTGCACTCTAGAATTATAACTTTTCTCTGAATTACTTAGACCATTCAAAACACTGTGCCAACACTGGTTAGAAATTTTCAATCATGTCATGTCACTAGTGACTATTTCAACATAAGTCACTGTCTTCATATTGATGTGTAATCAGGCAAAATTTTGCTGGAAACGCACTCTGCCTCAAAGTTTTTTTTTTTTTTTTAACTGAATTTTTTGTGTGTGTATTGGGTCAAGAAACACATTCTTTAAATTCAAAGCTCTTTGTTGTGGTCTGGTCATTTTCCCTGCTAGAAACAAGCATATCTGTAGTTCTTTGACAGACATGCTTGTTTCTAGCTGGGAAAATGACCAGTCTTATAAAAGACTGATATGTCACAATACTTTTTAATTCTGTTCAGTAAATAAAGAATCTGCAAGGGTGACACTTTGAAAATCTGAAAAAACTGAAAATCAGGCTGAGGTCCAGGGGCCGCCCACTCTACTTGTTCTTCACCCCTTTCTCAACAGTAGCGAGATTTGAATCCCCTTCTTGTAAGAACAGCATGACAAAACTTTACATTGCCTAACTGGAAAACATTTTCGCTTGAAGGCACTAGCAGCACCATGGCGCGACATAAGTGATGTGTGTAGCCTAACAAAGATCGCTGGACCTGTGTTGTCTTCAACGATAGAGAGCGCTTCCTCATTTCTGGTCGTCCGCTAAAGTGCTGCTTCGGTCATAATACCGCCGATTCAACTGTTTTTTCCCCCCCAAACATTTTTTTTTTTTTTTGAATAACGAAACTGAAAGAAACGGAATTTCCGTCTGGGGCTTTGCCGAGAAAACGGATTTCCATCACCCAGACGGAAGAGTGGCACCCATGAATCTGTTAAAAGAAAGACGGAAATAAATGTCTGTTGTGACTTGCTAGTGCATGAATGACTGAATGTTGTTTCTCTGAAGGTCTTTGTTTTAATCACAAAAAAAATTGTAGATGACGGCGTTACGTTACCTATTAGTGTATTAATGCAACAATTATTTCACATCTCTAGGTGTCCTGTGTCATTAAGTGAAATTGCCTTTCAATGCTGCTAATTACATAAAATATCTTATGTCACACAGTGTACTGATTAATGTTTTTTTTAAAGTTTTCAAGACTGAGTGTGCTATCACTATCAGTAAGTTGTAATGTCTGATGTGTAACATAACCTGCTTTCACTCATTCCTGTATTCAAACTCGTATTAAATTCAAAAACTACTTCATCATAGATTTGGATATTTGTATGTAAGATTATTACATCAAGTTACTGATAACATCAACATTATTACATCAAGTTACTTGATAACATCAACAGTCAACTTTATTTCAATGGAACTTTCAATGGAACTTTGTCCGCATTCTTTGCATACCTTTTGCCCAATTTTGGCATACACACTGTTTTGGGCATTTTGACTACATTATGATTCATGTCTGCATACATGTGTGTGTGTGATGTAAATAAACCTCGTGTGTGTGTGTGTGTGTGTGTGTGTGTGTATGCGTGCGTGTGTGTGTGTGTGTGTGTGGGGTGTGTGTGTTGTGTGTTTTGTGTGTTTGTTTGCGTACATACACATGTGCATGTGTGCATTTAACCATGTTCATTCACTCTGATTGTACATCTAACTTTGCTTGCAAGTTAGATATTACCTATTGCTGAAAAACAAATTTCCTTGTAAAAAAAATTAAACACTTAATTGTCTCTTAGTCTTACTTGTTCAAATATAATTTCATGTCAGCAGTTTTGTAACAAAGTAACCACATAAATATTTTGTGTAACTTTAGACACAGTTTGACCATAGCTTTTACAGCCAGTACAATACAGGCCTAACTAAATCAGTATTGATCATTCACATGTTATACTGATACAATCATCTCATTAAAGAATCAGTTTGTAACAGACAATGTGTACAGTCACTCACTCTCACACACACACACACACACACACACACACGCACACACATTGTATGGAAAGCCTGATTAGACATAACCCCATTCTGAGGTCAAAGAGGCTTACCCTAAAATATATTCAAGGGGAAAGAACTCTTCTTCGGTTCTTGTCACAAATTCTTAACTACAGCCTACACAATAAAATTTAAAATAATGTCATTGGTAACCAGAATACTGAAATCTGAAAATAACTTAGGCCTAGACGTCTAGTTGATAATCATGTTTTAACTTCAGCCATAATTTTTTTTAACTTTATGTTAAAGGCAACCTAATCAGCCTTAGACAAAATGCAGAAAAGGTCCATTTTGGCTTTGTAATAACAGGAATGCATTTTTGATTATGTATACCGATTTATCTTGGTGGTTCTGGAAATATTCATTTAATGATTTTTCTCTTTTCTTTTCAAAAGAAGACTCTTCCATCAGTTTCAACTGTGTACTGGTCCTGCGTACTGCTATCATGCAATTGTGCACAGCAAAATTGCTAAACAATTAAAAAAAAAATTCTTTAACAGTACTGCAGCTGAACACTTGAAAAATTGACAAAAGAGACATGTACCACAGCCTCAGTTTACTTACTCTTATTGTAATAGTTGCATACATTCTAGAAGTACCTCGTTTGCAGTTCCAGAACAGTTACATATCACACTATCGCTGGTTCAGGCTGACTGCTGCAAACCAGAATGGGCTACCTACTGACTTGATTACAGCAGCTTAGTTCAAAAGCTTGCAAATACCCTAAATATCACGATGTAATTCATAAACAATTGCGTATTCCCGGTTTCTTCAATCCAAAAAGTAAATGCTATGCTGTCTGCAACACTGCACTGATGAATCACAAACTGAGCAGGCTCACTCAATTTTAGAATCCAGACAACTTACCCAAAGTCATCGTCCATAGACTTGAAGAAAAACTTGTAGTTTGGTCTGTTCAAGGCATTCTTGAAGTCCCCAAGTGTAACCCGATCAGCAGGCACAGGGAGCTTAATCAAGTATGGTGTATCTTCGTCATCAATGTGGTAGATGATTTTCGTTTCTCCCATCCCGAAGGATGTGCAGAAAAAGTAAAAACCTCACAATGACCCCAGAAATAGACAACAAAATGGCGACCAAATATTTTTCTACAGTCTCAGACTACAGCCAAAATGAGGCTCATAAGAGCAAAGCATGGCGTCATTATTGAGACAAAGGCTTCTGCACAATTCCGAGAGACTTTCCTCTTTGCTGCTAGTGTATTGTCTTTATAATGGTCACCGATCGTCAGAAATTTCTGCTCTCTGCTCTCAGAATCTGGTCAGGACTTCCATCTTTGGAAGGAGCTTTTCATTTTCAATCGTCTACCGGTAAATTAGCAATGCAGTCCGTGTGCCCGATTACTGGACATCGGTATATTTGAAATGCATTCTCGCTATTGACCTGCAGACAATCTTTAAATGCTACGAGAAAGGCAGTACGTAGTATATAATGAGATATAAGACGCGATATTGTGAAATATTAAATCCAAACTACGGAATATATGAAATATTCATCTTCCTCTAGGCGGGAGAGTATACTACAGACGGAACAGCCATCAACAAATACCTGAACTGCTCTGTCAAAATAAAAACTTTGAATTGTAATGCTATGTCTATTTATTTCTGTGTGTAAAAATACTCATTTGATAGTAAATTAATTTATTTGCTTTGAATATGTCTATTTTTATGTTTCGAAAATAGTGGCCAATCCGTCGTCTTGTTATGTACTTTCCGCAGCTTCAGTTTCCAGAAGGAGGTCCAAAAATTTCATATCCTGGGTGGTGTTGATCCATATAAAATACGTAAATTGTCTGCAGGTACTGTGCACCTTAGTTAAATGTTACTTCAGTAACCTTCTTTGTTTTCTTTTTATGTTGTAACGTCTAGGTAAACAGATCTGAAGCTTTTTAACCGATTTCAAAGCTATTTTTTCTCGGTGGGGCGTCTGAAGTTTGTTGCCAAAGTGAAAACGTCATTTGATGCAGAGATGAAAGTAAACATTGAAAACAGGATCTTGTTTCTGCTTATCACATATTTGTGTTATACCCTCTGTAGGATATTTCTTACCAGCAAGTAATACGTAAGCTTTAGGTTCATTCGTCTAGAAAATTTTATTTTATCTTCTGTCTGATGATACAAACAGATGGAACGCGTCCAACTTTTTCAGTCTGAGCTGCACTGACTCAACCCAAGTATCTACCAATACGGAAATATTTTATATCATGAAAGAGTCCGTGATTAATGTTATTGTCAAGTTATTGAATATAATAGTCAGAAAGCAGATTAACTATGTCAGTATGTGTCGCAGAATATAAACTTGTAACTATGTAAGCGTAAGGCAGGGACTAAATCATTTGGACCACATCTGGTAACCAGACTTCAGGCTTCAGCAGCTGGTCATCTGACCAACTGAGCTTAGAATAGGGTGGACACATTGCCATACATGTTGATTATGAAAAATCAGATAATAAAGAAGTTTTATATTTCATTGCACATACTTCTAGACAGCTGGTAACAGAACTGACATTTTGATGATCAAGATGTCACAGGCAGTGAGCCACATTGGCAACCTGACATGACCCCTTGTTTGTTTGCAGTCTACAGAATCCTCTGACTAGGCTAGTGCTGTTTAGCATCTTGAAGTTTTTGTAACTTATCATCCATGAGACCATATGCAAGTACTTATTAAATGCACTAAGCTAAACCACACACATTACACACACACACACACACACACACTGACACACACATATTTTGCAGTCTTACTTCTTTAGTTTTAATATGCATGCATTTTTTTAAATTCAGTTTTATTGTGTTTTTTTAATGTACCTGTGTTCTGCTGTTCATTTGAAGTATATCATGATCATGTAATGAGTTGATTCTATCTGATCTCTCTCTCTTTCTTTTCTCTGTCTTCTCTCTCTCTCTCTCTCTCTCTCTCTCTCTCTCTCTCTCTCTCTCTCTCTCTCTCTCTCTCTCTCTCCCCTCAAGTTTTCACTAGATACATTTTAACAGCAGCAACTTTGAAAAATGGGTTATAGCTAGTTACATCTACCATTCATCTGTCATTGTCATTTTTTGTCTAGAGCTGTGAACGAGTGACACTATTTATCCAGGGCTGGTGAAATTCACTCGCCTGGTCGCCCGAGGCGAGTTAAAAACCTGTCACTAGTGTCAGGCGAGTCAAAATCAAAAACTACTAGTCCGTTGGACGAGTGACAGTTCACACAGACTAACACTTTAAAAGTAAGTGATTAAGATTATGAAAAGGGAAATATCATGCAGGATGATGATGATGTAATTTGAAAAAACAACAAAGGACCAGTTGGACTGAAATAAAGTTTTGGTTATGTAAGCAAAAAGAGAATGATTATAAATACACATTGAACTAAGAATTCTCTCTAACTTACACAGAAAATCCATGTGAACTTCGAGATCAGTCATCTACATTTTACATCTTCATCAGTTCATGTTATCACCTGATCTTCCACTGTTCACCTTTCCCCACCTAACCTCCCCATCCTGATGAAAGTCTCCAGAAGAAAATTTGACCACCTTTGTCATAACAATGGCTTATTCTGCGAAATATTTTTTATCATCATCATAAAGAGAATTTTGCTATTTTTCGGGGCAACATGTCGGGCTAGTGAAAATATCTAGGGGCTAGTAGATCCACTAGCCTGGCTGGCTAGTAGAAAAAATTATTCTTCTCCAGGCCTGTTTATCAAAACTCTCTCTCTCTCTCTCTCTCTCTCTCTCTCTCTCTCTCTCTCCTCTCTCTCTCTCTCTCTCTCTCTCTCTCTCTCTCTCTCTGTGTATGTGTGTGTGTGTGGTCCTATAAAGTCTTTTACAGAAGTGTTTAAAGATAAGTTGATAGCATATATATGGCAAAACTGTGTTTATCATATCCACACTACAACTACTAGTGATATTTTTTGTCTTGTGTTTACAGTATAGAAAGTTTAAACAATCCCTTGAAGCTGAGCTTTATTTGTTGTTGGACTTTACAAGGTTTATCAGATACATGTTTACAAGGTTTAGGGTTGGTACCATGTATATATATAAAAGATATAATGAAAAGGCAGCAAAATGTCCATTATATGAAAGAGTCACTGAAACAAGATTCACTTTTATTCCCTGTTGTCTAGTCCAGAAGATTTTAGATATCATTTAATTTAGCCAAAGTGTTATCGTAATGCAAATGATTTCAGACTAGTACCTGTGGCTTAAAAAACAAAAATAGAAATCTTGCAACATATGTTTAGAAAACTCGTAATAGAGAGAGATTGCCTTGTCTTACAGCTAGTTTATAACTGTGTGAGTTGCAACTAGTTATATATGCTTTAATTATTGTATTGTGGAAGAATGACTGTGTGGCCCATATAGTATTTCCATAAATTTCAAAGTATGCATTATCAAAGAGCAACAGTCATTCAGATTTTGTTTAGAACTATTTATACATTTGTGATGTGTTCACACACCCTTCAGACTCGTACTCTCTCTCTCTCTCTCTCTCTCTCTCTCTCTCTCTCTCTCTCTCTCTCTCTCTCTCTCTCTCTCTCTCTCACTCTCTCTCTGAGTGTGGGTCTGGGTCACTGGCTAGATGGCTGCCTGTGGCTAGGTCACTGGCAAGGTGTCTGCCATTTCAGAAATGTCAACCAATTGGTCACCAGCTGACCTTTTCAGTTTGAGAAAGACCTGCATGTCATGGACATTGAAAGTTTTGTGCATCTGTCTGTGTATGTTTCTTATGAACTGTTTGGTCCTAACATTTACAAGCCATTTGTTGTTGCATTTGTTGTTCAAAGGATTTTGTGATTGTTATTATGGGTTGTTGTTTTTTTTTAATTTGTTTATAACTTTGTTATTATGTAGTAATTATTATCAGATACTCATTTGTGTCATATTGTATACTTGTGTAATTTGAATTGGGAAGGGCTTGAGATGAGAACATGAGTTTATTTCCTTGTTTTAAAAATCCAAAGCTGAATGACATTCTTGAAGTAGTTGTATTAGCTTAGAAAACAAAGCATTTTCAATGAAACTGATGACAGTACTATTAACCCTTTTGACTTCCGCACCCTGTCCACCAGTTTTCTGCATTGTCATCCTTGTTAACAAAGCAAAAACATAACCCTTTGATCCCTCATCCTATCCACCAGCTTCCTTCAGGTAATAAATAATAATGAAAGGGGGAAATTTAAGTTCACATTAACTTGATTAAGACTGTTAATTACAGACAGTATTAAATCAGTAAATGTAACAGGCTGTATTGATGCCACTTCCTTGTCTTCTAGAGATCAGCTCTGATAAACTAACTTCAATTCAGGAAAGTTTGTTCAAATAAAGTATTTGATAACGTTGTATTTTGACTCAGAAAAAAATATAAGTTAAGTGGATCATTGATTGACGCTGTCATACATGAATATCAAAAATTTAATTTGCATTGTTTAATTATTCATTTTCAGATTGCCAGTTGATATACACAGCTGGTTGATCGGCTTCTATTTTTACAGAAAACCCTAGCTACCTCTTTGATACTGTAGTTTCTGATACTTTATTCTAAAGTTTGCTGAATCATATTCATGGCTGGTCGATCTGCTTTTATTTTGGCAGAAAATTCTATCTGCCTCTTTGACCGGTCAAGTTCATTTTTAAAGTTGCAACCCCAGCAGTTGTGTGTGTGTTTAACACCTGAAAGTATTTCAAGTGTATGTTTGTATGCAATAATAATCATAATCATGATAATGGTAACAATAATGATGGTAGTAATAATATTTATATAGTGCTAAATCTAGATGTATAATTCTGTAAAACAAATCAAACTTATGCACATAAACCCTCTCATTGTTCACTTAAACATTCACTCACAGCAACAAAACAGCCTATGACTATGACTGAGCAAAGTATACACAAACTGGCAGGCGGAGGACAGATGGAAAGTGAGATGAAGTGATAGGTGGATGAAATAAAATTAAAGGAGAGGGCCATATTTTAATTTTTATTGTGTGTAGTACTAGTAGTCATGTGAGTGAATCTGGTATTCGTTTAGTTCAACAGAACTTTATCTTTCCAAAGTGTATCTCACTGCCACATCTAGTCTCAAGTTTTTGCAGCTCTTTTGAAGTTATATTAAAACCTCTTGTTTTTCACTTTCTTGGTTTTCCTGTGTCTGTTTCATTCCATGTTTTGTATGGGGAAATTTTCACATTCAAAAAAACAAGCGATAAGAGGTGTTAGTAATGTTAGGCTTTACCCAAAAAAGTAATGTTTTTTCCTATGTTTTGCTGTAGTTTTATGTCATCAAGTGGGTGTACGCTTTTTTTGTTTTGTTTTGTTTTTTGTTTGCTGTAGTTTTATTTTGTCAAATGGGTGTGGGGTTTTTGTTTTGTTTTGTTTTTTGTTTGTTTGGGGGTTTTTGTTTGTTTTTTGTATTTGTATGCTGTATTTTTATTTGATCAGTGTTATTTAATCAGTCATATAGCTATGATCAAGGCCAAAGCCAGTCCCTGGATTCCAAGGTCATATGCAAATGTTTGTCAAATAGTGTATGTACGCAGTGGCAACATAGTCTTGACTGTACAGCTATGTGACCAGTACGGCTGTAGCCACTAGTCAGAATGCATGAAAATCAAAATGAAACCATAAAGGGGTCTTTTGTTTTACTTTGTGTTTGTTTTTGAATCTAATTTTATTGATGTGTTATGTTTTTCTTTGTGTTTGTTTTTGAATCTAATTTTATTGATGTTTATGTTTTTCTTTGTTTGTTTTTGAATCTAATTTTATTGATGTGTTGTTTTTCTTTGTGTTTGTTTTGAATCTAATTTTATTGATGTGTTAGTTTTCTTGTTTTTGATCTAATTTTTGATGTGTTATGTTTTCTTGTTTTTGAATCTAATTTTATTGATGTGTTATGTTTTTCTTTGTTTGTTTTTTGAATCTAATTTTATTGATGTGTTATGTTTTTCTTTGTGTTGCAGCCTCACTGGATTAAGTTATGGAGGTGGGGTTGCGGGTTGTTCGGGGTCCAGACTGGAAGTGGGGCAACCAAGATGGCGGTGAAGGTTTTGTTGGCACAGTGGTGGAAGTAGGGAGGCCTGGCAGTCAGACGTCTCCTGACAAAACTGTGGTGTTCACTGGGACTCTGGTGCTCGCACAAACTACCGTGTGGGCTATCAAGGAGCTTACGATCTTCGTATTTATGATAATGCACCAGTTGGTGAGTGTGTTGTGTGCTTTTGTTTGATAAGTATGATGCTGTGAGTCAAATCTCTGATATTAGTGAAATGAGTACGGATGATGAATATTTAAGAACTTTTAGTTTTCTCTTAGTCTTTGTATGTGTGTGTTTGTCAAGGTGCTGTGAATGTGGATTTTAGTTTTGAGAATGAATTCCTGTTATGTAATTCATAAATCCTCTTGATGCAGGGTTGCACATCCATAAAATGCAAAGGATTTTCTTTCCTCAGATAAAATTTCATTGAGGTGTCTTACCTCCAAACGGGGTTTCTTACTACCTTTGAGTGTTTGGCACTAATTGACATGTTTCACAGATGTACCACAATTGAAACAAGGGATTAACAGGGTGTTTCTGTTAGCCACATCAGTATAGAGTAGAAAGACATCATTGGTATGTTTCATTGTCAGTTTTTCTCAAGATGGCATTTTCACGTTCGGAATAAATTGCGTGTGTATCAATGGTTCTGCTGCCATGTGACTGGAAAAGATCCAGAATGATCATGGCATTAGTCATGAGCCCCATAAACCTGACACACTGGTAAGGTCTTGAAGTTCTGTCTAATTTATGGGTTGTGCATACTTTTGTCTATGGTTGTGCATACTTTTGTCTATGCTTGTATCAGTTTGTTATTGAAACAAACTTAGGCTTCCTGTACTGTCCTGTAAAGCTTGCCAAAATTAACATGAACACTCCAATCTTAACCAGAAAATGTCAGTTTGCTTGGAACATTACAGAATTATTTACAGATTCCTTTGCTGGAAATCCTATACATAGCTAGACGTGTCAGTGTGAATTCCTAACGTCTCCATACATCTTGACTTGAATTTTTATATTTCCACTGTCTTTTCTTGGAACTTGTTTCTTGGAACATTGTTATATAATTTTGTTAAATTTTAAGTTTAATACATGATTACCCCCGTATGCATAACCTTGTTTTGATATATATTGATGGCTGTAAAATTAGAGGATTAATATTCATTCATTGTGTAATCACGCTTTGATGCTTACTTATACTAAAATTGCAAATTACAATATTATGTTCAAATTACGATGCACCTTTTTCTCTTTACCTTTTGTTTTGTAAGGGACTAATAGTAGTACTAAACAGCATAGATACAGTTTGAATTCAGACAATGTGGACATTGTTGTGTGCAGGGGTACGACACACCAACATTATCTGTGATGCCTGTCAGAAGCAGGGGGTGCAGGGCATGCGTTGGAAATGCACGCGTTGCCATGACTTCGATCTCTGCTCTGTCTGCTACATGGCCGACAAGCATGACGTCAACCACGCTTTCCAAAGATTTGAATCTCCTTCCTCTAAAGGGTGAGGAGTATGAAATAGCATTTAACCCTTTCACTCTCTAACCTTATCCACCACCTTTTTGCAGCAAGCTGGTGGATAACATGAGGGAGTGGAGGAATTAAAATTGTGAGAGAGATAAAAGAGTGCTGGAACTGCCTTTGGTGACATGATAGTGGTTTTGTTTGGTTTATAGTGTCGCTAAGTGTGTTGGTGGTAAATGTGTATTGTGGGATGGTGTACCAGGATAAGTTCAGCTTGGACTATGCCAGTGGTTTTGTTTGGTTTATAGTGTCACTAAGTGTGTTTGGTGTGTGTAAATGTGTATTGTGGGATGGTGTACCAGGATAAGTTCAGCTTGGACTATGCCAGTGGTTTTGTTTGGTTTATAGTGTCGCTAAGTGTGTTGGTATGTGTATTGTGGGATGGTGTACCAGGATAAGTTCAGCTTGGACTATGCCAGTGGTTTTGTTTGGTTTATAGTGTCGCTAAGTGTGTTGGTGTGTGTAAATGTGTATTGTGGGATGGTGTACCAGGATAAGTTCAGCTTGGACTATGCCAGTGGTTTTGTTTGGTTTATAGTGTCGCTAAGTGTGTTGGTGTGTGTAAATGTGTATTGTGGGATGGTGTACCAGGATAAGTTCAGCTTGGACTATGCTATGCCAGTGGTTTTGTTTGGTTTATAGTGTCGCTAAGTGTGTTGGTGTGTGTAAATGTGTATTGTGGGATGGTGTACCAGGATAAGTTCAGCTTGGACTATGCCAGTGGTTTTGTTTGGTTTATAGTGTCGCTAAGTGTGTTGGTGTGTGTAAATGTGTATTTGTGGGATGGGTTGTACCAGGATAAGTTCAGCTTGGACTATTGCCAGTGGTTTTGTTTGGTTTATAGTGTCGCTAAGTGTGTTGTGTGTGTGTAAATGTGTATTGTGGGATGGTGTAACCAGGATAAGTTCAGCTTGGACTATTATGCCAGTGGTTTTGTTTGGTTTATAGTGTCGCTAAGTGTGTTGGTGTGTGTAAATGTGTATTGTGGGATGGTGTACCAGGATAAGTTCAGCTTGGCTATATGCCAGTGGTTTTGTTTGGTTTAAGTGTCGCTAAGTGTGTTGGTGTGTGTAAATGTGTATTGTGGGATGGTGTACCAGGATAAGTTCAGCTTGGACATATGCCAGTGGTTTTGTTTGGTTTATAGTGTCGCTAAGTGTGTTGGTGTGTGTAAATGTGTATTGTGGGATGGTGTACCAGGATAAGTTCAGCTTGGACTATGCCAGTGGTTTTGTTTGGTTTATAGTGTCGCTAAGTGTGTTGGTGTGTGTAAATGTGTATTGTGGGATGGTGTACCAGGATAAGTTCAGCTTGGACTATGCCAGTGGTTTTTGTTTGGTTTATAGTGTCGCTAAGTGTGTTGGTGTGTGTAAATGTGTATTGTGGGATGGTGTGACCAGGATAAGTTCAGCTTGGACTATGCCAGTGGTTTTGTTTTGGTTTATAAGTTGTCGCATAAGTTGTTGGTGTGTGTGTTAAATGTGTATTTGGGTGGATTGGTGTACCAGGATAAGTTCAGCTTGGACTATGCCAGTGGTTTTGTTTGGTTTATAGTGTCGCTAAGTGTGTTGGTGTGTGTAAATGTGTATTGTGGGATGGTGTACCAGGATAAGTTCAGCTTGGACTATGCCAGTGGTTTTGTTTGGTTTATAGTGTCCTAAGTGTGTTGGTGTGTGTAAATGTGTATTGTGGATGGGGTGTACCAGGATAAGTTCAGCTTGGACTATGCCAGTGGTTTTGTTTGGTTTATAGTGTCGCTAAGTGTGTTGGTGTGTGTAAATGTGTATTGTGGGATGGTGTACCAGGATAAGTTCAGCTGGACTATGCCAGTGGTTTTGTTTGGTTTATAGTGTGTCGCAAGTGTGTTGGTGTGTGTAAATGTGTATTGTGGGATGGTGTACCAGGATAAGTTCAGCTTGGACTATGCCAGTGGTTTTGTTTGGTTTATAGTGTCGCTAAAGTGTGTTGGTGTGTGTAAATGTGTATTGTGGGATGGTGTACCAGGATAAGTTCAGCTTGGACTATGCCAGTGGTTTTGTTTGGTTTATAGTGTCGCAAGTGTGTTGGTGTGTGTAAATGTGTATTGTGGGATGGTGTACCAGGATAAGTTCAGCTTGGACTATGCCAGTGGTTTTGTTTGGTTTATAGTGTCGCTAAGTGTGTTGGTGTGTGTAAATGTGTATTGTGGGATGGTGTACCAGGATAAGTTCAGCTTGGACTATGCCAGTGGTTTTGTTTGGTTTATAGTGTCGCTAAGTGTGTTGGTGTGTGTAAATGTGTATTGTGGGATGGTGTACCAGGATAAGTTCAGCTTGGACTATGCCAGTGGTTTTGTTTGGTTTATAGTGTCGCTAAGTGTGTTTGGTGTGTGTAAATGTGTATTGTGGGATGGTGTACCAGGATAAGTTCAGCTTGGACTATGCCAGTGGTTTTGTTTGGTTTATAGTGTCGCTAAGTGTGTTGGTGTGTGTAAATGTGTATTGTGGGATGGTGTACCAGGATAAGTTCAGCTTGGACTATGCCAGTGGTTTTGTTTGGTTTATAGTGTCGCTAAGTGTGTTGGTGTGTGTAAATGTGTATTGTGGGATGGTGTACCAGGATAAGTTCAGCTTGGACTATGCCAGTGGTTGTTTTGTTTGTGTTTATAGTGTCGACAAGTGTGTTGGTGTGTGTGTGTATGATGTGTATTGTGGGATGGATGTTACCAGGATAAGTTCAGCTTGGACTATGCCAGTGGTTTTGTTTGGTTTATAGTGTCGCTAAGTGTGTTGGTGTGTGTAAATGTGTATTGTGGGATGGTTGTATGTCCAGGATAAGTTCAGCTTGGACTATGCCAGTGGTTTTGTTTGGTTTATAGTGTCACTAAGTGTTTGGTGTGTGTAAATATGTGTATTGTGGGATGGTGTACCAGGATAAGTTCAGCTTGGACTATGCCATGGTTTTGTTTGGTTTATAGTGTCGCTAATAGTGTGTTGGTATGTGTGTAAATTGTATTGTGGGATGGTGTATGTGTAGGTGGTGTACAGGATGTTCAGCTTGGACTATGCCAGTGGTTTTGTTTGGTTTATAGTGTCGCTAAGTGTGTTGGTGTGTGTAAATAATGTGTATTGTGGGATGGTGTACCAGGATAAGTTCAGCTTGGACTATGCCAGTGGTTTTGTTTGGTTTATAGTGTCACTAAGTGTGTTGGTGTGTGTAAATGTGTATTGTGGGATGGTGTACCAGGATAAGTTCAGCTTGGACTATGCCAGTGGTTTTGTTTGGTTTATAGTGTCGCTAAGTGTGTTGGTGTGTGTAAACGTGTATTGTGGGATGGTGTACCAGGATAAGTTCAGTTTGGACTATGCCAGTGGTTTTGTTTGGTTTATAGTGTCACTAAGTGTGTTGGTGTGTGTAAATGTGTATTGTGGGATGGTGTATTGTGGGATGGTGTACCAGGATAAGTTCAGCTTGGACTATGCCAGTGGTTTTGTTTGGTTTATAGTGTCACTAAGTGTGTTGGTGTGTGTAAATGTGTATTGTGGGATGGTGTATTGTGGGATGGTGTACCAGGATAAGTTCAGCTTGGACTATGCCAGTGGTTTTGTTTGGTTTATAGTGTCGCAAAGTGTGTTGGTGTGTGTAAATGTGTATTGTGGGATGGTGTATCAGGATAAGTTCAGCTTGGACTATGCCAGTGGTTTTGTTTGGTTTATAGTGTCGCTAAGTGTGTTGGTGTGTGTAATATAAATGTGTATTGTGGGATGGTGTACCAGGATAAGTTCAGCTTGGACGATGCCAATGGTTTTGTTTGGTTTATAGTGTCGCTAAGTGTGTTGGTGTGTGTAAATGTGTATTGTGGGATGGTGTACCAGGATAAGTTCAGCTTGGACTATGCCAGTGGTTTTGTTTGGTTTATAGTGTCGCTAAGTGTGTTGGTGTGTGTAAACGTGTATTGTGGGATGGTGTACCAGGATAAGTTCAGTTTGGACTATGCCAGTGGTTTTGTTTGGTTTATAGTGTCACTAAGTGTGTTGGTGTGTGTAAATGTGTATTGTGGGATGGTGTATTGTGGGATGGTGTACCAGGATAAGTTCAGCTTGGACTATGCCAGTGGTTTTGTTTGGTTTATAGTGTCACTAAGTGTGTTGGTGTGTGTAAATGTGTATTGTGGGATGGTGTATTGTGGGATGGTGTACCAGGATAAGTTCAGCTTGGACTATGCCAGTGGTTTTGTTTGGTTTATAGTATCGCAAAGTGTGTTGGTGTGTGTTAATGTGTATTGTGGGATGGTGTATCAGGATAAGTTCAGCTTGGACTATGCCAGTGGTTTTGTTTGGTTTATAGTGTCGCTAAGTGTGTTGGTGTGTGTAAATGTGTATTGTGGGATGGTGTACCAGGATAAGTTCAGCTCGGACTATGCCACACAGTCCAGTAGGAAGTAATGAGGAGTTGGCTGTAGATGCTGCTGCTGTGTGTGCCTCAAGGTAGCCATAAAACTACCTAACACAATCCAAAACAAGTGTGACTGCCCACGTTCAAACAAACAGGAACCAGAAAAAACACGAAAAAAGAATAAGAATGCTTATTTAATATAGCAAGACAAGACAGGCACAAATTTTCGGCTAACTGGCCTTTGTCAAGATCACAAACAAACAAACACCAGATAAAAAAATTAAGAGAGAAGGACTGAAACTTCCCTGCTGCTCTGTTTCAGTCTTTCTCTCCTAATTTTTGTATCTGTGTGTGTTTGTGTGTGACCTTTTGCTTGACAAAGGCCAGTTGGCCAAAAATTTGTGCCTGTCTTGTCTTGTTGTATTAAATACGTGTTCTATTCTTTTTTCGTGATTTTTCTGGTTCCTGTTACCTTACAAAAGTTGTATTGATGGTGTGTGAGACTACCTGACAAAAGTTGTATTGATGTCGGTGAATGTGCCATTGTTAAACTTTGTGTACTATATTCTTATCATTTTCAGTGAAGTCATAGAATTGCTGTTGGAAAGTAAACAAACCTCCCACCCCCCTCAAAAAAATACAAACAGGAACTCCATAGGAGAATTTTTTGCATAATTGATAATAGTGTTACAGTAGTTGCTTAGAATTTAAGATAACAAAGAAAACCCCTTAGTTGTCCATTGATCAGAGAATGTAATTATGGAAGTTAGCAGTTTTCCAAAAGGTTTTAAAACTGTATATTAATGGCTTGTTGTTTATTACAGGGTGAAATTGCCAAAGCGGTCTACAAGTAATAAATCGCAGGCCTTTGGAATCTTTGGTGGTGCTCGAGTCATAAGAGGCCCAGACTGGGACTGGGCCAATCAGGATGGTAAGTCCCAGTTTTGTCATACCCATGAGACTTTAACATGGACATTATTTATAGCCCTAAGACATTAAAATATTAGTACGAATTATAAAGTGTGGAAATGAATTTGACTTCTGATGGCATTTGATGTGCATTTAATATGAGTGGTATTCAATCCATAGTGACTGCTTTCTTCATGCAGTTCTCATTGGTATCTGAGTGCGAGTTTTGAGTTTGTTGAAGAGGATTTCATGACATGAACAGTTTGTAGCGCTCCCCACAAATCTGCCAGTAATAATCCGGCAGTCTTCCTAAGCCTGCATAAAACCTTAATCACTGACAATGTCTGAAATTGTAAGGGGGATTAGGGAGACCTGTGTCTCTAACTAAGCTTTTATTTTCTTTTTTTTTTCCTGTTGTTTTGTATGTTTTGAAGGGTTTATGGCCCTGATATGGCTCTACTCAGTCGGCTGGGCTTTAAGCAACAATAAGAATAACGAATAACCAGAATGACTAGAGCATTACAGATGGGGCAGCAAACATGCCAGTGTTTGTGTTGCAGGCTAGGATTGAGCCTGAAGACATCAGATCTCAAGTACACAGCTCTTTGTCAGCTGAGCTTGCTAAATATCACTCATGTCTGTGTGAAACAGTGCAGTCAGCTGAGCTTGCTAAATATCACTCATGTCTGTGTGAAACAGTGCAGTCAGCTGAGCTTGCTAAATATCACTCATGTCTGTGTGAAACAGTGCAGTCAGCTGAGCTTGCTAAATATCACTCATGTCTGTGTGAAACAGTGCAGTCAGCTGAGCTTGCTAAATATCACTCATGTCTGTGTGAAACAGTGCAGTCAGCTGAGCTTGCTAAATATCACTCATGTCTTTGTAAAGCAGTGCTTGCTAAATATCACTCATGTCTTTGTAAAGCAGTGCTTGCTAAATATCACTCATGTCTGTGTGAAACAGTGCAGTCAGCTGAGCTTGCTAAATATCACGCATGTCTTTGTAAAGTAGTGCTTGCTAAATATCACTCATGTCTTTGTAAAGCAGTGCTTGCTAAATATCACTCATGTCTTTGTAAAGCAGTGCTTGCTAAATGTCACTCATGTCTTTGTAAAGCAGTGCTTGCTAAATGTCACTCATGTCTTTGTAAAGCAGTGCTTGCTAAATATCACTCATGTCTTTGTAAAGCAGTGCTTGCTAAATATCACTCATGTCTGTGTGAAACAGTGCAGTCAGCTGAGCTTGCTAAATATCACGCATGTCTTTGTAAAGTAGTGCTTGCTAAATATCACTCATGTCTTTGTAAAGCAGTGCTTGCTAAATATCACTCATGTCTTTGTAAAGCAGTGCTTGCTAAATGTCACTCATGTCTTTGTAAAGCAGTGCTTGCTAAATGTCACTCATGTCTTTGTAAAGCAGTGCTTGCTAAATGTCACTCATGTCTTTGTAAAGCAGTGCTTGCTAAATGTCACTCATGTCTTTGTAAAGCAGTGCTTGCTAAATATCACTCATGTCTTTGTAAAGCAGTGCTTGCTAAATATCACTCATGTCTGTGTGAAACAGTGCAGTCAGCTGAGCTTGCTAAATATCACGCATGTCTTTGTAAAGTCAGTGCTTGCTAAATATCACTCATGTCTTTGTAAAGCAGTGCTTGCTAAATATCACTCATGTCTTTGTAAAGCAGTGCTTGCTAAATATCACTCATGTCTTTGTAAAGCAGTGCTTGCTAAATGTCACTCATGTCTTTGTAAAGTAGTGCTTGCTAAATATCACTCATGTCTTTGTAAAGTAGTGCTTGCTAAATATCACTCATGTCTTTGTAAAGTAGTGCTTGCTAAATGTCACTCATGTCTTTGTAAAGCAGTGCTTGCTAAATGTCACTCATGTCTTTGTAAAGCAGTGCTTGCTAAATGTCACTCATGTCTTTGTAAAGCAGTGCTTGCTAAATGTCACTCATGTCTTTGTAAAGCATGCTTGCTAAATGTCACTCATGTCTTTGTAAAGCAGTGCTTGCTAAATGTCACTCATGTCTTTGTAAAGCAGTGCTTGCTAAATGTCACTCATGTCTTTGTAAAGCAGTGCTTGCTAAATGTCACTCATGTCTTTGTAAAGCAGTGCTTGCTAAATATCACTCATGTCTTTGTAAAGTAGTGCTTGCTAAATGTCACTCATGTCTTGTAAAGCAGTGCTTGCTAAATGTCACTCATGTCTTTGTAAAGCAGTGCTTGCTAAATTCACTCATGTCTTTGTAAAGAGTGCTTGCTAAATTCACTCATGTCTTTGTAAGCAGTGCTTGCTAAATGTCACTCATGTCTTTGTAAAGTGTGCATATGTGCGGTAACATCGAAAATGCTGTTGTCAGTGCTGCTAGGAAATACAGTTTTGGTAAAGGTGTTGCTTATCACTCATGTCTTGTAAGCGGTTTGTAATGTACTCATGTCTCGAAAGTGTGCACAGTCACTGGCGTCGGTTTCCTACCAAGTGTACAGAAGTCGGGCATAAGGTGCAACAGTGGCCCTCGAAATAATCACTTGCCAGTCTGGTCGCTTCACTATCAAGAGGCTTGCTAATGCACTCTGTTGAAAGATTGTATGTCACATTTTGAAAGGTGCTTGAAAGTCAGTTGTAAAGCAGTGCTTGTAAAGATCATGTCTTGAAGCATTGCGTGCTTGTAAAGTCATATTCTTTGTAAGCAGTGCTGAAGATTGTCTGTAAGATCTGCAATGTATCAGCTTGAACTGCTTGTTCCTCCTTGTAAGTATCTTGTTACACTATGCTTTAAGTAGGTTCTAAGACTGCTTTTGCTGCTTGCTATGTCACATGTCTTTGTAAAGCAGTGCTTGCTAATATCACTCATTTTTGTAAAGTATGCTTGCTAATATCATCTGTTTTGTAAGCAGTGTTGCTAATGTCCTCATGTCTTTGTAAGTGTGTCTGTGCGGTAACACAAGATCTGTGCGGCAGGGGAAGAAATCGCAAGTGTGACATCAGGGTGGCTCGATGGTCGAGTGTACACATCCATGGACACGTTCCACCAACGTGGGACAAGGGGACTAAGGGCAAAGTGGACCTCAAATACATCACTCCCAGTTCTGGTGGCTTTACTACAGAGATCATCTGCCCACCCTGGGTAAGCTTACAGTTGTCTATAACCCTTTCACTCCCTCAGCCTGTCCTGTCTGCTTGCTGCAGTTTGATGAAGAGGGAATGAAAGAGTGAACGCCAAATTTGTTAACAGTATAAGTGTGGTGTTGTTTGTCTTGCTAGTTGTTCTTGTGGCTAGGAAGACAGTCTTTGACATGTATGATGCTGTTCAGGATTATTAGTACTTTATCAGCTTGAGGAGAACTTGATGTATGGATGTTGTGTCCTGTCCATGGTTCATCATCATCATCATCAGTCCCGTAATCTGGTTGACTGTTGGGGCACCACTGAAGATTTTGCAACCAACTTCCTCCACTCCTCATGGTCCTCAGCTTTCCGCAGAATGATATTCATTCAAGGCCAGTCCACTCTCTGATATTGTCTTCCCATCTTTTTCTCTGTCTGCCTCTTCGTCTCCCTCCCTGAACTGTTCCCTGCAAGACGGTCTTGGCCAGTCCAGATGATCGTGTGACGTGCCCGTACCACCTCAGTTTGCGTCTTTTCACTGAGGTCAGGAGGTCTTCATACGGCCCGATGGCGTTTTCGATTCGGGTTTTCACTTCCATGGTTATCCTGGGGAAAAATACAATGATGGTTTCCCCTTGCCTTCCATCGGTTTTTTTTTCAGGGTTAACTCCCTTAGGGACCTACAAAACCTTGTGAATATACTAGAAATCGAAAGCAAAAGTAAGGGGTTGGAACTAAACAGCAGGAAGACTGAAGTCATGGTAATCAGTAAAAAACATGAAATCCCCTCATGCAAATTAACAGCAAATGGCACAACCTTGACACAGGTTAATAAGTTCAAATACCTGGGAACGGTCATTTCATCAGACGGCAGATGCACATCGGAAATGCTGGCAGAATCGGCCAAGCCAAAACAGCATTCAAGAAGATGACAAGCATTCTTACCAACAAATGCCTATCAATTAACATCAGAAAGAGAGTCCTTGAATGTTATATAGAACCAGTACTGTTGTACGGATGCGAAGCGTGGACAGTCAGCAAGCAAATCCAGAGCAAGATTGATGCAGCCGAGATGTGGTTTATCAGAAGAATGTTGAGAGTTCCATGGACAGAAAAGAAAACAAACGAGACAGTCTTGATGGAGGCAGACACAAGTAGATCACTCATAAGGAAAATTAGGTAAAGACAAGCAACATTTATAGGCCATTTTATGAGGAAGGGGGATTAGGAGCACCTGGTCACAACGGGAAAGCTGGAGGGAAAGAGAGCACCAGGTAGACCCAGGGAGAGAATGCTGGACGGACTTGCGGAGTGGCTGGGGTTGAGGAGGGTGGGGGAGATGCTGGGGGCAGCGAGAGATAGAGATGGTTGGAAGTCCATGGTCGCCAATGCCATGCGGCAGGCACCTCATGATGATGATGATGATGATGATGATGATGGATGTTGTGTGATCAAACATAAAGTAGTGTGTTTTCCACCATGAACACTGATTGGGGTTGGAAGGAGAGGGGGGAGGGCTGTGAAGTTTTTCCCCTTTATTTTTTTATTGGGGGGGGTGGGGGGGAGTGTTGTTTTTTTTGTTGTTTTATTTATGGGGTTTTGTATATTTGTTTCTTTGCTAGTTAATTTCTTTCTGATGTATATATGCACATGGTTTTGCACATACTGTGCTACCAGTGTATTGCTGCACAGTCTGCGTATCTGGTCTATGTCTTTGATGTGCACATTAGATTTCTTGGTGCATACACTACAAAGGGATTTAGGCAGAAACAGGTCTGCCCTGGAAGATTTGAAAATGTGTACCCTGTACCCGCTACACAGGAGGTACTGAGTTCTGATCACTACCAGGCTTTCCATTTGAAGTGATCACAGAGACTGTAAAAGGCTGATGTATTACTCACTGGACTGTAACAGGCTGATGTGTTACTGGACTGTAAAAGGCTGATGTGTTACCCACTGGACTGTAAAAGGCTGATGTGTTGCTCACTGGACTGTAAAAGGCTGATGTGTTACTGGACTGTAAAAGGCTGATGTGTTACCCACTGGACTGTAAAAGGCTGATGTGTACCCACTGGACTGTAAAAGGCTGATGTGTTACTGGACTGTAAAAGGCTGATGTGTTACCTACTGGACTGTAAAAGGCTGATGTGTTACTGGACTGTAAAAAGGCTGATGTGTTACTGGACTGTAAAAGGCTGATGTGTTACTGACTGACTGTAAAAGGCTGATGTGTTACTGGACTGTAAAAGGCTGATGTGTTACAGGACTGTAAAAGGCTGATGTGTTACTGGACTGTAAAAGGCTGATGTGTTACCCACTGGACTGTAAAAGGCTGATGTGTTACTGGACTGTAAAAGGCTGATGTATTACCCACTGGACTGTAAAAGGCTGATGTGTTACTGGACTGTAAAAGGCTGATGTATTACCCACTGGACTGTAAAAGGCTGATGTGTTACTGGACTGTAAAAGGCTGATGTGTTACTGACTGACTGTAAAAGGCTGATGTGTTACTGGACTGTAAAAGGCTGATGTGTTACTGGACTGTAAAAGGCTGATGTGTTACTGGACTGTAAAAGGCTGATGTGTTACTGGACTGTAAAAGGCTGATGTGTTACTCACTGACTGTAAAAGGCTGATGTGTTACTGACTGTAAAAGGCTGATGTGTTACTGGACTGTAAAAGGCTGATGTGTTACTGGACTGTAAAAGGCTGACGTGTTACTGACTGACTGTAAAAGGCTGATGTGTTACTGGACTGTAAAAGGCTGATGTGTTACTCACTGACTGTAAAAGGCTGATGTGTTACTGGACTGTAAAAGGCTGATGTGTTACCTACTGGACTGTAAAAGGCTGATGTGTTACTGGACTGTAAAAGGCTGATGTGTTACTGGACTGTAAAAGGCTGATGTGTTACTGGACTGTAAAAGGCTGATGTGTTACCCACTGGACTGTAAAAGCTGATGTGTTGCTCACTGGACTGTAAAAGGCTGATGTATTGCTCACTGTAACTGTAAAAGGCTGATGTGTTACTCACTGGACTGTAAAAGGCTGATGTGTTGCTCACTGGACTGTAAAAGGCTGATGTGTTACCCACTGGACTGTAAAAGGCTGATATGTTACTCACTGGACTGTAAAAGGCTGATGTGTTACTCACTGGACTGTAAAAGGCTGATGTGTTACTCACTGGACTATAAAAGGCTGATGTGTTACTCACTGGACTGTAAAAGGCTGATGTGTTACTCACTGGACTATAAAAGGCTGATGTGTTACTGGATGATAAAAACGCTGATGTGTTACTCACTGGACTATAAAAGGCTGATGTGTTACTCACTGGATGATAAAAGGCTGATGTGTTACTCACTGGACAATAAAAGGCTGATGTGTTGCTCACTGGACTATAAAAGGCTGATGTGTTACTCACTGGACAATAAAAGGCTGATGTGTTGCTCACTGGACTGTAAAAGGCTGATGTGTTACTCACTGGACTGTAAAAGGCTGATGAGTTGCTCACTGGACTGTAAAAGGCTGATGTGTTACTCACTGGACTGTAAAAGGCTGATGTGTTACTCACTGGACTGTAAAAGGCTGATGTGTTACTCACTGGACTGTAAAAGGCTGATGTGTTACTCACTGGACTATAAAAGGCTGATGTGTTGCTCACTGGACTGTAAAAGGCTGATGTGTTGCTCACTGGACTATAAAAGGCTGATGTGTTGCTCACTGGACTGTAAAAGGCTGATGTGTTGCTCACTGGACTGTAAAAGGCTGATGTGTTGCTCACTGGACTGTAAAAGGCTGATGTGTTGCTCACTGGACTGTAAAAGGCTGATGGTTGTCTCATGGACTGTAAAAGGCTGATGTGTTACTCACTGGACTGTAAAAGGCTGATGTTACTCACTGGACTGTAAAAGGCTGATGTGTTACTCATTGGACTTAAAAGGCTGATGTTACTCACTGGACTGTAAAAGGCTGATGTTTACTCACTGGACTTTTTTTAATTGGTCTGATTTTTGTACTGCCTGGATGTAAAGTCTTGATTTACCTGACATTTTTGCTTTGTTTTGTACATTTTTCACATGAGTGGTTGGGTTTTGGTGGATATAGTTTTTAACTAGCCTTTTTATAATCTAATCATTTTATCACATGACAGTGTTTGTTTGGTCTTGATCAAGGTGAAGCTGTGACCTGTTCAACTACCACATTCCTTTTCACATGACAGTGTTTGTTGTGTGTTGACAGGTGAAGCTGTAGAACCTGTCAACCCCATCATTCCCTTTTCACATGACAGTGTTTGTTGTGTGTTGACAGGTGAAGCTGTAGAACCTGTCAACCCCATCATTCCCTTTTCACATGACAGTGTTTGTTGTGTGTTGACAGGTGAAGCTGTAGAACCTGTCAACCCCGTCCACTTTTACATGTGACAGTGTTTGTTGTGTGTTGACAGGTGAAGCTGTAGAACCTGTCAACCCTCACTTTACATGTGACAGTGTTTTTGTGTGTTGACAGGTGAAGCTGTAGAACCTGCAACCTCCCTTTACATGTGACATGTTGTGTGTTGACAGGTGAAGCTGTAGAACCTGCAACCTCCCTTTACATGTGACAGTGTTGTGTGTTAACAGGTGATGTAGAAGTCCCCTAGTGAGTGAACAGACTGTCCTAACCTCCCTTTACATGTGACAGTGTTGTGTGTTAATAATAATAATAATAATAATATATTTATTTATATAGCGCAAAATCTTGATAAAATCAAATCTAAGCGCTGAGCGTATACATGCATACATACCTACATACATATGAGCGTATACATGCATACATACATGCATACATACTTACATACATAAATCTAAGCTGAGCGTATACATGCATACATACATACATACAATCTAAGCGTATACATGTATACATACATACATACATACATACATACATACTACGCACATGCATACATAATAATTACAATATTTAATAGGGCAAAATCTCGACAAAATCAAATCCAAGCGCCGAAAAGCACGCACACACGCACGCACCACACACAGCACCACCAACGCACACAGCACACACACACACCACACACACCACGCACACACCACACACGCACGCACCACGCAGCACGCACGCACGCACGCACGCACACACGCACACACACACACACACACACACACACACACACACACACACACACACACACACACACACACACACACACACACACATGCATGGCCACAAATGGGGAGAAAAGAATAAAAGCAATAAAAGCAAGAATAAAACCAATGGAAAACCACAGAGAGCACATCATATACAATTATATATTAAAACAAAGTGATTCCCCTCCGAGCGGAGACAGGCTGCAGAGGGGGGTTGAGTGAGGTTAGGATTTTATGCAGAGGAGAAAAGGTGAGTTTTGAGAGCGGACTTGAAGGAGGCAAAAGTAGGTTGCTGACAGACTGAGAGAGGAAGTTTGTTCCAGGAGAGTGGACCAGAAACAGAGAAGGCTCGTGGACCATAGGTATTGAGCTTAGTGCGTGGAAAGCGAAAAGTCAGAGGATCGGAGGCAGAGCGGAGGGTACGTGAGGGAACATAGATCTCAAGTAGGCTTGACAGGTAATCGGGGACTGCGTTATTGAGGCTTTTGTAGCACATGGTGTCTAGTTTGTACTGTATGCGCTTTGATACAGGGAGCCAGTGAAGTTGTGCCAGGAGAGGAGATATGTGGTCAGCTTTTTTCTTTTTGAGTACAAGGCGTACAGCATTGTTTTGAATGCGCTGTAGGATGTGAATGGTGGAGGCAGGAAGACCAGACAGGAGTGAATTGCAATAGTCAATGCGAGACATTATGAAGGAGAGAACGAGTTTTGCAGTTGTTTCGACAGAGAGATACTTCCTGATCAGGCTTATACGATGGAGATGATAGTAGCAAGATCTGGCAGTTTGAGAAACAAAGTTGTTCATGGACAGGGTAGAGTCAATGCAGACACCAAGGTTTTTAGCTGAATCAGAAATTGGGACTGATGTGTTACATAATGGGAGAGAAAGAGGAGGCAGCTGAGAAAGTTTCTGACGGGTGCCAATGAGGATAGTTTCTGTCTTGTCGTCATTAAGCTGAAGTCTATTGTGTGTCATCCAGTTCTTAATGTCCGAGTAACACTCAGTGGTGCGAGTCAACAGGCGCTGTATATTATCAGGTGAGTCACTGTCTTGAAGTTTGGTGTCATCAGCATAGAAGTGGTGTTTTATAGAGTGGGAGTTGATGATGGTGGACAGGGGGGAGGTATAAAGAGTGAAAAGAACAGGGCCAAGGACAGATCCTTGTGGAACACCACAGGTCAGGTATGCAGGTTGAGAGTAAGTGCCATTGATGAGAACAGTTTGTTTTCTGTTTGATAAATACGAAGTGAAAAAGGAGAGAGCAATGTCAGAGATGCCAAAAGTATGATGAAGTCTAGAAAGGAGAATACCATGGTCAGTGGTATCGAATGCTGCAGACAGATCAAGGAGTGTAAGGAGAGAGACTTTGCCAGTATCAGTTGGAAGGAGGAGATTGTTGAGAATGTGTAGTAGGGCAGTTTCAGTGCTATGGCACTGGCGGTAGGCTGACTGGAAAGGATTGAGGAGATTGTTGGCAGACAGGTGAGAGTTCAGCTGGTTGAGGACGACCTTTTCAAGGAGTTTTGACAAGAAAGAGAGATTAGAGATAGGCCTGTAATTTTTCAGTTCATTTGGGTCTAAATTGTGTTTCTTGAGGAGAGGGTGAACAATAGCAGACTTGAAAGAATCTGGGACAGTTCCAGTTTGAAAAGAAGTGTTGATGATGTCAGTGATGAATGGGAGGAGAGTATGGAGACAGTCGGAGTAGAGAGAACCTGGAAGAGGATCCAGTTCGCAGGTTTTGAACGACATGGATCTGATTGTGTTGAAAAATTCTTCTTGTGAGACTGGGGTAAAAGTAGTGAGAGGTGTGCCAGAGAAGGAAGAGTCAGGTGGGCATGGTTGACAGGGTGTCCTGTCAAGCCTGTCACGAAGAGTTTGTATTTTGATGGTGAAATACTTGGAGAATACAGATGGGAGTTGTAGCTGTAGAACCTGTCAACCTCCCTTTACATGTGACAGTGTTGTGTGTTAACAGGTGAAGCTGTAGAACCTGCCAACCTCCCTTTACATGTGACAGTGTTGTGTGTTGACAGGTGAAGCTGTAGAACCTGTCAACCTCCCTTTACATGTGACAGTGTTGTGTGTTAACAGGTGAAGCTGTAGAACCTGTCAACCTCCCTTTACATGTGACAGTGTTGTGTGTTAACAGGTGAAGCTGTAGAACCTGTCAACCTCCCTTTACATGTGACAGTGTTGTGTGTTGACAGGTGAAGCTGTAGAACCTGTCAACCTCCCTTTACATGTGACAGTGTTGTGTGTTGACAGGTGAAGCTGTAGAACCTGCCAACCTCCCTTTACATGTGACAGTGTTGTGTGTTAACAGGTGAAGCTGTAGAACCTGTCAACCTCCTTTACATGTGACAGTGTTGTGTGTTAACAGGTGAAGCTGTAGAACCTGTCAACCCCATCACTCCCTGTCCATTCAAAGTGGGGGACAAAGTTCGCTGTGACCTGGAAACTGAGGTTCTCAAACAGATGCAGGAAGGACATGGAGGGTGGAACCAGAGAATGTCAGAGGTAAGAGACAGACTGCTTGGGTTTTGATGGATGTTTTGTTGAGATGAATAGTTGGAAGGTTGAATAGTTGGTTGTTTTGTTGGTTGTGTCTTGGTGTTTTGTTTGAGTGGGTTTTTTTGGTGTTGTTATTTCGGGCTGGTTTTTTGTGGGTTTTTTTTTTGGGGGGGGGGGGGGGGGGGGGGTTGTGTGTGTTTTGTGATATGCCAGGCTTGGATATTGATCTGTTTTCCATGGAAAATCTGGTATCAGTATTACTTTTACCATTTGGGTGTACCTGTGACGTGTGTTGACAGTAAACAGCGTGCGGATAGCAGCACGGCATGATATTCGTTTAAATGATAACTGATTGCTGTTCACTGTGAAATGTATATATACTGTAGTCAGTTGAGAATCAGACAGCGACGAGTAAAGACATAGAAGCATTGCCCTGTCTTCCGAGTTGGCTGTAGAAAGAACGAAACATGGTGTCAGAATCGTGATTACGAACTCCAACAAAAATCCAGAATATTGAAGACTAAAGTTCAACCATGGAAGATGAACAAGAAGAGAGAAGAGCCAGTCGACGACATGCCAAGATTCCCTTGCCTCCTAAACTTGATGTGAATGGAGGAAACCTGCAGAGCAGCTGGAGGAAATTCAAGAGGCTTTGGGACAGCTATGAAATTGTGACAACACAGACAGAAGAAGACTCAACATACAGAACAGCAGTTTTTCTTTCTTGCATCAGGCTGGATGCTATGGACATCTATGAAGGATTGGCATTTGCTAATGAAGCTGAAAGAAATGACATTGACACCGTTCTCCAGAAATTCGAAGAATACTGTGTGGGTTCAACCAGTGAAACTTACGAAGCATACAGATTCAACTGCAGACATCAAGCAGCAGGAGAATCTATTGAACAGTTTGTAGCAGAACTGCGGAGACTGATCAAGATCTGTAACTATGGTACACTGGAAGACAGACTGTTGAGAGATCAAATCATACTGGGTGTACATGACGAGACTCTGCGATCAAAATTACTGGAAGTGCGACAGCTGACATTGACTGCATGTATTGATATGTGCAGAGCGCATGAATCAAGTCAACATCAAACCGTTCAAATGATGAGAAAAACGCAGGACACGCAGGAAGTCCAAGTTTTCAAAGAAAAGAAGACAGCAAAGCAGTATAGCAAAGGAAACAAACCAGAGTACAGAGAGAAATGCGGATATTGTGGTGGAAAGCACCCAAGAGCAAAAGAGAAATGTCCAACATTTGGAAGAAAATGCAAAGCTTGTGGAGGAAATAATCACTTTGCTTCATGCTGCAGAACACTCAAGGAAAATCAAAAGAAAACAAGAGTTCGGCACTTCGAAGAAGAGGAGACTGACACTGAAAGCGATAATGAAATCCTCGGATCGAAGACAAAACCAGAAAAAAGGAGAGAAACATACGAGCAAAAATGCTGATAAATGAGATGCCGTAACATTTCTTCTTGACACAGGTGCAACAACAAACGTGATGTCTGAGAGCCTGTACAGAGAAGTCACAGGAGATGAAAGAAAGTCTGACCTGCAAGAGACGAAGAAGAAGCTGGTGATGTTCAACAGAACAGAAATGAAGCTTTTGGGGGAGATAGTGCAGCGAGTGAAAAGCCCCAAGAACAGAAGGAAATACAAAGTCAACTTCGCGATCACCAAAACGGACTGTAAGCCAGTACTGGGACTGAAAGCTGTACAGCACATGCGATTGTTGACGATCAATGAAGAGAACATTGCAACGATAGCGGCGAATCAGAAAGAGGAGGAAAATGCAAAAGATATGCTCACAAAGTACAACGATGTCTTTGAAGGAGAAGGAAAACTAGAAGGGAAATTACACCTAGAAACAGACCCCAGTATTGCTCCAGTGAAGATGCCTTGCAGAAAGTGGCCGATAGCAGTGCAAGAGAAAGTGAAGGACGAGCTGAAGAGGTTGAAAAAACTGGACGTGGTCATTAAAGTAGACACGCCAACGGAGTGGATAAGCAGTTTGGTCGTAACAACAAAGAGCGATGGGAAAGTCAGACTGTGCATCGACCCTAAGCCACTGAACAAAGCCCTCAGGAGAAAGAGTACCCCATGCCAACCATTGATGACGTACTGCCTCTCCTCAAAGATGCAAAATACTTCACACACCTGGACGCGAAAAACGGGTTTTGGCACGTTGAACTGGACGAAGACAGCAGCTACCTGACAACATTTGAGACGCCTTTTGGCAAATACCGATGGAAACGAATGCCCTTTGGTATTTCACGTGCCCCAAGAATTTCAGAGGAGGATTGACATCGCTCTGGCAGGACTGCCAGGCGTGGTGGCGGTTCATGATGACATCTTTGTTTTTGGCAGAGGACCAACCGACAAAGCAGGAGCACAAGTTCATGATACCAACCTGAACCGTTTGCTACAACGATGCCGAGAGACTGGAATCAAACTCAACAAGGAGAAGGTTGAGATGAAACGAACAGAGATATCATATTTGGGACACATCTTCTCAAGAGAAGGCTTGAAAGCCGACCCAAAGAAATTGGACGCTGTCCAACAACTCTCAGTGCCAGAAGACAAAGCAGCTGTGCAGAGACTACTCGGTGTAGTCGGATACCTTCAGAAATTTGCACCGAACCTGTCTGAGGCAGCAACACCACTCAGAGAACTGGTAAAAAAAGACGTCCACTTCAGATGGGATGAAGACGTCCATGGAGAAGCCCTGAAGAAAGTGAAGAAGATACTCTCTGAGCCACCGGTACTTCGCTACTTTGATTCTTCAGGAAAGCGTACAACTACCCTTCAGTGTGATGCTTCACAGTTTGGACTTGGAGCTTGTCTCATGCAGGATGGTCAACCGATTCAGTACGCATCACGAGCCTTGACCGAGACAGAAAAAAGCTATGCTCAAATAGAAAAGGAGATGTTGGCAATACTCTTCGGTCTGGAAAGGTTTGAGAGATACGTCTATGGAAGAGACATCCTGGTGGAGACCGACTGGTCACGAGTCGATCACTACTCTGATTTCTTTGAGATTGATCGGTTACAAACAAGAGAATCCAAAGAGGTCATCATCTGTCTGAAGAGACATTTGGCAAGACACGGAATACCAGAACGCCTGACAACAGACTGTGGAACTCAATTCACATCAAACCAGTTTGGAAAGTTCAGAAAAACATATGGGTTTGAACACGTAACAAGCTCACCACACTACCCTCAATCCAATGGAAAAGCAGAGAACGCGGTGAAGGCTGCAAAAACGTGCATGAAGAAAGCAGAACACAACAATCAAGATCCCTTCCTCGCTTTACTTGAGCTGAGAAACATCCCGACAGAGACTGTAAACAGTTCGCCTGTTCAGAGACTGTTCGGCAGAAGAACACGAACACAAGTGCCGACGTCAAAGACATTACTCCACCTACAGTTGTACCAATCAAGAAAGAACTTGAGAAAAGGAAACTGAAGCAAGCGCACGACTACAACAGAAGCACAGTAGAGCTGACAGAACTGAGTCCAGGACAGATTGTGAAATTCCAACCTCCAGGATCCAAAAAGTGGATCAGCACCAAAGTAGACCAACAGGTGGAACATCCGGTCATACAACATTCGCACAGAAGACGGACGTCAGTACAGAAGGAATCGTCGTCAGCTACGAGACACAACACAAACGGAGCTTCAGCAGACAATCAACCCTCAACGACTTGTCCAGAGAAGGATGATTTTTGGAAGAATCAGGAAAGCGACACATCAGGCAAGCAACAGCAAATCATCATTCCATCAAAACAGATGCTGGAAGATAAGAAAACTGGAACTGGAACAGATGTCAGGACGCCAGCATCGTCTGTCCGTGAGAACTCATCTGATCAGTCACCAGTCATCAAAATGTCTGAGACAACCAGCATCAAGGAGCCAGATGAAGTTATCAAACAAACAAGGACAGGACAACCCGAACCAGTTAGTTCTCCTTACAGAACAAGATCTGGAAGACAAAGCAAAAGGCCAGATTTCCTGAAATATGAATGAAACTGAAGACTCTACCACAATCAGATAAACTGAAAGCATTGCGAAATATGGACATGATAATGATGGATAGTATAATGATCAGAGATAAAATGAGGTGAATGAATGTTTGGGCCCTGTGCATGAGAGAAAGAATGAGTGTTTGTTAAGTTAATGTTGTGATAAAGGTAGGAAACACATTTATTTCGTATGGACTGAAAGATAGGAAAAATGATTAATTGTTTTTATTTCCTTAAAGAAAGGGAGATGTGACGTGTGTTGACAGTAAACAGCATGCGGATAGCAGCACGGCATGATATTCGTTTAAATGATAACTGATTGCTGTTCTCTGTGAAATGTATATATACTGTAGTCAGTTGAGAATCAGACAGCGACGAGTAAAGACGTAGAAGCATTGCCCTGTCTTCCGAGTTGGCTGTAGAAAGAACGAAACAGTACCATCATCTTCTCTCTCTTTCACTCTCTTCCCTTATGAAGTGGAATGAGTAGATATATACAGATGAGTGAAAGACATGACTTTCATAAATTCCCAACAGTAAGACCTCCTCATATCGATATTGATATGGATGTATATTTTTTTAAAATTAGAGCAATATTGAGGTTTGGTATGTCACCTTTTAAAGCCCATCAGTTTAGATATAATCAACACAAAGGATTGGGTTGGATTTGTCTGTTATGTGCAAGCAGAAGAAGATAGGCACACGCTGTCCTTTGGTAACCAGTGTTTGATGACCTTAGATATAAATTTATTCCCTCAAAAGGAAGTTACGAACTCCGGTGTTGTTGTTTTTTTCAGCTTAAGCATTTAAATGAAGGAAAATTGCCATGTTCTGAAAGAGGGTTTGACACTTGTCATCAGCCTGTAGAGCGTCATGGTAGCTGTTTTGGAACGGCAGATAATTCACAATCACCATTCACAAATGTTGGTCATATATCTTCGTCTCATGAAAACCCTTTCATTGTTCAGGAATCATAAACATGGTAGCTTTAGACCCATCAAAGTTTCAGTGAATCTAACAGTAACTGGGTAAGCTACAACATCACCCATAAGTGTGTTTTTCAAGCAAGTTTACTGGTTGTGCTGGAATGTGAAGAACTGTGCAAAGCAAGCAGAGTGGCAACACTTCACCCAACACTGCTGTGCACAGTCTGCCATTTAGATGGCTGTGTCCCTCCCAGCCAGAGTTCATAACCACATGAATAATGAGGTCAGCTATTCCAGTACAACCTCTCCCTTTTGCATTGAGTGCCGGCACCATAGATAACGCTGTCCGCAGGAACATAAATTTACAGTGCTAATACGTCAACTATTTTCTCTCACCTACCTTAAGAAGACAAAAAGTAAATGCTTACAGAAGAAAGGGAAAAGAATGAGTTTTGAAATGATACCCAACACTTCATGTAAAACTGTACACAAGGATTTCACAACATCTAGGTAAATTCATGCTCTGCATGTGATCATAGTCACTCTAAAATAACGAATAAGTGAAGAACACTTTTTTCCAATCATCCATAGCTCTCTACATGCGCTGTTTTACAGACATACAAGTCAAGCAGCTAATGCTACTGCATGTCTACTGTCTTGACATGTTTTCTAAATGAGTAGAACTGGTGTCAGTAGGGGCGGAGAATGTGATTAATTATACTCATTTGTTACGGGGGTGAACCTCTGGAACAGAACAACGCACAAGCTTCCCACTGATGTTGTTCAGTCTTTCACAGTGGGGTTTCCCATGCCTGCTTGCTTGCTTACTTGCTGGCTTTGGTGGGTTGGATTTATTCATATATACATAGGATAGGTGGGTTAGATGAACTGTTTCTTTTTGTCACAATGTTTGAGGATAATCAGAAACAGTATGAAATTAAAACTGCTCAAATCACAGTACAGAACAAAACAAATATGTGTTAGTAAAAATATGTTTTTGTATGTGCTTGTGTGTCCAGTGTTGTTTGTGATGATGTTGAAGTGATGATTATGTCTGTTGGTGGTAATAACAGTGGTGCTAGTTGAATAATTTAGGCTGGTGATTATGTGTAGGAAAAAATAGAAATCCTAATGTCTAGCACATATAAAAGTTGGTCCAAACAGCTTTTGCATTGCTTGTGCAGTCTGTGTGTGTGTGCTCATGCGTGTGTGCGTGTACAAACACTCACACACAAATAGACAATAGACACATACACACACAAATATGCAGACACTATCTAATATCTCAGAATGAAAAGACGTTGAGAAGAAGAAGAACAACAGCAACAACAACAATAACAAACAAACAAACAACAACAAGCAGTAAAAATAAAATACGCACATCACATACACACACATACACACACACACACACACACACACACACACACACACACACACACACACACACACACACACACACACACACACACATGTTCAGCAAACTGTTGTAATCCACATTTAGGACAAAGATTCACCCCAGAAAGGGCATAGAACAGTTTTGTACATCCACAGTAAAAAGAGAATCACAAAAACACCCTGTGAAAGACGGCACCAGACAAAAGTGTACATACGGCACGCTCTCACAGCAGTCATTTACATCCACAGTATAAAGAGAATCACAAAAACACCCTGTGAAAGACGGCACCAGACAAAAGTGTACATACAGCACGCTCTCACAGCAGTCATTTACATCCACAGTAAAAAGTGTCACACAAGTACACTACAAAACAAGAGCACAGCACATATCTCTAATACACTCTGAACACTGATAACACACAGTAAACACATGAAAGTCATTTCTATATGATACTCAAGTGTGATAGTTGTACATTGTATAGTTGTGATTCTAGGCACAAGGAAAAGGGCATACACAAACAGCGCTCTACCATTAAGTGTAAAGAATGCTGACTTCAACTATCATGTTCTGGCACTGACCGCCTTCCACTGTACAGAGGGAAAGCGATGC